>VWYH01004697.1:122996-178085 GCA_013399365.1 Pampusana beccarii | reverse complement strand
TCCCTTCCTCCCCCCACCCCCGTTCCCTGCCTTGGATGGTTTTTAGGTGGAGTCGTTTGCACCAAAACCCAATAGCTGCTGCTGTTCTTGCTGCTATTTTTTTTTTTTTTTTTTTTTTTTTTTTTTTTTTTTTTTTTTTTTTTTTTTTTTTTTTAATGATACTGTTTCCACAGCAGGGGAAGAGAGAACTGATCCTGAACATACTCCCAGAGAATGAATAATCACAAGAAACTGGCTTAAGCAGCTCCCTGGATCTGGTGCATGATTGCGATTTAGTTTGATTTGATTTAATTTTTTAATTTATTTTTTTCCCAAGTCATCATTTGCATTGTATTTTCTGCCTTTTTTTTTTTTTTTTTTTTTTTTTTTTTTTTTTTTTTTTAATTTTTTTTTTTTTTTTTTTTTTTTTTCACCTTTTGGGAGATTTGCAAACCGAATTACATGCATGTCCAGTGGGGGAAGGTTTAATTTTGACGATGGAGGGTCGTACTGTGGAGGCTGGGAGGACGGAAAGGCTCATGGCCACGGAATCTGTACCGGCCCAAAGGGTCAAGGTGAATATTCGGGCTCCTGGAGTCACGGCTTTGAGGTGCTGGGGGTCTACACTTGGCCCAGCGGCAACACTTACCAGGGCACCTGGGCGCAGGGCAAGCGCCATGGCATTGGCATGGAGAGCAAGGGGAAGTGGGTGTACAAAGGAGAGTGGACCCATGGATTTAAGGGACGGTACGGGGTCCGAGAATGCACTGGAAATGGGGCCAAGTATGAAGGCACCTGGAGCAATGGATTACAGGATGGCTACGGGACAGAGACCTACTCGGATGGAGGTAGGTGCTGCATCCATACCTTCCTGGTGGGGCGGGCGGTGATGTGGGGGGACGAGCTTTCAGTGGGGGACCCTGGCTTTGGGCTGGAGCCGGCCAGTTTGCAACCTGCTAGCTTGGAGATCGGGATGCTCGTACCCCCCCTGGAGAAAAGGAACCAGCCCAGCGTGGCAACAGCCCGTTGCCACAGGTAGCCCCAAATGTTCAGCGGGTCTCTGGGTGCCAGATCCTCCCCCCTGCCTCCTCAGCCAGTCCTTTTTTGGGGAGGGGAGCTGGCCGTGCTGGTGGGGGGATGCCCAAGTTGCACATGGGATTCGCAGTTCTGACTGCACCACCGGTACCTGTAGGATTTGCATCAAAGCAACCTGGGGCAGGGGGGGTCTGGGGTGGGTGGGTGGGTGCAGCTCTGGTGCTGCAAATGCTTCCAGCGAGGGGCTGGGGTCTCTGCACACCCCGCAGCCCCTCCGAACGCGGCCCCGCGCTTCGTAATACCGGGCAAAAGACTTTAATTCAGTCAAGAGTCTTACATTCCTAGTTTACGGCTTAATGCTTAGCGTAGGGGCTCAGAGGGATCACCAAAGCTATTCTCTGCCGTCAACACAGCTTAACGAGATGTTGAGGGGAAACTAGGATTAAAGGAAAAAACAAGAAAACCCAATTGGAGCGATCGGAAAAATTGCTGGGCTAAAAAGCTTTGGGGCCGAATTAGGATGACAGCTGGTGCTGTGCTGTAAGTGGCTGTATCATCCTCTCGCATGTTTTGTGGCCACTTCCATCTAAATTGCCACCATAATCCGAGGCAGGCCTACCTGCCGGGCCGGGGGCGTTCGGCAGCTCTGCCCCCTTGTTTTGCTGGCAAACGTGTCCATTTAAAGCGGGCTCGTTTGGGATTTATTTTTTTTCTAAGGCGTTATGGTTTTCCAGGACTGCCACGTTAAGGAAATTGCAGCATTGATGAGCTCCATCGCAGCCTTCCTGAAAGGTGCTGCAAAGACCTTTCTCTAGAAAACCCAGTTTGCTGCTTTGTGATTATACAGGGAGGGAAGATTAAACGTTACCTGCAGCTGCTCTTTTATGCTCTGGAAGGGAGAAATTGAATGATCTCTTGATTTTTATTTTTTTTTTAATGATGATTTTGTGCTGGTGGCTTTCTCCTGAAGGAAAATAGATCTGCAACCTTTTGTTTCAGCCGCCTGGAATAATGCTGGGGTCTGGGCTGGAATCTGCCGGGTGTGTGTTTGCAAGCGCTGGATAAATCCCAGCAGTCCTTCCGCTGGGAATAAACCTCGCCCAGAGGATAACCGCGGTCTCCCGCCTTCCAAGCGGCCGGGGAGGGGGCGCGGGGGGGTTTCTGTGTGTTCCCAATGCCGCTCCCCTCCCGGCGCTGCCAGGGACAGACAGACACAAGTCTCGACAAACTCCGGGTCTCTGAGGGTTGTTGCAGGGCTGGCCCCGTCCCCGGACACACACGTGCCCCCACCCCAGCACCTTCCCCGGCACCTGCAGCACGGTGGCTCTTTGGGAAACCTGGGGAGCATCTCCAAAGCGGGGTGGCTTCCTCGCACCTTTCTTTCCGAGAACCTACCAGAAGCAAAGAGCTTTTTCTTCCATCTTGTCAGGCCAGCCTGGCTCCTCGGTGTTTGGGGACGGAGAAGCTTTATTGCGTGTTTGGTGTTTTAGGAGGTAGGAGGATCGATGGGAGACAAGGGCAGGGTCTGTGGCACAATTCTGCCCCCAGGGACTCTGAAAACCGTCCTGGGAGGAGGGGACAGCTGTGCTGGGGACATGCGGGGCGATGGTACCTGTGGCCAAGCCCGTCCTGCTGCTGGGAGCCGGGACAGCCGTGCACACCCCGACCAGGCTCCTCCACACCAGCCTTCCCCCTATTTCGGTTGGGCCATCACCATCGAGTGACTGAACCCAGCCGAAATTGCACTTTGACCAACTCGGTTGCAAGTCCCCAGAGGCCCTTTCCCAGTTGCCTGTCTCCATTCTGGGTGGAAAACACCAAAGTGGGGCATTTCCAGCCTTTTTGACACCGAACCTTAATGAACTTTGTGCGTTTGGATCCGAGAGGCTGGTGCGTGCGGGAGCTCTGCTGGAGGGGTGCGATTGCACAGAGGAGGCAACTGTTGGGAAGGATGTTTCTCATTAATCTATTCAAGTTATTACCTTCATCAAGCTGAAGTATCCTAGAATCCTCGCCCCAGCATCTGTCACTTGCCACCCACAGATAAATATTCATCCCTTGCATTATTTTTTTTTTAGCACATCAACCAAGGCTAGGGGATGGGTCCCTAAATGGGCAGCGAAGCTCAGGAAGTGAGGTGCCCCAGAATTCATGGTTTCCACTCCAATTTTACCATTTCCTTGCGCGATAGCAGGTGAGGGCAAATCTCAGCGCTCCACCGACAGTTGCTGGCGCTATCTTGGGGAGCGGTGTTTTGCGTGACCGATGGGCACGTGTTGGCGCGGGGTGCTTGGATTTAGGATGTGGCATGTGGTGGCCTGAGCCACGCTGCCACCACCCGGCTTCACCCGCCGCCCCAGGGGCCGTGTGCCCCCCCCACGCCGGGTGCTCACGCCTGCCTTGCACACACACACACACACGCACACGCGTGTGCCCACGCTGCCCCCACGCGCAGCTTGCAGCTCTCGCACCTCCCACGCGGACACGCGCTCATCGCCGCGCACACACGCCTCTCCTCCCCACGCCGAGACGCCGCTTCGCCCCCCCCGGTTCGTGTTACCCACACGCACGTGGGCTGCCCCCGGCCCCCTCCGACCCGTGCACGAATCCATGCGAACCGTGCAGGGCCCAGATAAGCAAACACAGCCTCGCTGTTCCCCTCGCCGCCCGCGCTTTGCCGAATCTCCCCGGCACCGCCGCACCTCCCTGCACCTGTGGGCACAGTCCTGTGTTCCCCCTGCACGCAAGTGCTTACTTGAAACCCCCGCAAACCATGATGCTGCTGCCGTGTCCTTACCCTTCTGCCAAAAATCCCTGCCCCCCTCCAGCAGCACCCCGATGTTGCATAAATTCCTGGGGGTTGCTTCGGCTGGGTGCTGGAGTTGCACCACTGGTTTGCTGGGCCTGATTCAACCCAGCCCTGGAGCGGGATTGCTCCCTTGATCCTGGGAAAATGGGCTGGATCCTCCTGGGTCAGCCCCGACATGAGCCGGGGACGCTGCCGTCACCCTTGCTGGAGCTGGGGGAGCCTCTCTGGAGGGGTGGGGACCTCGCGTTGGAGACCCTCTCCCAAGCAGGTCTGGAGATCAAGAGCCACCTCAGCTGGTTCTATAACTCCTGGGACACTTTGGAAATACGCGGTGGTTTTCCCCTGGGGCAGGTTGGGTTGTAACTGCAGGCTTGCCTTGGGAATCCTCGGGCTGTGCGTTGGGTTTGGGTTTCGCTGCCAAAGCCGTGGTTGTTGGGGTGGATGGCGTGGGGTGGATGAAGAAAGCCCCACATCTGCTTTTACCCATTCCATCCCTACCAACGCTGTTTTCCTCCTCCCTCCACCTCTCCCCAGCGGAACATTTGGGATCTGAGACCAGACGGGATCTCGAGGAGGGTACCGGCCCCTCTCCTGTGTCCCCACTGCCTGGCCAACCCTCGGGGAACATCTTGCGGTGGTTCCCCAGGCTCGAGGTGTCCATGGGGGACATGCGGGTCCCTCCTGCTGCCGCCCCCTCACCCATCCCGGGTACCCACGTGCTCCACGCAGCCTCGTTTCTCGGGAGGGCTACCCCAAAACGGCCGCACCGCCGTGCTCGTCTTGTGTAATCCTCCGTGCCCACTCACCTAAATGAATCATCCCTTTGATAGGTGAGTGAAATATAATTAGTGTTTTCATTGTTAGCACCGTGTGAGTAGGCAAGTGGGTTTTCTTGGCCTGGGCTGGGAAATCTTTTGCGCTTTGCGAGCGATGGGGAGAGGGAAGCGGGGCGGTGGGAGCTGCTGGCGTGGGCCCTCTCCTCTCCTCTCCTCTCCTCTCCTCTCCTCTCCTCTCCTCTCCTCTCCTCTCCTCTCCTCTCCTCTCCTCTCCTCTCCTCTCCCTCCCAGCCTGTCCTGCTCTGTGTCCCACTTTCCCCACCTCTGCGGTGGCACCGGTGACACCTCCAGCCCCTTCCTTTGCCTTTGGAGGCACCAACCAAATGGCTCTGGAGTGGTTGAGGAGATGAAAAACAGGAAATATTCTCCAAAGCAGGTCCCTTGCCAGTGTAAAGGGCTGCACTGAGGCTGTGGAGCAGGGATGCTGTGGGGACCTGCCTGTCTGCCCCTATCCTGAGCCAAAAAGTGGCTTTGGATGAACGACCGCCGGCGGTGCCGCACAGGGCAGCAGCACCAGCTGCCTCGTGCCTCTCTCCGTACCGGGTTTTTCACAGGTTACTCCACAGCTGCAGGGAACCAGCTAGCGAGGGCAAATTTCCCCGCGATCTATTCATAGCGCGGATGTCAGAATTACCTTAAAAGTATCAGCTCCCGTCTTATTTTTGCTGCCGGGAAGGAATTGTTGATGCGCTTTCAACAGTGGGCGGCAACAAGCAAATACAAATGCGCCCTGATCCCCAGTCCTCCCGGTTCCTGCAGAATCCCTGCATAGCCCTGGCTGGTCCTAATAAACCCCTTAAAAATCTGCTAATTAAAAACAAGCTACGAACTTTGTGTATGAAGCATCTCAGTATCCAGACATGGTACAGAAGGTGCTTGCAGTGCAACAGGGGTTATAGGAGAGCGAAAACCGAAACGTCAGGACCCGCCGAACATGAATCAAAATACTAAATGAAGATTCTGGCCAGCGTCATTAAAAATAAATGATATGAACTCATGGTAATTACTTATCTCACTGGAACATGCTGCTTCGTTTCAGGTACAGCTCGGGACAGAGGAAGAAGGATTTTGACCCCAGGGAAAAGTGCAGGAGATAGAAATTGATGGCAGGCTCAGACCCCAGCTCCATCCTCTCCAGTATTTTATCTAGCGTGTGATGCTCGGGGGGGTGGTGTAGGACCCCAACCTTGGGGCGATCTGACCCCCTTACCCGCCTCTCCCTGACCCAAAATAGAGGGTGACTTAATTTCCAAAAGCACAATTTCAATGTCCTTTCACTGGGGACACTGCAGTGGGTTTCTCATGGCTTTTAATGCAACTCTCAGGATATTTGCATGTGATAAGAGGGACGGGATTTGATATCCCATGGGGCTCCTCGTGGTTGGGTGACATCTGCTCCTGTAGCTGAGCATTTTTTTTTTTCCTTGAAGCTCCAGCTTGTGGAATCATGTGATTTTGCAAGATTTTCGGCTTCATTTTCGAAGCAAGGCTTCCACCCAGACTATTGCAGAAAAGTCATTCTTACAGACTTGGAAACCAGCAGACGAGAGCTAAAAATGCCTCCTGTTTAAAAATGCCTTGATTTTCAAATGAACCTGATAAATTTTGAATGCTTTGACTCAGGTAACGCTGATGTAGATGAATGATCTGTATTAATGTAGGCATGACTTGAAGACACAGAAGCCGGGCAGAATGAGGTGGGTGATAACCTCATAGGGGGCAACACTACGGTTTAGCATCTGTCTTGTGAGATTTTGGCAGTTTTTACCTCTTTGGGGTCTGACTGTGGCATTGCCTGAAATCCTGACCATGGAAAGATTTTTATTGCAGGAGTTTGCAATAGTTACAGAAGACTCTTGATGCTAGTTTGCCCCCGCAGTAAGCTGTTTAATTTACAGTTAATGTATTTAACTGTCAACAAAAAAAGGGGAGCTTGGAGGGAAAAAAAATGCTTGAGTGGCATGTGTTTATATATTGGAGTTATGGCTTTTCAAGTATTTGCTTTATTCAGACATTGGCAATATTCAGATATTGGCTTTTCAAAGACAGATTCTGGCCTTTGAATCAAAAATCCTTAAAAACTGCAATGGATGCGTGAGCATTCCCTTAGAACAGCCACTCCTTTCCCAAAATTATTCGCTGAAGAGGTTCCACTTACTCTTAGCATACAGCAGAGCATCATGAATTTTCATGAATGAGTGAACAGCCAGAGCAAGGTCCCTACATTTGCAGATATTCGCACCGAGATGATCACTAGAATGATAAGATTTCCTGCGCGGGGGCATCACTTTGGGTCTGCAAGGTGTTTCCTTGGACTGAATAAGGGATTAATGATTTATTTCAGAAGTAGTAAATAGACCCTGCTCTTGCCTCGTCCCACCCTGTGCCATCCCCAGGCCGGGTCCAGCCTCGTGTCCCCAGTCCCATGGGATGATGCTGAGCATCTCCCACCCCTCCCAAGGGATGCAGCCCCCCGAAAAACCCTCAGTGCCGTCACCCAGCGCTGTTTGCAAGCGCCGGAGAATTTGCCCTTTCTCCCGTGAGCTCTGCTGAGAAATGGGGTGAGATCAGAGAGTTTGCGATGAGGATTAGAGCGCCGGCGGATTAACGGACTAAGCATTAGCCTGATTTCACTCTGCTTTGTGCGAGGAGCACATTAGCCGTAATAAACGTGCTGAGTGATATGTTAATGTGTTTCACATCCCTCAAGCTAAAGCCTCGTCGCGGTTTTGGACCCAATCGGTGGCCAAATCCGCAGGGATTCAGGTACAACATTCAGGATTCAGATGGGCAACATTATGGTCCCGTTTCACCAGGGGATGATGCTCTTTGACTTTCCCTTTCCAGTGGACCCAGTGCTTCCCATTCCCAGGAAGACTAGAAATTTCTTTCTTTACCTCTTTCCTTTTGGAAAGCTGTTATTTCCCCTGTCTCCAGGACCTGGTGCTTTAAGAAGAATCACAACTGGCCTGAGACGCATTATGAGCCCCATCAGAATTAGCGATGCTGAGATTTGATTGTCATTATAATTGCAGCATTTCTCCGAATGCTGGCTGGAAAAGGCAATTACTGATGAAGGCAAACAGGCTCCGGGAAGCTGGAGATACAGAAAGGATGAGAGGGAAGAGGGAGGGGATGCTAAGGACAGATTTGCTTTTTCCTGCACATGGTGGAGAGCAAATTTGAGTTTTTCTACCTTGAAGCAAATAGCCAAAATGCCTCAAAAGCCATTGTTGGGCGAGCCCGAACCTGGTGATGGGTCTGGGGGAATGCTCCTCGTGCAGATGTTATCCGTGCTGAATTTCCATTTGTGATTTTTATGGAATGACTTCTCCTTAATATTATAAGGGCACATATTCATCACTGGCCATTCCCTGTGGAAAACAGTTTAATTCCTGCAGCTGGGGTTATGCTCAGAGGTATCACATCAGCTTCAGGGCTTTGCCCTATCCCCTGTCCTGCCCTAGTTTTGCTGTAGGTTGTGCAAAGTTACTTTGTGCCCGCAACAGAAGGAGGAACGCGCTGTGTTTTGTTGGAGGAACTCATCCTCTCGCTCCGTGCCTCAGTTTCCCGTCTGTAAGTGCGAATATGAGCAGTCTTTGCAACACCGTGGTGCACACTGATGTTTGCCAGTGGGGAAAGCAGTTTCGTTCTGCTGATCTCTTGATTGCAAAGCGATGTCCTCTCTCCAGCCCCGCTCTCGCTCCTGCAGAGGTGCCCAGCGAGGTGCTGGTTCATCTCCAGCACCCATCTCGACCTGTTTGCAAAGCCGCCTCCTGCGGTACATCACCCAAACCCAACCACCCCACTGCCCGGTTTCCTTAGATGGCAGGTCCCTGCCATTTAGCTTTAAAAAGTGCAAGCTAACCATGCTGGTAGGAGCTGCAGACTTGTAATTTATTATTTGTTGAGCCCCAGCAATAGACTTAGTGCTGCTCAGCACCCAGCTCTGCTCCAATCCTGCTCTCTTCTCCCTTCTCCTTTCCCTTCCCCTTCTCCACAGATGCCCAAAGCTCACCGTTCCCATCGTGTATGTACATATCCAGCCTCGCATTAAGCGATGTGACTAACACCCATCACGTGTTCGTGCCTGCAGATCGTATTTGCATACTCAAATATCCATACTTGATTTCTTCCCCTGTGTAAGCACTTACCAGAGCGTATTTTTGGCAAACAAGCAGCCACAGCAGAAGCATCTGACTGTGTTTTTAGCGGGGCTTGGTGATGGGCAGAGCCATGGGGAGCCTTGGCAGGGCTGGGGGGGACATAATTTGCCGCCGATACCGTATCCATGTAGCATCGCAGGCGTGCGCCGTCACCGATTCCCACCTTTCACCATGGGCGACGCAGGTGGCGAGTCCCAGCCCTCCATATCGTGCTGGTGTGGGATTTGGGGGACAATCGCTGCTCTCCAAGTGGCAGCTGGGGACAGGGCAGGCAATGCAAGCCACCCAGTGCAATGCTTGTCCCGCTGCCGGGAGTGACGGTGGTGGCAGGACGGCTCTCGGGTTCCTGGGCAGCAAACGTGCACCCATGTGCATGCTCGGGAGGACCCACACGTGCAGGTAGCACCTTTGTGGGGGCACAGTTTTACCAGTGACACCCCCTGGCTGCTGGATGTCATCTGGCGTGGCCAACAAGGACGTCCCCATAATGAATTATTAATTATTATTAACAGCATCCTCCAGTGCTCTCTTTTCTCTCATACATCTCTTTGGGACAGATGTTTCTGAGCTGCAAAGCATGATTTTTGCGTGAATCCTCCCTGGGCTGTTCTGCGATCTCATAGCTGGAAAGTGATATCTGTAAAACTTGCTCCTTCTGTTGTAATTCAAGAGACCGGCCTAATTATTGCCATCAGACGTCTTTAATTAATACACCGCAGAGTTCAGAGATAAGAGGGGAGGTGAGCATACCAGGAAAGATCCTTCGCAAGATAGACTAGTAATTTGCAAGGACTGATTACTTCATGCTGGGTTTGGGAAAGTGGACGGGCACTTCGGGCGACTCAGACCTCGTTCCCAAATTTCGCAGAAGCGAGCGGGAGGTTTGGATCGCTGCCGCTGCCCAGCGCGGTCACCGTAACGGGTGGATCTGGCTGTGCTTCAGGGATGGGACAGAGGAAATACCTGGAAATACCTTGCGTTGACCCATGATGGTGGGTTACTTGTGTTGGGTTTTTTTGTTTGTTTTAAACTCGGTATTAGTGACGGATAAAGAATACTTTCCTAAACGTTGGACTTTTTCCAAGGTCACGTTGTGATAATAATTCGTGTGCATCCACGGGCCTCGAAACGCTTTGCGACAGCCTAAATCACTGCTTGAATTTCTCCGCGTGAGGAACGGCAGCGGGGCGAAGCAGGGCAGGGCTGTGCAGACCTCCCCGAGTGCTTTACCCCGTGTGCTCGGCAGGGGCCGCGTCCTGCGGGACACGGGACCGGCCATCTCAGTTCGGGAAAAGCCTGCGAGGAGACTTCAGACCGTAAGGCTGGTACTTAATGGTGTTCCTGGAGCGGAGCCAGAGGGTTCAGCAGCCTGCGAAATGCCAGATCCGTGGGTACGGAGGGAGGGAGGAGAGAAAATGCAGCTGTTCCAACCCCAAAAGTCCTGATTTCTGTCTCCTTCCCATGCCACGGTGAAGATGGATGAGGTTTATATCCAAGTGAATGGTCCCAACTCCAGCCAAGGGAACTCCCATGTTTACTGCTGGGCTGTGAGCAGCTCATCTCCATCCCTTAGGGCTTCCCTCTGCATCATTCAAAATCCACCTCTTGCTCTGGCGTGCCCTAAGGCGCTGCTTATTTATCTGAAAGCCGACTCCCCCGGGCATCGTGGTTGATCTTCACCATCTCTCTGTGAGCAGGAGAGGACTGTGGACACCAGGCAACCCCTTGGCCAGGGCAGCAAGCGGCAAAGCCAGGTGCTTTCCGCCCCATAGCATTCCTGACCCTCACCTGCTGGGTGCAGCATTGTAGGCCACCTTCCTCTGGGCCAGAAAGGCTGTTTTCTACATGTTTCAGCTCTCCCTTTCCGTCACTCTCTTATGGGCAAAAAGCACCTGGTACAGAGTCAAATGGCATCAACGAAGGGATTTATCTTCTTGCCCGAGGTTTCGGCCCAATGTGCTGCATGTGGGAAGAGCAAGCCATGAGCTGGTTGTCTCTTCTCAGCCGTGGTGAAGACCTCGTCTGCAAGAGCGAGCAGATCCCTCGGTTGTGGGCCCACAAGCCCCACCACAGCAGCTGTACCCCGGATAGATGAGATAGAGATGGAGATGATGGAGATGGAGATGGAGATGATGGAGATGGAGATGATGGAGATGGAGATGGAGATGGAGATGGAGATGGAGATGGAGATGGAGATGGAGATGGAGATGGAGATGGAGAAGGGTCTCCTCAGGAAAAAACTCAAAAACTGGCAAAGCTAAGGAAATTAATGGAAACCCATCATTCTTCCTGGTGTCTGCAATGCCTTAGATCCTCCTGGAGCACTTTGCTAATAGGAACTAATGAGTCTTCCCAATATGGGGCCGAATTGCTGGAGGGCCGCCGTACTATCTCTGTTTCCAGCAGGGAATGTGGAGGTGATGAGGCTGCACGGGGTCCCACTTGCTTCCCTGTTTCTGCAAGGTACAAACCGAGGCGAACCCTGATTTCAGAGATTTTGGGGACGACAGGAGCAGCCCTGCAGACTCTCTGCTCCCTTCCCAGAATGAATTTCAGCCTCCTGAGCCAAATGCTGAGAAAGCACTGAACAACTGCAACAAATTAGATTACTTTTCGGTGCTTGTCACTTCTCGAAACATACGATCTTCTGCTGGAGCATCAGGAACGATGCTTTGGAGGCCAGTGACTTCCCACTTTCTGCTTCCAGCCTGGCTGGCTCCAGCCGAGGATGGGGCTCCGCACGGTCCTCAAGGCAATGGAAATTCCTGCAAGAGTGTTGAAAGCCATTTGGAAAGAATTCAGCCTTGCTCCAAGGGGAGCCAGCCAAAAAAAAATTAACAACCCACCCCAAGCTTAAGAACATAAGTGGAAGTGACTGGCAACAGCACTGCCCGTTTTCTTCTCTCCATATTTCCATCCCATCCTGATTTTCCATCCCATCGTGATTTTCCACCCCATCCTGATTTTCCTCGACTTTCTCATGAGCCCATTCCCTTTCTCAGACTCCACCTGCTCTTTCCCAAAGAGGAATATTCTCCCCGACCCACCTTTCAGGGTGACTTCAGTTATTTTCTCCCAGCCTCAGGTTGCGCCCTGTCCTTATCTGTGCTCCATTCACATACATGTGCATGGCCACATCCTCGCCCTTCTTGGCGTCACCTTTATCTTGGCCAAATCCCGCTGGAGCGGTTACACCAGGAGACAAGAAATCTTCACCGGGGTAAAACTGGCACAACCTGCTTATTCCCTCGGGCTCTGATTTTGCTGCCATTATGACGAATGGTGAAATTCCCGTTCCCAGGGCAGGATCAGGCCCTTTTTTTCAGCAGGGTGGCGTTGGTGGCTGAGGTTTCTTTGCTCGGCTGTCCAGTGCTCTCCTGTTGTTCATCTGCTCCTGTCCGTGACTTCCCTCCAACCCCGGCCCTGCCCTGCGTGATGCTGCCCTGGCCACGTAATGGATGCTGCATTTTCCTCGATGCAACCGCTCCATTAATCGCATACAATTAATGCTTCAGGAAGCATTTTGCAAATATTGATAGCAAAGGAAGGGCTACAGGGCAGAAGTGGCTGCTGCTTTGGTTGTATGACTATAGTAAGTCACAAAATACCGAGCTCAGGAGGACTTTCTCTGTCTAAGACTTTCTTGGTTGTTCTTTGCTCTTCTTTCCTGGTGCAAAAGGGTCACACAGAGGGGGGATGGATATTTGTGGCATCTTGGTGGCATCCATAAGAGTGACCTGAATGGCTGGGGGAAGTGGTTGGCACATTTTCCTCCCTAGCGATTCTCCTCCATCATGGAACACTGGCCCAGGCTGCCCAGGGAGGTTGTGGAGTCTCCTTCTGTGCAGCCATTCAAACCCGCCTGGACCCCTTCTGTGTAAGCTCATCTGGGTGTTCCTGCTCCAGGGGGATTGGACTGGATGAGCTTTCGAGGTCCCTTCCAACCCCTGACATTCTGGGATTCTGTGATGGTGGCTTTGCCTCCTTTCCATAGTGCCCCAGCTTGGGCAATGTAATCAGTTTGTGGCCAGGATTGCAGCAGCGTACGCTTGTTCCCCACTTCCCATCCCAACGGAGGCATGTTGTCACGGCCCATTCGGTGATGGATACTGTTCTTCAGACCGACTCTTACACATCTTCCCCTCCTGCAGACAGTAACAAAGGGCATCTGCTCTTCTGCCCCAACCCTGGGAGCTGCTCAGCTCTCTGCATTTGCACTGAAGTCCTCAAGAACCTCCATTCAGTGCCTCAGCAGATCGATCTGGGGATGTTTTGCATCAGACGTGCTTGTCCTGTTACCCCCAGCCCCATCCGATGTTCCCCCCTGCATGGGTTTTCCATCGACTGCTCCCTTCTCAGCTCTGAAATAGCTGTAGCCTGTCCATCCTGGCACGGAAAGTGGAAAATCATAAAATCCTGTTTCCTCTGCAGGGAGGAAGAGTCTCCCGGCTCCTTGTGAGATTAAGCTTTGTGCGTATATCTGCAAATGTGAAGGGGCAGAGGTTAAGCTGAGCAGTGCAAGGGGAGGAGGTGACAGTGCTTAGCAATGCAGATCAGATGGCTCTGAGACCTTCCAGTGTTCACAGCCAAATCCTGGGATATTTAGGGGTTTAAAAGGTAATGAAGTCAGATGGAGGAAGGAGTGCTGTTGGGGTGAAATCAGCTCCTCAGAAGGAAGCACTTTGATCTGCTGCTGGCCAGGAAGGTGGCCAGATGTCTTGCTGGCCATCGGGGAGGTGACTGTCCCCTCCTAGACAGTCCCCAGAGGCAGGGAAGCAAACAGGAGAGCAACGACACCCATGAAAGCAGAGTTGGGGTTTGGGTTTTGCTCTCCGGTGCTGGGAGGGAACAGCGGGATGGGATGGCTCCTCACATCCTTGCATCCTCTGCTTCGAAAAACCAGCCTTGCCAAGGAGATGCAGTGATTGCTCCGTGCAGCCGTGCAGGTCTAGGAGTAGATTTTGAGGCTGTGCGAAGATGACAGCTTGTCGGGCACCTCTGCCTTGCTGGAGATACGCACGGGCTGCGGCTGGGAACCTGCTGTGCCCAATTTGCCGCCTGCGCTCCAGCTGAGCCGCGCGGGCTCGGCTGCTCCGGCAGCGCTTCGTTCTGCTCCCTGCCTCTGGGCTTCAGCAGAGGGCTGCACTTGCTTTACGGTGCTTCGGTTTAATCCGTGCTTATTTTTTTCAGCTGCAGATTTGCCAGGAGATGGGGAGGTCAAGGGACCTGCCCCGGGGCCAGGGACTGAGTCAAGTGATTCAGCCAAGGGAAGGCAGCCCAGGACTTGGGCAGGGCTGGTTCTGACGAATCTCGTGCAAGAAGTTTTCTCCTTTTCCCCTTGCCCACGCTGGCATCTCGTTGCTCTCTACATCTACCTGAAAGGAGGTTGTAGCGTGGAGGGTGTTGGTCTCTTCTCCCAAGTAACAAGTGGTAGGATGAGAGGAAACGGCCTCAAATTGTGCCCCCGGAGGTTTAGATTGCATATTAGGAAAAATTTTTTCACAAAGAGGGTTGTTGGGCCTTGGAACAGGCTGCCCAGGGAGGTGCTGGAGTCTCCATCCATGGAGGGCTTGAGCAGATGCGGAGATGTGGTGCTTAGAGACGTGGGTTAGAGGTGGACTTGGCAGTGTTGGGTTAATGGTTGGACTTGATGATCTTAAAGGTGTTTTCCAATAAAAATTCTATGGTCTTTTCCTGAAACCCATTGAATCCATCTCTGGGGGAAAGAGGAGGCTGAGCCCGGTGAGAGGACACCCCAAGGCACCTGGGGGCTGCACTGCAGGGGTGCTCTGAGGAGCCTCTCTCACCCGGCTGCTGCCCACCACCCCCAGTAGTTTGTCCTGCTGAGATGTTCTGGGAAGGCACCAGAAAGGGGAGCGAGATGGTGCCAGGTCTGTAGGAGACGGACAGGTGGTTTGGGGGGCTCTCCCCTGCCACAGACACTGTCACAGGTGCCACTGGGCACGGGAAGAGCCGTGGGTGCATGGCATCGCTTCTTGGGGACATCGAAGTGGGCTGAACCACGGCAAGCCAAGCCCGCTGTTCAGACTCCCCCAGAGGACGTGTCTGATGTCTCCTCTGAGCTGTTTGCCAGCCGTCTTGCTGGCTGCCCCCCACCTTCCTCCCCGCCAGCACCGCCATCCCCTCCTCGCCCTGCCCCGCCGGTGCTTGCCGTAATCCCAGAGCTCTGCCTCCCTCCCCGCTGCTAATCCTATAAACCCTCGGTAAATCCTTCCTGCCTGGCCCTGCCTCTCCATGTCCCTTCTCCAAGGCAGTCTTCATGGGGTGCCCTAGCATTTTTTTGGGGTGCAGAAGGCTGTCGCCAGATAGTGTAGCACCTGGGGGGTTGCTTGCATCGGAGCACCGGGAAGGATGCACAAACCCCAGGGGGTTTGTGCAAGACAAGATAACGCAGCTGATGCACTTGAAAATGCACACCAAAATGTGCCTGGGTGCTGGTTCCATGCTCTCCGTAAGCAGTTCCTGTGCTCAGTGTGAGCCGCTCCAGCACGTTCCTGTCTGCAGAGCTACCGCTGAGCCCCAGGGACCGGGCGGTGGAAACCTCTGAGGGGTTCCTGGGGGTAGGGTTGGGATGAGGCATGAAATGGAGCAAAGGGATGTGGAGCTGTAGGGTTGGGATCGCTCCTTGCAGCCAGAGTAGGGTTTATCTGGGATGGGGATGGCCAGAACAGCCCGTTTTAATAATCCTTTCCGCTGGGCTGTTGGAAAATACTGAGACAGAAAACATTGCAACAAAGCAAATAGTTCTCAGGGAACAATATTTTTGCAGCCAAAACAGCCGGCTCAGGTGGACCCGACGGGTCGCTCGTGTCTACGTATCGCAGCCTGATTGCTAAGGGCAGAAGTCATCTTGTGCAGAGAAGGGCTGGAAAACCTCTACCACACCGAGCTGGGGGTTGTCACCAGGGCTGTTTCGGTTGGGTTCCCACAGGGTTCACTGTTTCACCAAGTCTATTTTAAGACTCCCCTGGGTGGCACAAAGGGAGGTTCCGATGCTGCGAGGTGGTGCCTGCGCCCGTCCCGCTGCAGGACGCTGCTCTTTGCATCGCCAGCCGGGGGTGGCGGCAGCAGCCGCGGGCTGGGACCGGCTGCAGCATCGCAGCGGCACCAGCGCCCGGCCAGGAGCCGTCCTTGGGCTCATCAATCCGCCCCGTGAGCTTAGGTGGGCAGTGAATCACCGCATCTTGAGCTAGTCCAGAAAAGATTAAGCCGATCTAAGAATAAAAACAAACCCCATGGTTCAACCGGCTGGGATAAAATGCGAAAGCGTGCCAATGGCCGAGCTGCGGAGGGGAAGGGATTATAAACCCCAGGCAGATTACCACCGCGTGTTGCGGTGCACAGGGCGAGCGTTGTGCTCTGGTTGTGCTTCCCATAGTGGATGGGATCCTTGTGCCTCTGTTCCCAGTGCCGTGACAAAGTCCTGTGTGCGTTTCATCCCACTAACAACCAGTTAAGCAACTCCAATGAGTGCCCACGCAAATGTAGGAGTTCAAACAGGAGCACGTTTCCGAGGAGAATGACCAAATGGATCTCTCCCCGTGAGGCCTTTATTTCTATAGAGCCCCTCCCTTCCGCTACGTGCCGGATGAAAGGCACTATGTATATAAATAAATGCATTGTGATATACCATCCGCTTTGATCACTGCCAGCAGCACGGATGGGATCAGAGTCCGCTCCTGGATGATGATTCCCCTGCCCTTCCCCTGCTCCCTTCCCTTGCAAATTAGGGGTTGCTCCAAGGGGCAGTTCTTGGAAGCATCGCTGCCTGTGCACTGGTGCCTTGGCTGGTTTCTGATATTTGCACGGTGCAGCTGGAGCGCACACCTGCAGTCTCACCGAAATGTTGTTTTGTCTTCCCAGAACGTGACATTACGGTCCTTGTCACGGGGATGGGACTGGCACCTGGAGCCGCGCTTTGCGAAGGGCTCGCAGAGGGGTTTGATGCTGTTAGCCGTCAGCAGGATGCTGTGCCATGAAACCCCTCTTTGCTTCTTGTCTCCTCTTCCCAGGGACATACCAGGGCCAGTGGGTCGGAGGGATGCGCCAGGGTTACGGCGTCCGGCAGAGCGTTCCCTACGGCATGGCTGCGGTTATCAGGTCACCCCTGAGGACGTCCATCAACTCCCTGCGCAGCGAGCACACCAACGGCACGGCACTGCACCCCGACTCCTCGCCGGCGGTGGCCGGCAGCCCCGCCGTGTCCCGCGGTGGCTTCGTCCTCATGGCCCACAGCGATGCCGAGATCCTCAAGAGCAAGAAGAAGGGCATCTTCCGACGGTCGCTGCTGAGCGGGCTCAAGCTCCGTAAGTCCGAGTCGAAGAGCTCCTTGGCCAGCCAGCGGAGCAAGCAGAGCTCGTTCCGGAGCGAAGCCGGGATGAGCACGGTCAGCTCCACCGCCAGCGACATCAACTCCACCATCAGCCTGGGCGAGGGCGAAGCCGAGCTCTCTGTCATCGAAGACGACATCGACGCCACCACCACCGAGATCTACGTCGGCGAGTGGAAGAACGACAAGCGGTCGGGCTTCGGGGTGAGCCAGCGCTCGGATGGGCTGAAGTACGAGGGAGAATGGGCCAACAACAAGCGCCACGGCTACGGCTGCATGACCTTCCCCGACGGCACCAAGGAGGAGGGCAAGTACAAGCAGAACGTCCTGGTCAGCGGCAAGAGGAAGAACCTCATCCCGCTGCGGGCCAGCAAGATCCGCGAGAAGGTGGATCGGGCCGTGGAGGCGGCCGAGCGGGCAGCCACCATCGCCAAGCAGAAAGCGGAGATCGCGGCATCCAGGTAGGGTGGTCCTTGTCCCAACGTGGCATCTCAGCAAGGGTCCTGTCCCGATGGTTGCGGTTTGATGGGGGAAGTTGGATGAGACTTTTCATAGTAGTAGGTGCTCCGGGGGGTATTTTAAGGAAGGTATTGGAGTTGGGCAGGTGTTGCGATGGGCATGTGGTCAGTGTAATCTGGACAACTGGATCTGGGTGAAGATGCTCCTGCTTATTGCAAGATGGTTGGACTAGATGAGCTTTGAAGGGCCCTTCCAACCCAAACTGTTCTGTGGTTCTGTGGTTCTATGGACCCTGAAGAGGGAGCAGGCAGCATCCTGGAAAGCCAAGCAGCTGGGCTTGCCCAGGCATCATGGGTGGTGTTCAAAATGGGCTGGATCCAAAGTAAATTGTCCCTCTGCTAACTCCAAGTGAGCTGTGGATGATAGTGTTGGGTTAACAGTTGGACTTGATGATCTTGAAGATGTTTTCCAACCAAAATCCCTCTATGATTCTTCCCAAACCATCTGGTGAGGCCATGCCGGGTCACCCAGCGTTCACTGCAGCCTTTGCAAGGGGTGGTGGCACCGTGGTGGGACTGCACTTGTGGGTCACTGTGTGGGGCTCACAGGCTGGTGCTTAGCTGTCATTTAGGATATATTGGCTTATTTACCCAGTTTCTCCTTAGCCTCTTTAATACGCAGGATGATACCTTTAGCAGAAGAGCTCCTGAGATGCTCTTTCCCTGTATCCTCTGACTTATATCGAAGAGAAACCATCCCAGGGTTAGGAGGATTCCCAGCTATTTCTGTTCCCAAAAGAGGTTTGGAGCGGAAAAGCAGTCAAATCCCTGGCTGCAGCTGATGCTTGGGGTGGGTTTGCCCTGCCTGAGGCTCTGCTAGAAAGCAGCAGATCTGGGTGCCCAAATAATCCCTACGAGCCCCAGGAAGCCCCTGCTCCCTGGGCCAGCTGGAGCCATCATGGAACTGCTCAGTGATTCAGAGCAGGACCCTGATCCGGCCGAAAACCAACAAGAGGTGGGGAAAAAGTGGTTCATGTCTCCTTTAGGTTGAAATAGGGTCCAACTCCCAGCTCAAAGCAAGGGCAACATGAGCACCTTGGAGCTTTGTGACTTTTAGCGAGCGCCTGGACAAGAGGGGAGCTCCTCTGCCAAATTCAGGGCCCTTTGTATCACTTTTTGGGGGTGGTTTATTACAGCATGGTCATTGCTTTCTGGTTTCTGAGCGAGCACCACACGTAGCAGCCAGGCTGGGGAAAAAGGGCTGGGGTTAGGGGAAAAACCCAGGTACCTCCCCAGTCTCCTGTGCTGGATTAATTGTTGGGTCTGGATGATTTGTATGCAGAGTCACACTTGAAATCTTTATCAGCATGACTGCCGATGACTTATCTGCAATGTGAATGAGACTCCCAGGCCTGCTTTGGGAGCATATTTGGGCTTGATGATGTTTTTGAGCTGATGTTGTACCAAATTGTTGTCAAAGCTTCGGAAAAAAAAAAAAATCCCACTAGATTGCCAGGTAGGAAACAGACTGCAGAGCAGTGGAAAAAACAGATCTTTCCCTCTGATCTGGGGATGTGAATGCCTCAAAATAAGGGCCTGAGCCCTGGAAATGTGGAGCTCTAGTCTGCCGTGGGATGAGCACCTGAGCATCCTCCATCCCCAGGCTGTGACGGCCCATGAAAGCAAGAGTTGGGGAGAAATGCCCCCCTCGTGTTGGAAACACTTTAATGAGCTCTTGGCACATAGCGTTCCACCTTCTAATTGTGAGAGAGGAGAAGGAAATAGTCAAATTGGATAGGAAAGCTGGGTGCCGTGGTCCTGAGCTCTGCGGGAGCGCAGCAGCGGTGCTGGGAGGGAGGATGGAGCCTGCAGCCACGCGTATGCGCGGAGGAGGAGAAAAGCTGTGGGCTGTGGGGACCAGCCAGGGTCCCCTTTAACCATGGGTGAAGATGCAAAGAAATGAATAAATGGGAGCGCAGTGCTTTGAGGATAATCTGTCAGAGACTGAACCTGGCCCCACCAGAAAACGCTCCGCGAGCAACCTGACATCTCCATCCCGCATCCCAGCTCCCTCCGCCGTTTCTGCTCGGTCTTAACTAGTCTGTTCTTGAGTAGACACATGTAGAAGAAAACAAGCGCCGGGAAGCCGGGGTTTTGCTCTTTTTGTGGCACAGCCATCGCCTGCGGTGCACGAGGGCTGCTGGTGTGTTGAAAAGCCCTTTATTGATCTGCACAGCCCGTCTCTCGCTGCGGGAGCTGGGGACGGACAGACTCCGACGTGATGCGCGGTGCATTAGCGCTCGGTTACCCACTGCTGATGACATCCGTCCCGGGAATTTTCACTGCCTGTGTTAACGTTCATGCTGAGACCCCAAAATCTATCAACAACAAGCCAAACCATCCTGTTACGGCCAGGCAGGATCGCGGGTTTTAGGCTTTGCTGGAGACACAGGGCGGGTGGGATTAGGCGGGCGTGTAGGCTCAGCCCCAAGGTCTTGGAGGGTGTCTTGGGTTTGTGATTCAGCTGCATGCAGGAGAGGTCCAAGGAGCTCGAAATGCAAGTGAGGAGAGATGCTTTGTGTGAAACCCATCATCCTTCAGCTCAAGCTCTTCCCCTTTGCAAGGGTGTTTTGCACCGACAGTCTCTCCTCAGCATGCTGAACCAAAACACAGCGAGGTTTTACAAACCTAGAACCAGCTAGAAAGGCTTTCATATAATTAGTCCGATTAATTTTAAAGCTTCTAAATGAATAAACACACCCCTGCAGTGTCCACAAACAAAATTGCATCGTCCAAACAGGGAGAAATGCACAAAATAGGCAGCGGGTGCATTGATGGAGAATCCTGATGCTCGTTTTGGTGGTTTTGGGGCTCAGGGGTGTGATATTCCCTGTCTAAAACTGATGTGAGCTCTGGCTTACCAGCACCTGGGGGTTTAGATCAGCACTGGTGTGTGTCTGTGTAAATGTGTGTGTCTGTGTATTCTGTCTAATAATATGGCTGAGTTCACTCTGCAGCCTTTCCCTTGGTGGGGGAAAATATGTGCCCACCCACGTATTTCATTAAATTTGTGAGAATTCAGTATTTTTGAAAACTCTACCTCTCTGTCAGATTTGGTTGGAATTGGCCAACACGTTCAAAAGTTATTAGTGTGGGAGTGATGGCATATAGATATATAAACAGCACAATCACATAAGTAAGCCCCATTTCCTGAGGAAAGTAGGCTAAAAACATAGTGTACTGGAGACAAGTAAATTGGATTCTTAAAGTTGTTTTAGTCTGAACGGAGTACAATGTTATCTGTGACACAGAAAAGTAAGCTCATTTAGGGAATAGTTTTTTAGGTTTGGTAGATGATTCTCCTAAATTTTCTTTGATGCAATTAAAATGAAATAGCACTTGCTTTCCTCTTATATCTCCCACTCGCTGAAATAGTTTGTGTAAATTCAATGGGTGAAAAAGGCTATGAATCAGATCTGAAAAACTACTGTTGATATAAAATATTGGTTTTCAGAGGTAGCCAGGGAAGGAACCCTTTTCCTGTCTGTTTAAAATGATGGTGCAGGCTGTCCTCTTTGTGCTCTGGGGTATCTTATTCCCCTCTCATATGAGCCAAGAGCCATCACACTTTCTGCTGCTGCCCTGGAAGGATGGAGGATGCACCAGAGACACCGTTAGTGATAACGTTGATACCTAAGGCAAATTGTCCATAGGCACTGGTGTGTCCTGGTCAACTAAAATATAATATCTAGGCAAGAGAGGTGGGCCAGAAAGCTCATCTTCACCCCTTGGCTTTCAGCATAGACCCTGATTCGCTCCAGGCTTTCCTTCAGCTACCACAATTCAAGGTTTTGTAGTTAGTGGCTGGATTACTGATGAGAGGAAGGGACGTCACCAGCGCTAGGGCTGTGAGTCCCAGAGGTGGGTGACATTTGGTGAGCACTCAGCTCCTCTCCAGCGCAAGGTCCCGTTGTTCAGCACCTTAAATAACAGCTCCTCGGAGCAGCTGATGCCCGAGCACCCCGGAGGGGATCCTGTTCTCAGGTTAGTCCTAAGCAACTAACGCACTTCCAGGCATAATTACAGCCGAGCCATTCACCAACGATGAGAAAAATATAATTAAGCTCGATACTCTCAGGAGGAATCGGGCTACGAATTAGCACAGTGTCATTTGACTTCAGAAAGGGAAACTGAAGAAAAAAAGAAAAGGAAGCAAGTAAAGACAACCTGGCAGTGAGGATGGGTAAAGGAAAATGTTTGGACCCAGCCTGGATGCTCTTTCAGGATGCTGCAGTGAGGGCGAAGCATCCGTCTGCGTTTGCCGTACCGTGGGGAGCAGGAACACAAATAAAAGCCCTGGAGAGCTGAACAGCAAAGTGCAGAAGGTTGTTTGAGCCAAACAGGTATTTTCTTCAGAAAAAAAAAAATAAACAGAAGTGCAGCCCAGGCAAAACCAACAGAAAAGAATAGATTCTGCAGTTCTGATCCCAAACATTTTAAGTTGCGGTAATGTCACTACCGGCAGTATGCCGAGCCGTGATAATGCTGCTTAATGCTCTCTCAGGCCTGTGCCTGCAGCTTTGCAATTGTACTCGACTGCATTTGATTTACAGTTTCCTCTGGCTTTTCGGATGCCGCGGCTGCGGGGGTCCTGCATTAGTGTCACCCTAATCCCACCTCGGGGCTTTCCCTGCGGATGGCGAGGGGGAATGAGGGGAGACGTGGGTGATGGGGAGCACTGGTGCATGTCCCCTTCCTCGGGTCCGGATGATGGGGACAAGGTGGCAGCGGATTGAAGCTGAAATGGGTCACAACAGAACCAGCTGCGGGGATGGGGCTGAGCAAACAATTCAGGGTTCAGTCCAAGCGTGTTGGGGTCTCCCACACCTTGTCCAGCCCCTTATCCAGACATTATTGTGGCCTTTCCATACTTGAGGCCGATAAGAAAGATGGGGACAGACTTTTTAGGGCCTGTTGTGATATAGGACAAGGGGTGATGGTTTTAAACTAAAGGAGGGAGATTCAGGCTGGACACGAGGAAGAAATTGTTGGCCCTGAGGGTGGTGAGAGCCTGGCCCAGGTTCCCAGAGAGGTGGTGGCTGAACCATCCCTGGAGACATCCCAGGCCAGGCTGGACGGGGCTCTGAGCAACCTGAGCTGGTGGAGATGTCCCTGTCATGGCAGGGGGGGCACTGGGGAGCTGGGAAGGGCCCTGCAACACAAACTGTTCTGTGATTCTATGATCGTGAACCCTCCGTCCCTTCTCCATCCTTTCCTTGAGAGGTGCGGAGGACAGAGCAACAGGCAGAAAAGCACAGGGGGGATGGATGGAAGTGACTCGAAGGCTGAAATCAGCTGGGGCAGGTCATTCTCTTTACGTCAGCATTTTCTTTTTCCTCCCTGCCTTCCCTCCCTCCCAAACAGCCCTTGTGCAGTGCAGAGAGGAGCAGAGCCCGGGGCCAGCAGCCTCCGACGGGCTTTGCTGAGCAGAGCGTGGTGACTGTCCCCTCTGCCACCTCCCACCCTCCCGCGCTGACAGGGGCCAGGCGATCCCGCGGGCGGCAGAGATTAGGATCAGCTGCTGTCCCTCCCGTTCCTGTGCTGCTGTCAGCCGGGATGACACGGGTGCCTCTGACTCAACAGCAATTTCCACCTCTACTCCGGGACGTTCGAGGAACGGCGGATCCGCGCATGGCGTCCTGGAGCGTCGTGTCCTTCCCGCTGCTCTTGGGGACCTGCTGCCTGCACCGTGACTCTTTAAGTCCTCCTGCAATGCCAATTTAATAACTTCCTGCTCAGACAGGACTTAACAGCGTTAAGCCCTTTTGCGGCCGTGTCAAAAGTCAGGACGAGCCGTCACGCTCGCGCGGGGCCAGCTCTGCGTGTCCCCGACTGCCACCCGGCTGCCCGGGGCGGAGGGACGCTGGGAAAATTAAGTGCTTTTCATAGGAATGATGCTATACGGAGTAATCCAACTGGAAAAAAACCTCAGCGGGGTCTTTTTTAGCTTCTAGGACAGCAGCTCAGTGTGGGTTTTGCTGGCCCCTCTCCTTTCATTGCTCTCCCATCCTTCAGCCACGACTCGGTGGCTCCCGTCACCTTCCCTCTCCACTGAGCCAAATATGAGCTAAACCACCCCAGCTCCGTGAGCCAGGTGTGCAACATGCTTTAATTTAATCATTTCCAACATTGCCGGGTTGTGATGAAGTAACATGAGCTGGGAGGTGGATTCAGCCCTTCCTGCAGGATTATTTCAGCCCCCTTGAGCTGTGTTAGATTCCCCCCACTAACAAAATAACCTCCTGCCTGTCCTGACTGCCTGCACAGCACAGGGAAGAGGGAACGAGCTGAAGAAGAGGATGGTGAAGCCTCTTCCTCATACACTTCCTTTTGGGTGGAGCAGCCCTTCATCAGATGGGGAAAAAAAAAAGCCAACAGCAACAAAAAAAAAAGACCAGCCCCTGATTTTCCTTTCTGCTGCTTTTCCTATTCAACGAGCAGAAACTGCAGCGTTGCTTTTCTCAGCGATCTTTGGGAGGGATCCTCCCGCAGCAGCTGCCTGGCAGGCAGGATGGCTCACGGCCCCGTCGCTCCCTCCATCCTCATCCTCACCCTCCGCGGGCTGCTGGGAGCCTTGGGGTGACACACAATGGTGGGGTGACACACAAACCCGCAGCCAAGGCCGAGGGCTAGAAGTGGGGGATGCTGAGTGTAGCATCCCTGCCACCGTGTCCCACCGCCCGAAAAACCCAGAGAATAGAGATGAAAACGCAGAGCTGGGCAAAAATATTGTTTTCCTTGCTGGTGTTCATGAGCATCGCTTCTCCCCACAGCCAGCGATTGGGATGCTGGGGGGACAGTCACCGCCATGGGGGTCCCAGTCGCACAGGGCTCTTGCAGGTTGGTTTGAAAAGCTTCGAGCAATGAGGTTTCTGTCACCTCCTCTATGCAGGACAAATGACAAACTTGTCCTGGCTTCCTAATCCAGGAAATTAAAGGATTTGACCATAGACCCTGCTAAGCGAATTTCCCCCCTGAAAATCCCAGAGGGATTTAACCCATGGATCCGACCGATTATCCCTTTAAAGTTGTGACTAAGAAAGGTCCCAATTCTTCAGGGTGCTGAGCACCCTAAAGTCCCATGGCAGCAGTGGCGTGGCTATGCCTGGTGCTCAGCTCGTCACCCAGTGAGACCTTCTTTTCAGTTTTATCCCATCTCTACCAGCCCTTTTCACCAGCGAACAGCAGCCCTTTGCTGCTGACCAGGACAGCACAGCCTCGCTGCAACCACAGCCCAAATCCGCCCCGTCCTGTCCCCGTGTGTCACCTTCCAGGGACATGGCAGGGGAGGAGTGTTGGTTTTCCCAGTTCAGCATCAGGAGCGTCCCATGGGACATGGGCTGGGTGCATCCTAATGGGAGCCAAGTGGGCAGAAGGGAGCACGGGGCCGGGGCGTAGCGATTTTCTGAGTTAATTCTCCTCAATTAAAGGATGTCTAGTGTCCATCCTCGAAGCAAAACCTGCTGGAGGTGGGGAACCCAAGCAAGGTTGGGTCAGTGGACATCCCACCATGAAGCATCTTTGTGAGCCTCGATGGCTCAATGATGCTGTCCTGAACCCTGAGCAGCAGTTCTTTGGGGTCAGACTCCCTTATGGAGGAGAAATCAGTTTGTGGGCTCAAAACTGGATGCAGCGGTCGCAGGGGCTGTCCCACAGCCACCTTGCTGGCAGGTGGCCGCAGATGGTCCCCATCTAACATGACAAAATCCCTGGGGAGCTTCGAACAGCTGTGGCAGGTGGCTGCTCTTCCCAACCCCTCGCTCCTGGGGATCTGCATGAGAACGGCTCTGTGTGTGGTGGCAGAGCCAGGGATGCTGTTGAGAAGGTGCTTGTCCAAGGGGAGAGGTGTGGAGCAGGATTTGGGCAGGGGTCGTTAGCCCTGGGCTCACCTGAATCATATAAATGGCCTCTCTGGGGAAGCAGCCTGCAGCCTTCTCTCAGTTACCTTGCTGTGTCTCTGTCTGATCTGTCTCATCACCACAGCATGGAGGTGAAGCATAAATAATTAAAATCCCAGATTCTGTCCTGGCAGAGCTGGGCTCTGAGTCTCTTCCCTTGTTGTGTTGCTGACTTCTTACGTGGAAATTTTGACTGGCTTTGCCTTGGAGGCAGCACAGACCCACAAATGTGGGGTGTCTGCCAGCCTTGGGGCACATCAGCTGTTGGGGGCCCAGTGGCAACATCCCAGCCGGGGGGTCCCGTGGGATGCTCAGGGTGCACCGGGATGAGCAGCACCCACAAGCTGAGGATCCCAGCTGGGTGCAGGAGCGGGCAAACCCGCTGCAGACCCCGCAGCTCACGCCTGACTCCCTGATCTTCAGATGCCTGGTGAGAAATGGGGTTTTTGGGGATGCCGGCTGGCTTTTGGGCTCTTGGGTGCTCAAAAACACCCGGGTGACAGGGAGGAGAAACCCATGCAGATAACAAGAAATTTCACTGAACATTCGTGTCACCCCCATCCCTCCCTGTGGGGACCAGAGCTGCAGAGACCAATGACAGCAGCCTGGCACTGAACAGATTTCAGCGGTGTTTTAGCATCTGATGTTGCTTTTAGGAGGGTGGATTTGGTGGGTACCATTTCCAGATGAGATTTCCGTGCAGGTCTGTGTCCAGCCAAACTCTGCACACGGCTTGGCTGTACCAGGGGATGGTGGTACCCTGGGTTTGGGGCACAGCCAAGGAGGGTCCTCATTCATCCCCCAGGTTGCTATAAGCAATAGGGTTAAGGGATGCTGGCTGTTTTCCTTGGGGATCATTTTTATTCTGAGTTGGAATTTTCTCTCTGGGTTGGCATTTTCTCATCATTCCTGGGGGTTCCCGGTGTGCAGACGTGGGAGCTGGATGTGGCCGTGGGGATGGAGGTGACGTTGCCGTGTCCCACGTGTGGCTGTCTCTGACCAGCGGCTTTGGGGCTGGTTGCCCCTTAGAGCAGAGAGAAGGTCCCTGTGGTCACCGGCTCCATCCCGGCAAGGCTGAATGTGGCAAGAGGTGCACGGAACGCTGCCCATCATTGATGTCTCACCCCAGGTAGGGAATCAGCCTCTTCCCAGCTGCATGGAGCAAGACGTGCACATGGTATTTGCTTTCTGAGCATCTCTTAGGGCCCTGACAATAGAAATACATCTTTCCATCACTCAGAAGACTGGCCTGTTTTAACCCATCCCTTAGAACCCTGTCACATGTCCTCTCTTCCACCCCACAGGGCTGGAGGTGGAGAAGTCTCGGTGGGAGAGGTTGGATATCAACCACGGCTCCTCCGACAGCTGGAGAGCACCCGCCAGCGCTCCCGAGGCCGTTTCAGCTCCGCGTCTTGGCCTCAGCCCAAGCTGTGCTGGCACTAGAATATTAAGTTCAGTTAAACGAGTTTGTCGTTGACTCTGGATGAGGTTTGGGTATTTTTTTTTTTTTGCAGTTTGCTCTGAACTGGGGTGGGTTTTGCTGTTGGGTGTTGGCTGGTTGAAACAGTGCGTGGACGTCACGAATTGTCCCCATCCGTCAGCCCATCACTGAGGGAAAGGAAAACCATGAGCTTAATGTGCTGCATCTTTGGGGCTTTTGTGGCTCCAACAGCAGAAAAAAAAAATGCCTGGAAAGTTAATTTGCCAAATGTCTGTTTTACTTGCGATGACCAAAACTCGTGAAACTGCCAAAGAATTTCAGCCAAAAACCTGAACAGGGTGAAGGGTCAGGAAAAATACTTTTCTTTGCGATTCCATTGTGTTTTGCTTCAGAATCTGACTTGACTTGTTTTTTAGGCATCAAAATGAAACTGAAATTAAACCAACAGGTCTGTTTTGCTTGCCTGTCATTGCCTCCCTTGCCTGGAGTTTTTCGCTTGAACTTCCCAAATTCTCTTATTCTGAGGACTTTTCCCTTGGCTGTAGGGAAGAGTTCCTGACTATTCCCAGAGGGCCAGGCTGTACAGATGGCTCCTCAAAGGGATTTTAGGGCTTCCCATAAGGCAAACCAGAGGCTCCCTCATCTCCCTTGGCCCATGGCCTGGTTGAGTTTCTCTCTCTGTGCTGCATTTTGCACCTTTGGCTTTGAGGTTTCCACCGCACTCTTCATCCCGTGCGTGGCATCAGCCAAGCGAGGAGGTCAGTGCGAAAACCAGGGAGGAACGGGCCGTTTTGGGGATAGTGATGGAGATCAGGGTGGGATGCTGGTGGTCCACCAAATCCTTTCAACAGATCACGGCAGGAGGAGGCGCCTGCTGTCCACGCTGAGCCAGGCTTTTTCTAACCACTCTCATCCATCCCGTGAAGCTTCCTCCAAATGTGTGGCTGGACTGGGGGTGATCATATCCCGACTACATCTCTGAACTCCTCTCCCCGATAAATCCGGGAGGATGGGTAATGTTACACCAAGCCCCCATCCACATCCACCGCAGCCAAAAATCCGCATCCACCGAAATCCTGGCATCTCCCCGGCGTAGCGAGCAGGGCGAGCTCACGAGGGCTCGGAGGTGCCGCCTTTGGAGCCAGCCTTGCCCAGAGACAGGGCGATGCGAGCGGAATGCGGGATGCAGCCTCAAGCCATTAGAGTCAGCAGCACGTACAGCCAAGCCCAACGCTCCACATGTCCAGGCAGGCTGAGTTATGGCTGCTCGGGGAGCTATAACTTGGCCTGTTGTGCATTTAAAAATCTCCACCCAAATGCGGCATTGATATAGGGCTTTTCTGCCGCTCTGGTTTTGCATTTAATACAGAAAGTATGGATCTGCAGCGCGCGGATGATCCAGCGCTGCCCGGGTTCCTTGGAGATTTGGTGCCTTCGCTTGCTTTTTTCTTGGGCTTTTTCTTATTTTGGTTTTAACTTTTCGAGGGTTGTTAGCGATTTCTTCCAACCTGTTTTGCCTCCTGCCTGGAAGTGGCAGGATCGTTTGTAACATGCTATTTTTGCGCAGGGTTAGGGGAGTATTTATGGCGTGGTTGTGCCGTTGGGATGTGTGCGTGGAGGGCTGTCTGCCGGCGCTCCGCGAGAGCACAGCATGAAGAAGGGGACGTCAGTGTTTCCCATTTCTGTTATGTATATAGCCACTATGTACATGTCCATTATGTACGTTTTCCACTATGTACATGACAATTATCCAGTAAAATCATGGAAACCTGCCCCAAGACATCTGGAAAGCAGGCAGCATCCCCCCTGCTCGCTTCTTTCCCTTCCTTGAAGCTAACTCTTCCCAAACCCTGATCCGAGCAGGTTCCTACAGGTTTTGCATCACCACCCATAGCTTCCCAGAAGCTAATGACACTCCCAGCATCATGGCAATTGTCTCATGCCTTCATGAATTTATAAGAAAAGGGGAAACTCCATCTCTGGAGCTGGAGTTTGCTCTTGCTGCCTCTGTCTGATTTGGGGGCAGCTCGCGGTCCATCGCTGTCCATCTCTGCCGTGTTTGAGCCAGGAAACAGGTCTGGAGTGAGGCCAAACCTGTCTCCTTTGGTCAGTCAGGCTGGGACCGCGGTGGGGACGATGGCACCAAATCTGTCCTTTTTCCAAGGCAAAGCGCAGCTCCTGGGCTGGCAGGTCCAGCCTGGCCGCGTCGCTCACCTGCATCCTCCATAGCTTCATCACAAGTGACAGATGGCAGGAGACGAGACTCCCTCTCCAGATGTTAATCATCTTGCAAGCTGTAAATAACATCTCAGGGCAGCTTGTGCATCGTCTCTGGTGCAAAAGACCCATCAGCTTTGCCCTTGCTGCAGGGGGCAAAAAATTAAAAGAAAGGAAACCCACTGGGAGGGAGATGCTCGGGTCTGCCTGGCTCTGCTTATTCTGCATGTCCCTTGGCCAAAGAGGTGCTGGCAGCGTCCTGGCTAACGGTGAAAGATGTGCCTTTGGGTACCAACTCCACCTGGCCCAGCCCCTTGAAGTTAATGGAGTTTGGTTTGCTCGTGCCAGGGCCTGAATTTTTTGTTTAGCGGCAACGGGAATAAATGAAACAAATCCAAGCGGCTCCATGACTGATTTGGGACGCTGGATGGAGAGCATTGCAGTGTGATGGCCTTTTGGCTGCTTCCATCCTTCTCTGTTGGGAAGGACCTGGCTCAGGGTCCCGGGGATGGGAGCATCCAAGATGTCACGATGCGACTTGCTGCCTGCTCTGGGCTGAGGTTTGGGCCATGTTTCTCCCAGGATTTTGGGACATGACGTTTGATTGTGGCTCATCCTTGTCCCCCAAACCACTGGGACTTTGCACCATTGCACGTTGTGAATTCAGTTCTCCAGCAAAACTCATTTTGTCTGCTTAAAGGCAAGGCACAGGGCAAGAGCGCACAGCCAGGGATACTTTTTTTCTCTTACTTGGATGAAAAAATGGTATTTCAGTGCAGAATGGCAAATGGCGCCTTGGTGAATTTGCTCTCCCATTTGCAAGCTACAAAAATATAAAGGTAGAAAAGAACCCGGCCCAGGTGCCTGAAGCAAGGAGCTAAATGAAAACTGCTCCGTTCCTGTTTCCACGGATTTCGGAGAGCCCGCGCGTGCCGTGCCCCAGCCGGGACAGGGGCACCCGCTCTGCACGAGCTCCCCCGGCTCACCTGGGAACAGCTTCCCCCGTGACGTTACATTTCCCAGCGTATAACCACAGGGAAACTCAGATTTGGCCTTTTGACCACAACATTTCCCATGCTTCTCTGTATTTTTGCTTCCTTGGGCAGTAACAAACAAACGCGTCGAGTTTTATTTTCAGGATTAAAAGCTTTGACTAATTTTTTTTTTTTAATTCAGGACTTTTCTCGTGAAACGTGACTTTCAGAGTAGTTTTCCCAGAGCCTGCAGTAACCATTCCCTCCTCCCCGTGCCATCCCAGCTCATTGCTCCCAGCACCGGTACACGATGCTCAGGCAAGGATGCTCCATCCTCCCACCCCAGAATCCCCATCCAGAGCCACGAAGGCTGGCAGTGGGCAGGGGAAGCCAGGCTTTCTCTTTGCTATGCACAGCACCTGCTTTCTGTCTGGCTTCAAAGAGCCGGAGCAGACGTTTTTGGCTGCATTACGTCATGTCAGAGGTCACATTAGCTGCTTTTTCTTCTTGATTAAAAATTCTAGCAATGGGGGGAGGGAGGAAAAAGCAGACAGAAGAAGCAGGCAAGGCAAATATGCTCGCGATAAGCAGGTAAATGGGAATTTATGCACAGCTAGCTAATTGGTGTGTCTAATATTCCACCCCCTGAGTACCGGCACTGTATTACTGCCTTCACAAATCACTCAGGGCAAGCCTAGCGCAATAACAACCAAGTCAGGAGAGCCGTGAAAAGAGTCAAGCTGGAATTAAGAGTGGGTTTTATCGGGGCAATAAATGCCAGATAGGGAAAATTAACAAACAGGTTGTTAATTGGTGCCATCTCCTCGCTCCCTGAAGGAAATGTCTAGACAGAGCCTGGCCCCGGGTTGCTCCTACCCCAGCCCTTGCAGGAATTGCAGCGTTTTTTGGGGGCCAGGAGGTGCTGGATGTGGGATGCTGTGCCCGGTGAAGGATGCTGAACTGACGCCGATGCCGGGGGCAAAGGGAGGCAGGACGGGAGCTGCAGCTCTGCCCTAAATCAGCGATACTCCCGCAGAGGTAAAAGCCAGACAGTCTGCAGCAGTTATTAATAATTCAGGCCCAATTTGTCCCATCTAGGAGAGCGTGAAGACCAGCCGAGCCGAGCCTCCTTGCAAGCAGGGTTTGAGATATTGCCCCAGAGCTTCTCATCCCTCCCCGGTGCCGGTTGCAGTTATCGATCGCATTGTGGCAGGGTGGAGATGGCTCTGCGGGGTGCGGAGCGATAGGATAGCCCTGGAAAGGCTGGAATCGGCGCTCACCCACTCCCCTCAGCTCTGGGTTTCAGTTACCGGCATTGATCACTCAGGGACTTTTGCTTTTGGTGCATCTTGGCTCGATGCAATTAGGGAGGGGTCCTGCTCTCCGCCGTGCCAGTGGGAGCGTAAAATAACTCCGAGTCAATACAGTTGAGGGGCTCGCGCTCATGCAAGCCTCAGTTTTGCACATGGGACGGTTGGACTGAAAATCTCCTTTTTTTCACCTCGTCCAGCCATCCCCTCCCAGGATGAAGTTCATCCCGACACGTCCCTGCGCACCCCTGAGCTTGGCAAGTGCAAACCAGAGCCAGGGTTGGAGGGGAGAGCGAAACACCGAGGCTGAAACACCCCGAAAACGCTCTCTCGGAATTTTTCCTGAAGTATTTTCTTGCAGCTGTGTTTTAATTGAATTTTGGCTTTTGAAAAATACATGGACTTCTGCAATGGAGGGAAAAAACATTCCTGCTATAGGAAGATAAAGGTGCATTTGGAAAAAAAAAAGCTGCATGATTACATATTGACCTGCTAGACAAAGTGAATCCAATGGAGCCAGCCTGGCCCCTTAGGAAAACTTGAGGCTGTTCATTATGTCCCAGGATGAGCTCACAGGCTCGTTAACTCCATCCTTGCTGATGAGCCAGTGCTCGTCTGCCCAAATGCAAAGACGACACGTGGCGAGTTTGCATGTTTTCCATGCCAATATGGACCACGGGGCTTTCTCCTTCTATATGGTAGGAGGAGGAAGGCTTTAATAATAGTTTTATTATTTTTCTTTTGATCTCAGCTTTCTCACTTCATCTCTAAGCTCTGAACAGTTAGATCAGTCTGTCCATCCCTCCAGCCACGCCATCTGAGCAAAGAAATTGAAAACAAGGGAGAATTATTAAGAGCCTGTTTTTCATACAGGACTACGAGAAAAAAAGCAACAAGGATGGCGAATCCCTCGTCTGGTTCCATCTCACCCTTTGCACTACCCCTGCGCTCAAAGAAAGTTGGATGGAGGTGAAGGATTCAGAAACAGAACCGGTTTTCTTGGACACCAGGTGCCATCTCTGCAAATACAGACATTGTGCTTACAACCCATGTCTGCTCGGATAAATTTCTGGTGGTCCATAAGCTTGCTCTAGTTTAAAGCCTAGTTTTTAAGCAGTTTGTTCTGCTTGTTCTTCTGCCAATGCAGCCCATTAACCTAAACACCACTTAAGCCTTGTCTGGTTTTAATTTTGCTTCGTTTCTTCATGAAACCTTCAGGTGCCACAGCTTTTGCTGGGAACAAACCCCTTTTTGGCTAAACTAGCCCCGAGCATGAGGTTTGCAGCAGGAGATCTTCACTCCCGCAAATCCAGGTCAGAGTCTCCGTTGGCATTCCTAAAAAGCCAAGTGCTTCCTTGCAAATCAGTTTATTCCAGCTTCTTACAGATTAGCCGGAGCTGATAAACTTGGCATTACGAACCCCTCGCAGGTATTATCCCTTCCCTTGTCAGTTCTGGACAAATCACAAGGGATCCGCAAAGATTTACAGAAATCTGTTTGGTTGGGATTTTTCCCTGCCTCTTGCCAGCTCTTCTTGCCAGTTTGACCGCTTGCCTGGTCATCCTCTGAGAAGAGTGAGTCAGCTGGGCAAAAAAATTCATAAATCAAACATCCCAAGCCAGTCCCAGCATGGACACCCTGCCCCAACCCAGACCAGACCAGACCAGACCCTCAGGTCTTGAGAGCTATAAACCGCCTCCCACCATCACCCCTTGCCAAAACACCCTCCCCCAGTTCATCTTGGATGGCCAAGTGCACTAAAATGTGATTTAGAGGTTAGAACCATCCTCAAAAGTCCCTCTGCGCTTGGGTGTGCTGATGTTCAGAGAGCTCTGGCCATCTCCATCATGCTGGGGTGTGTGGCTCCTTCTCCCTTTCTCATCCATTGATGGCAGATGAAACCCAGCTGAGCACCTTTGAGCTGATGTGCAACTTGTAATCAGCTGGGGCAAGATGATAAGGACACCTCCTCTTGCAAACAACTCGTTACAGGACAGAGGACACCACAGGAGGTCAGGAAAGAGTGATGCAAGAGGATCTGTTTAATTCTTCCACCGCTGAGCATCCCCAGCCTCCTCCTCCAGCTGTGATGGATCCATAGGGAAGGATTCAGCCTTATTTTGACTCTGGTTTCCAGGATGGTGCCTCTGTCCAGGAAAGATTCATGGCAGCACTTACAGCAGAAGGAGAAGAGTGATTGGATCAAGCCCCGTCTATGTGTCGTGGAGAAAGACCCGCTTTACAAGGAAATAAACTCAAGCAATTAGCTGGGGAATTAAGATTTAGCGCACGCTACGAGCAGCAGGCATGTATAAAGGAGACAGCTGTTAAATTTAGTATGTGACAAAGTCATGCGAGCACTAACTGGATTACTTGCATTTATTTGGGAATACTTATGTATTTTATTATGCAACGTATAGATCACCATAATTCTGCTTTTCACTCCGACGGCGCCTCTCCTCCAAGCATCTTAGAGAGCATTACAAACAATTAAGCCTGCCTGCGCCTCTGCGCAGCGCTCAACGTTAGATCCGCTTTGTGGGTATTGAGTATATTTTAGATCGGAGATGGCTTAATTAATGTGATTGATTTTTAACTCTTTCTAGGCCAGAGCCCCCAAGCTGCTGCTCTTCCTGGGCTGATCCTGGAGCCCACAGGGACGGACTAGTCCAGAGGTTGCTGGGAGCAAGTTTTCCAGGGATGGAAACCCATCCCTCCCTCAGGAATGATGATTTTTGACGCATTTTGGTGAAAAAAGGGGAATTGATGAATGCTGGAGAGGGGAGCAGGGCTGGTGGCTCCACGTGTGCTCTCCCAGCACAACCTCCCGCTCTGCAGATGCCTTTGTGTGTCCCCAGGACCCTTGCAAGTGGCACAAGCTGCTTTTCAGCTCATCCAGCCTCCTTCTCTGGCAAGAAGTGACAGAGAAGTGCCTGCGGTGGCATCTCCGGGGAGGCAGCGTGTAATCCTGCCTGCTGAGTTCAGTCCAGACACTATTAGATGTTATTAATCCCTTGTATCAGGCCAGCGGGGACCGGCAGCCTGCTGTATAACTGTGTATGGGAGGGACAGTCCCTTCCCTGAGCAGTTTGCACTTTGAGGAGGGGCAGACGGATGGGGGATCTTTGGGAGCCAGCATCCGCACCACTGAGAAGCTCCCACGGAAGGTGCCCTTTTAACAACCTCAAAGTCAGCATCTTAATTTTAAGCTGCAGGTGGCACCGCCTTTAGCACCAGGGTGTTTTTTTTCGGTGGGTCTGACTGTCCAGCTTTTCCCACCGACAGCGTTTGTGCCAAAAACGGGAGCAGTTTGCACCTCCTCTCCCAGCCGTTCGCTGCAGCTCCTGCTCGGAGCATCCCTGCTCCTCCTGAAAGAGCTGAGCTGGGATATCTGCCATGGGATGGGGCTGTGATGGGCTTATCTACTACTCCAACCCTGCGCGAGTGTGGAGCAGGGTGAGAGCTGGAGACAGGATGGGTAAGAAGACATTTAAAACCAATTTTTTGGTTGCACTGGGCTCATGGAAAGTGCGACAGCATCACTCCACCACCTTCAATAGCTCCAGGAGAACAGGTCGTATCTGCTTCCTTGGCTACAAACCAGCCAATTCATATAAATAAAGCAACTTATTAGAGCAAAGGCAACTTGTCAGCACTTGAAAACAAGTGACAGGTCAGCTCTGGGAACAAGGACCAGGCGTCTCGCCCGGGCTCAAGGAGGTGCCGGCGCACAGATGCTCGCTAAGGTGATTTTGTATCCCCGGCTTGTGCCGCACGATGCAACTCCAGGCACATCACTGCCCCGGTTTTCCATTTATAGGAGCCTGTCAGAAATGGCACTCCTCTCCGAGCAGCTGTCGAAAAATTAGAGGGAATTCAGAGAGCGGCAGGAAAAAAAAAAAAGAAAGATTAAAGGAGATGGAGGGCCTGATTTTGGAGGGAAAATAAATCAGCTGAGTTATTTATAATGCAGCCTGCACCAGGGTGGGTAGGAACAGGTGGTTTTTTTGAAGTGCCTCGATAGCTTAGCTAAGGGAAAGGGGCAAACCGGCCTCCAAAGGATGCTCACAGGGATGGGGCTGTGTAAGAGGGTGTAAATCCTGAGCAATGGGGTGAAATACCATCGAATAAGAGTGTCTGGGGAATCACCGGTAATGGGTGTATGCAGGGGATGATTGCTCATCCAGAGTGAAAGAAATGCCCCAAAAAAGGTGTATTAAGGGGTGTTAGAGGCGGTACCGATGGCAAACCCTCACTCCCACATCTGCTCTCGGTGACAAACCGTGCTTGTATTGACATCCGGTGTTTTACACAAAACATGTCGTGGAGGGGGTGGAAATATTCGCTTCTTCATCCAAAAGGAAATGGTTTTAGTTTAAAAAAAAAAAAAAAAGAGAGAAGAAAACCACTGGCTTTAAATGGAGGCCTTGAGCCCTGGAGGCTCGCAGGGGACGGACGCAGAGGTCGGGCTGGGGTCCCCTCGGAGGGGTGCGTGATGGAGGGACCATCCGCAGGGGCACAGAGCATCCTGTCCCTATTTCCACATTGCCCAGGTGATTTGCAGGCCGAGAAGAAGTTCATGAACGTGTTTATCACTGCAACATCACCCGTTCCCCAACAAACCCAAGCTCTCGGCTTCTCCAAAGGGGGTTGGAGCAAAAGGGTTTTGTGGGGACAATTTGGGTTTTTATGTGGAGGGAAGATGTCTGACGTGGTCCTTGTCTCTCTGGTGGCCTTGCAGGACCTCTCACTCCAGGGCCAAGGCGGAGGCGGCTGTGACGGCGGCACAGAAAGCGCAGGAGGAGGCGCGGATCGCCAGGATCACTGCCAAAGAGTTTTCGCCTTCCTTCCAGCACAGGGAGAACGGTCAGTATGTGCCACCGTGCTGGCCCCGGGGACGCGGCCTTCGCCCCGTGCCGCTCTCTGCCCCTCTTAGCCATGCAAAGACCCCAAATCCCCCAAAACGAGTGCTGCACGGGGGCTCGGTCAGTGCCCACAGCTCCCAGTCCTCACTGGGAAGCCGCCCCGCACAAGGCTTTCAATATTCAACACTTCCACCCTGCGTTACAGGGATCTCCTCTTTTCACACCAAAATACCTTAATTGTTTAATTTGTAGTCCTCAATGGTTGCACAGAAAAAACCCAACAAGAGCTCTGAAAGCAAAACGCCAACAAGGGATCACAGAGGAGGTTGGTCACTGATTTTTGCCCCCGTGGCTTTTACGGTTCATGATTTCTTTTGAACATTTGGGCTTGCAGAGCTGGGCTAGCGCATATTGGTACCTGATCCTTCACTTGGGCGTGCAAATTGGTCGTATGTGCGTGCAAAGGTGTCGGGAAAATGCACGTTTGAGGTTTACCCGGTGGCTTTTCCTTCCTACATTTTCTTTGGCTTTTTTTTTGCCAGTTTGTCCGAATTTTTGCTCGTTGGCGTGAGGTTCGGGTAGGAAGGAGCCGAAGCGAAGCCGCGGTCAGGCAGGGTGTGCAGCGGGTGGATGCACGGGCAGGATTCACCCCACGGCAGCTGCATCTGTCCGGGAGCGAGAGGAGCTGCTGCAAGCGGGAGCGGAAAGCTCCGAGTCCCCACAGCAGTAATTAACATAGTAATTAATATATGTGAATGGTTTTATTCAAAAGTTTCCCTGCACCAAACCCTCATTAGGAGGCGTCTATCATTATTTTTCTCGCCCTTCCAGCTCTGTAGCTGAGGATTACTCATTCGGCTTCATTGCTCCAGGGCTTGGTGCCGGTGACTCACGGCGGCGGTGCCGTTCCCCGAGGCCGGGGAAAAGGGATCATTGCATCTTTCAGACCAGCCAGCCCGTGTACAAGTCCTCACTTAACCGCGGCTGCGGGGGCGGCCGGGGGCATCCCACGGCTCGGCAGCGATGAGCCAGACGGGGTTGGAGATCTGGTTCCAAACCTGCCCAAGTTGGGGTGATGCACGTAGCAAACTCCATCCAGGACACGGCCACGTGTGGATGGGCATTTTGGGGAGCAGAGGATGCAGAGCCGAGCACGCACAGCCCTGTTCAAACACCGCTCGGCATTTCTCCTCCTGCAGAGGTGCAATTTGTATATCGGAGATCTGAGCTTTTTTGCAGGGCTGTGCAGTCCCAGGGGTTCCTTCAGCCCTGAGATATTCCTCATCTCCATTTCCTCTTGCCAAGAGACTTTGCTGTTTTAAATCACCTCTTGAAAAGATATTTTGAGGTAATACATTTTTTACTAGCTTCTAGACGGGGACATGGTGCTTGACTTGTGCTGGGGCTTGTGTTTCTGGTGCTCACGTCTGGGTGGGTTGTGTGTGAGTGAAGAGCGGGGTGAAGGAGCTTCCACTTAGAGCACATTAAAAAACAAACACGCCGTCCAAGATGTGTCGGGAAACCTGGATGCACCCGTGGACCAAGTCAGGCAGATAACAGCTGTGAGCGGCCACGTCACCCTGCAGGCCCTGTGACTTCAGGGGCCATGCTGCACCGTGCTGGATGTGCCCCCCTTGCACAGTGTTGTGGGTGCTGGATGTGCCCCCCTTGCACAGCGTTATAGGTGCTGGTTTTGCCCTCCTTGCGCAGGACGGTGGGTGCTGGATGTGCCCCCCTTGCACAGCGTTATAGGTGCTGGTTTTGCCCTCCTTGCGCAGGACGGTGGGTGCTGGATGTGCCCCCCTTGCACAGCGTTATAGGTGCTGGTTTTGCCCCCCTTGCACAGCGTTTTGGGTGCTGGATGTGCCCCCATTGCACAGCACCATGGGTGCTGGATGTGCTCCCATTGCACAGCACCGTGGGTGCTGGATGTGCCCCCCTTGCACAGCATTGTGGGTGCTGGTTTTGCCCCCCTTGCACAGCATTGTGGGTGCTGGATGTGCCCCCAGTGCACAGCATTATAGGTGCTGGTTTTGCCCCCCTTGCACAGTGCTGTGGGTGCTGGATGTGCCCCCATTGCACAGCACCATGGGTGCTGGATGTGCTCCCATTGCACAGCACCGTGGGTGCTGGATGTGCCCATTTTGCACACCGTTGTGTGTGCTGTGTGCCACCCACCTTCACAGCACCGCAAGGGGGTTTGTGCCCTCCCCAGCGTCAGCCCCCCAGGCACCCTGGCCCAGAGCATCCCTGCAGCACAGCCCCTATTTAAACAAAGATTCCAGACCGGCAGGCACTGGCTCCAGCAACCCCAGATGCACCAAGGCCTTTACCTGGAAAAAGCAAGAAAAAAATCCCTGCTCAGTGCCCTGCGTCACCTTCTCGCCTGTGGTTTTCCACCTCTGTCTGCTGGTGGTTCTTCCCTGTCACGGTCACTGTGGTTGTGCTTCCCCAGTTCCTGGCCATGGTTTGTCTGCCCACGGGCTGCTCGATGCCGGTGAAGTGACTCCCCCGAGGTGATGGCAGCACGTTGGTGGCACAGGCCGGAGCTCAGCACCATTCCTGAACCCCCTCCATAGCTCTTTACGGCAGCGCCCGGGGCACGTCCTTGGCTTTGAAGATGCCACGGCCAAGCACGGCTGCCTCAGCCCTGCTGGAAATCCAGATTTGGTGCTCTGCGTCCTCCTTCGCGCTCTCACAACTGTTCTTCCAGGAACATCACGTGCTGGGCGACTAATTTTAGCTCAGAATAATTGTTGCACATCCTCGGGTGTCGAAAGCCGGCAAGACGGCACCGTGCATCTGTCGAGTTCCTCTGCGAGGAAACGCCTGCGGGCTCCGGGGCTGGAGGGGCGGCCGTGCTGCAGCATCTCCATCCTGTTTGTCTGTGAGCCAAAACTCAGGGAATTAACCCATGGAAAGGTGGAATTAGCTCAGCTCGTTGCAGGCCCAGGTGGGAGAGATTTAGGATGAAAGGGAGCTTAATAACATGGTTCCCAGTGTGGGTCTCTGGGGTGAGGATGCTAGAGCATCGTTGGGATTTCTCGCCTCCATCGTGGGGCTGGGGGGGCCAGGGATGATTGGGGTTGGAGCTAAAATGCAGGAGCAGCGGGTGTAGCAAGGCTGTGGCTGGTTGTGCCGTTGGAGATCGGTTTTGGGGTTACCGGAGCTGGTGGGAAGCTTTCCAGTCCCTGCACCTCCAGCCCGAGATGAACAGGGACACCCCAATCTTGGGTGAGCCCGTTTCAATGACTGGCTTTACAGTTTTCTCATACAAAGTCATTTATTTCCTCAGTTCCCCACCCTGAAACGGGAAGGTGGCTGGAATGGGAACATCTCAACGACAGCCACAAAACCTGTCTGTGTTTTTCCCCAGAGACAGTTATTCTGCATAAAAGTGGAGGGGCTGAACTCCACCTGCCTCTTTCACCACAATTTCCCACCAGTACGAGTCTTGCTCGGGGGCTCCAGATAAATCCCAGGAGGTTCGGTCTCCCACAAACAAACAGAGACACAGGGAACAAACTCAAACTGAACTGAGTATTGTCCCAAAACACAAACAGAATTTTCTGTGGCAGATAATACCAAAAAAAAAAGAAAAAAAAAATTGCGGTCATTAGAAGACTAATTTCCCATAGAGAAATTGCTTCTGTAGGAAATTTCCAAGCCTTGTTACTATTTACCTCCCCTGCAAGTGCTTTGACGGGACAGCCATCCCCACGCTCCTGCGTGTCCCCAGGGCAGGGAGCGGTGGGACGCGGGCACGGCTGCGGGCGAAGGCACAGACACGTCCAGCGGCAACGGCTCCCCAAGAAGATGCGATAGAGCAAATTACTCAGCAGAAGTGAAGAGATTAGAGCAGGCGCCTCAGAGCATTTATTTTTAAACCGTGGTAAGAAATTGAGTTCTTCCTTTTTGAGACTCATTTCTTGTCTAGCCATAGCAATTGCAATTAGATGCATTTCAGGGGCATTAGGCAGTTAATATATTTATCAAATTATTCACGTAATTTAGCACGGCTTTAGCTGGGAACAACTATGCCTTGAGAGGGTAAAATGAGAATTAACCACTATTAGCTTGCACTCCCTTCAAATAATTCGGTGTTTCACCAATAATTAATAAGTTGCAGGGGTTTTTTTAATTGTCCGGAGAAGCGACATGTTTCTGGCCAGCTGGTCACCTCCAGCACAAGGTGCTCAGCCACTCTGGAAATGCCTGTCCCCAGGAGGCATCGACTGGGGCTCTGGGGCTCTGGGCTCAAAGGGCAGGATGTGCATTCAACACCGTAAAGATAAGATGATAATGTATATTGTACTCACATAGCCCTGGACGTGCTGCTTTAATCCTGCCTAAACATGCGAGGCATGGCAGCCCGTGTGTGGTCCAGCAAGGCGAGCTGAGCGGGGAAATTCCCATCCTCTCCATGTCCGTTTGGGGCAGGAAACTTGTTCATTATATGATTTGTGGATTGGGTTTTTTTTTTCTAAATGGGAGGCTTGCACACCTGCCCCAGTTCTGCATCGTGAGCCGCTTCGCCACATCGCTGGGGCTGAAAAATTATTGTGTCCTCTTACCTGTAATACATCCACATGGTTTTCCACACGTGTCCCCAAGCAAGCGGGTGCCCAGTGGCAGCAGGGGCGGTGAGAACCGCGGGCGCTAACGGAGCAGCCGCTGTCGAGCCCGTTTGAATCAGAGCCACGGGGGTGCCAGGTGGTTTCTAAAAGGGTTGGTAGCTCTTGTGTTTCCAGCAGTGGAGAAACACAACCTTAGTGCACAATAACAGCGTCTCGACAACGCCGGCAGCTGGTGCCAAACCAATTTCCCTGCGCCAGGCTGCAGCCGCTGGCACTGCGGGTGCTGGGGGTGACAGCGGGTTTGGTGTAAAACCAACAGACGTTGCCTTTTTTCTTGGTATAGTGACAGAAGCTGTTTATTGTGCTTTCCCGCTGCTGTCCTGACCTTGCCCCGCGGTTTCCCAACGCTCTCAGTCCTGTTCTTTGACACAAAAAACCCGGTGGCTGCCCCACAGAACAGAAATAACCCTGCTGCATTTCTCTCTCCCTCTCTCCTTTTTCTCCAAACCACACGTGCACCGAAAAAAAAAAAGGGCTGGAATGCCAGAGACCCAAGCGCCAGAACTCGAGCGATGACATCGAGGTCCTCTCCACCGGGACGCCTCTCCAGCAAGAGAGCCCCGAGCTGTACCGCAAAGGGACCACCCCGTCCGACCTGACCCCCGACGACAGCCCGCTGCAGAGCTTCCCCGCCAGTCCCTCCTCCACGCCGCCCCTGGGCCCCGCCGGCCGCAACAAGGGCGCCCACTTCTCCCGGCAGGTCTCGGTGGACGAAGAGAGGGGTGGGGAGATCCAGATGTTGCTGGAGGGGCGCGGCGGGGACTACCTGCGCCCCAACAGCTGGAGCGAAGAGAAGGTCGGCGGGACGCGCGGCGTGAGAAGCGGGACGCTGCGCAGCGGGCAGCTGGGGTCGAGCTCCGTCCCTGAAGATTACAGAGGTCGGAGCGGAGGACACAAACATTCGGCCTCCAACCACAAGCAAAGAGAGAGGTGGACAGATTCCCCGGCCACGGTTTCGTGGACTTCCCACCACAGGTCCCACAACCACAGCTCAGGGAGCTCCAAACTGCTTGAGCTAGATGAGGAGAAAATGAGCAACTACGAGATGGAGATGAAGCCCCTCATGAGGATGGATTCTTATATGCAAGAGATTCACACCCAAAAAAGACACTATAGCAAAGGAGGACCCTGCCGGAGCATGGCTGACGACCACCACGGGGAAGACCGGGGCTTCGGGGTTCAGAGACTGAGGTCTAAGTCCCAGAACAAAGAGAATTTCAGGCCAGCTTCCTCTGCCGAGCCCACGGTGCAGAAACTGGAAAACCTGAGATTCGGGGACAAAGCTGAACCTCGGCTACTAAGGTGGGACTTAACCTTCTCCCCGCCACAGAAATCCTTACCTGTTGCACTAGAATCTGAAGAGGACAATGGGGATGCGCTCAAATCCAGTACGGTAAGTAGGCAAAAATTGTGTGTTGAAATCTGGCCGAGTAACCCGGTGCAGAGCTGTTGTGGTATTGCAGGGAGAGCTGAACCTGAATTATCCTGGGTTTCTGTCTTGAATCCCCCTCCTTCTCCCATCCTGCGTAACAGCCCCTGCTGGAAGCTGGTGTGGGGTTTTCTCCGCAGAATGTTTCGGTGGGAACAGCAGGTTTTCCATTGAGGAAAGTTTGAGTTTGTTTTGCAATCCGGGGCCAGCAATAGCAATATATTATTGCTGGGGTTTCGAGCATTCGCCTGGTGGAAAAGCTGCAGGAATAAGCGAGGTGTTGGTGATGCTCCCATGTGCTGAAACAGCAGCTTTGTCACCGCGTTGTATGGGAGACCTGACCCAGGTGGAGGAGGGAACCATGGTCATGGAGCAGGGGGCGTTGCAAAGGGTTTGCGTTCCTGAGCTGACACTGCTCGGCTTTTCCTGTCCTCATCTGGGCAGTACCAGTCCGGTTTTTCGCTGTGTGGATGCTGCTGAGCCAGGAGGGGGTACGAGCCCCTCGGGGGAGGATGCAGTGCAAAAAGGTCTCGGCAAAATGCAGACGAGAGGATGCAATTCAGGAAGGGTATCTAGGCAGGGAAAGCGGTGGGTGGGTACAGCAAGGGTTGTGGGCTGTTAGAGCTCTGCAGGTCAGGGTGGTGTCGTAGATCGCAGCCAAACATCACTCGATACTGGAAGAGCACAAGCACGTCTCGCCCCTCGTGAGACATCCAGGCCTGGGCTCCTGGTTTTGGGAGGGAAAAGGATGCGTTGGGCATTAATGTTGGGCTGCTGGGGAGAGCTGAAGGTGTTCAGGCTGGAGGAGACAGAGTGATCTGCAAACACACAAAGCAGCTGCTGCAAAGTGGAAGAGAATAATCTGTTCTCAACAAACAGAATTAATGGGCTTAAATTCAAGCATCCAAGGCAGTGGTTGGCCTTTAGCCATTCCCATTGAATTGGGGGCTGGAATAAATTGCTGAGGGAGGCCATGGTGGCTGGGCGGGAGGAGGTGGTTTGAAACATGCAGCTCAGATACAGCTTGGATAGAGCCCAGCCTGCCTTTGGAGAAGGCTGAGCTGTGGGATTTTTAGGTCCTTTCCAGCCCTTTTTTGATTGTTTCTGGACTTACCGTTGAAAGCAGCTTCCTCACTTATTCTCCCCATTTGGTCCCGTGCTGCTGGATGTCCCAGCGCCCAGCACAGACCTGCACAGCAGAAACAAAATGTGTAACTCGGGCGGTGACATTTCAGGCTCCGGCAGAAGACAGACATTAAATCCCCCTGTCAGGGCAGCACAAAGTGATGCTTGGGAGACAGGGATCATGACACTGAAATGACATTTGTCTGTCACGCTGAAAGTTCGAGCTAGAGGCATCGTGGTCCCTCATTTCTGATTACCGTTGCCATACCTACAGCATCCCTGCTCCTCCAGCCCCGCCGACAGCTCTGCCAGCAGAGCAAAGGTGTCGGCACCTGCAGCAAAGGGAGAGGGGAGGGAACAGCAGCATCCGCAGCCCCTGAGCAGCCGGGATGCAGGAAGGACCAACCGACAGATCCGCCACCGCTCCCCTGCTGTGGCGGTGGATAAATCACCCCCCCACACAGCCCTGGAGCTTTCTGCCTTCCTATTCATCTTGCAAGCTTTCGGCGCAGGCTCGAAAGCACCCACACAGCATTTCAGAAGAGCTGAACGCAGGGTGTTTTGCCAGCGGGCTGCACCGTAGGACACATCTTGCCAGTCCAGGAGGGAAAGGGAAAAAAAGCTGTGAGTGATGCCAGCCCTGAGCACACAGCAGCGAGCAGGGCCGGCCGGAGCGGGCTGTCCTTACCTGCTGGCGGAGATGCCTGTGAAGCACTCGAGACATGACAGGCAGCGTTAGGAGCCCGACAGGCTTTTGGAGGGGAAAAGCAGCAGCAGTAATTGCACCGACATCGACCCTGTTGAAGTCCGTGGGACCTGCAGATGGTCCAGCGCCTTTGATAATGTGACCTCACATGGCAGCAGGGAGCTGGGAGAGACACAGAATCATAAAATCACAGAACCACAGAATAATTTGGGTTGGAGGGACCTTCCCAGCTCCTCCAGTGCCCCCCCTGCGATGACAGGGACATCTTCAGCAGCTCAGGTTGCTCAGAGCCCCGTCCAGCCTGGCCTGGGGTGTCTCCAGGGATGGGGCACCCACCACCTGGACACGGGTCCCAGAGGAGGAATGAAACCGCCATTCTCCTCGCTGAGAGCCCGGCATTCCTCAGAGGGATCGCTGGCACAACCTGGTGTCTCTCCCCAAGCACCCAAGTTAGAATCACTGACCCATCAGACATAAACCTCCCTCCCAGGGAGGAGGGCTCGAGCTGCGATACTGGAGGTAAATAGCCACTAATTTAAGATTAATGGCTGTTTCAAATGCATCCTGGGCAATAACGAGGGGGCACAGCCTGCATGTAAAGGCGCACAGCAAAGCCATTAGGATGCACATCATACTTTTAAAGTGCTGTAGCTGTGAAGCAGCATGTTCAGTTTTCTCACATTCATAACCGAGGGTGGAACAGATGGCGAAGGTTTGGGAGGAAGCTAATGTAATACAGAGGAAGAGATAATATGTGGATTTAAATAACCTACAATGCCAGCAACAATTTGTTCTAGCGAGAATTGCACCGTGCTCGCAGGGTTTTGTCCCAGTGGCCTGGCAGGGAGGGGGTGGTGGGACAGGAGCAGGGGCGTCACCGTCCCTGGAGGGGCCGAACAGACGTGGAGATGAGGCTCGCAGGGACATGGGGCAGTGCCAGGGGTGCGGTAACAGTTGGACTCAATGCTCTTAAAGGTCTTTTCCAACCAAAATGCCTCTATGAAGAAGATGCAGGACAGGAATGGGAGGTGCGGTGATTTGTGTCCCAACCTCCCGCCTAACGCTGTGACCTCGCCTGCACCTGCCAGCAAGGATCTCAAAGCATTTCCAACTTCGTCAAGTGTAGAGAGTCCCTGAAGAGGAGGGGAAGGCTTAGGGGGAAGGATTTATCCCACAGTCCTCATCTCCCAGGCAGCAGGGCTATTTCAAAAGGTGCCTACCTTTTTTTTGGTGAGCGGGAAGGATGCTCTTAGCTGGGGAGGGATATTATTGCCCTGCCTGGAGTATTCCTGCGCAGAACTGAGGTCATCCTCGCACGTTAGCTTGTTTTAAAAATAATCTGCTGTAAACCAGCTCTACACACGCCGTCAGTGAGCCCGGTGGGGTGGCTCTGCGTTGGAGTGGCAGCTCCAGCTTTGGGCAGGAATGGGGTGGGGATGTGGGTCTTGCGAAAATACAGTCTTAAAAATATCACTTCTCTCCTCACAGCTCTTGATTTCTGTCTTAGAAATGAGGCTGGAACAGCTCAGGTGGGGCCCCTTGGTGTCCAGCCTCTTGCCATGTGTGCCCAGATGGGGATGCAGATCTCTGATGAGGGGGCAGGGGTATAGGTTGCTATACGAGCTACAGGAACTTTGTTCTTCTCAGCCATTTTTCACCAACCCCTTAAAAAGAGGTTCCCAGAACTCCCCTATCACTGGGGCTGCACATCAGTAATTGAAAATTGCTCTTATAAAGGTCATTTCTTGAGGCCACCACTCAATAACATTGATGAAATTCAGCGCTGCTTGGTATTCGCTATCAAAGGACTCTGGGGTTTCAGGATCATCAAGCGGGTGCTACAGTCATACAAACGCTTTAAAATTCCATTTAAAGCCACCTGATCTTTCTGTGTCTCTGTGTGCACTGACCCCTGCACACACAGAACAAACTCACATCCCTTGTCATCATTCGGGCAGACGAAAATGGAACCAACACACCAGGACCGGTGTCAGTGTTGTCGGATTAAGGGACTTACGTGAACGTCACCATCTTTTCTGGCCTTAAGAGGCGCAAAGCTCAAGCCGGTGCCTGAACGCTTCACAGGTTCCTAGAGCCTTTGAAAATATCTAAAACGGGAAAGGAAAAAAGGAATTGTTGAGGCACTGGAAAGAGGCTTTCTGAAATGCCAGCGACGCTTTCATCCATCAGCACAAAACACATCACATTTTTAGGGTTGAGGAAAAAAAAGAAGAATATATCTCCTTTTCTGCAGGTGCTGAACATCTGCAGCTGCTAAAAGGAATAAGAAGTGGTTTAGGGAGAGGGAACCTCAGCACGCCAGCGAGAGGGGCCAGTGCTCAGGCACGAACGGAGCCTGATTCATCTGCCTGTCCTCATTTAGCGGGGGCAATCGCGGGTGTTTGGATGGAGACTTCTAGGGACACGTCACGGCCTCACTAAAGGCACCCTGGAGATGTGAGTAGGGTCAAGACTTGGCCCTTTAAAAATCCCCCCCGTCTCATCTCATCGAGAAAGCCCAACCGCAGTGCAGCAGCCAAATAAACCCCCACCCGGCTACCCCGGATATTTTCTCCCGTTGTCACACATCGGATAAAATCTCCGCGGTCTCAGCCGTTTGCTTCCGGTTCTGCCTCTTGTTGGAAACAAACCAGGGGAAACAGTCGCAGCAAATGGAGTTTTGGAGGCATCTGCTGGGTTGGGGATCTGAGAGACCCCCCCTTGTCACCTCCCGGTACCCGCCGGGAGGGATTCCAGCGGCTGCAGCGCCTTCCTCGCTCGCTTGCTGTGCGAGGGGCGTATTTTCCATCCAGATATTCTGAGCAGGTTTTTGCTGTCGCTGGGGAAAGGGAGGAGGAGCAGCCGATCTGCAGGCAGTGCCGGGCAGGGATGGAGCGGGGTGGGGGGGACGGAGCACAGCGATTTACCCCAGGAACGGCACCTCCCTGCTGATTCCAGCCACGGATGCTCCTTTTTCCAGCGGTTGCAAGGTTGTTCTTGGAGGGATTGGCCTCGGGTGGAGTGGTTTGGTTGGGGTTTGTTTTTTTTTTTTTCAGAAAAGTTGGGCACCTTGAGCCCTCGAGGGTGTAAAATGAGATAAAAATAACAGCTGGCTGTTTGCTCTGTCCTGAACAAGCATCCGCTGTTTGAGTGGTGAGGATTCACCTGCATCTCAGACCGGGCTTGACGCCGTGCACAGAGATGCTCCCTTCTATCTACTGACCAGTCTGCTGGAAAAGGGTCTGGGGACTTTTTTGTGGTCACCCTTGTTGGGACTAAACCCTGCAGTTTATCCTTGTGATCCTCTCAATCTTCCCCCTTCAGGTTTTTCCATTATTATTATTATTATATTTTCCCCAGCAGGCGCCTTGCCCAGGTCTCCTAATGCAGGCGTGTCTGGGTTTTCCTTATTTCTCTCATCTCAACCAAACAGGTTCAAACCCCAATCCCAAAGGGCTGTGACACATACATGTGTCCATACAGGTATAAACTATAATTAAATGGGAATAAGGAGGAGGATCAGTCCTGCAGTTGCCATCACTCATCTAGATGAGCCAGGTCTGAGCATCCTCCAGCACGGGAAGAGCTGTCACAGGCACAAACCGTTTGGGGGTTGCCTCTTTTTAAAATAAATAATAATCGGAAACTGTTCTTCCTCTAATCTCTTTCATGTACAGACACCGCAGGCGTTACTTGTAACAACACGAGGTAAATAACGTTCAGGCAGCAATGTGATGTTTAACTTGACAGGGTCCTTTTAAAACCTTTTTAATCTCGGGGGCCCTTTGATGTACCTGAAGAGATCACCTCGCTGACGTTGCTCCTCTCAGCCTGGATCCGCTTTAGGGTTTTGAGCCCAACTCCACATCTTCCAGCTTTGAAAAAGTCGGGGCCAAACACCAGGTTTTGACTGCGGGAGAACCAAAAAAATGTTAAAGACAGACAGAGAGCTGCAAGCACCCAGCTCGCTCCCAGCTACCAGAGGTGACCAAAAAAAATAGTTAAAAAAAAATAATAATTAATTAAGAGACACCATCTTGGGGTAAATCCCTGCGTTCACTTTAGCCACTTTTTTCCTGCAAAAGCGGGTTTTTCCGTACCCCCCCTCAGTTACACACCGGTATCCAGTGCCCGTCCCTCTGACACGTGCAGCATCTCCTGGGCTCCTTCCTCGATCGCAGGAGATGCTGTAACACACTGGAAAAGGCAAAGTGAATCCCTCGTGTTTCTTTTGCTAAACGCTCCTTAACTGTTTCACAGCAGCCCCTTCCTGACAATGATGTGACAATTCAGCACAAACGTCACGGAGCTGCTAAGTTTTCAGCGCTTTCCGCAGTGCTGAGGCTGGAAAACAATGCATATATATTTTTTCTGCTGATCCAAGTCCTTAGTAATTACACTTAATAGATCCCAGAGGGATTCCTGGGTAACCTGCACTATGGTTTCCATGGCAGAGAGACAGAGCTTGTACCCTGCGATAACAAATAATAATGGATTGTTAATGCTTAAATTAATTATGCTACAATCGTATTTGTAAACCAGCTGTCCCTTGTATTCCCAGTAAGACTCCTGAGTTGCTACACAACAGTTAAAGGATAAAAACAAACAAGACGGAGGGACTGAAGTGGTGGAGCCACCATCAGAGCTGCAAAGTACCAAAAACCGCAGGCTGGAAGAAACCTTCGCTTGTTACTTCTAGAGTCATAATTGCTGTTATTACTCCTGTGCCATAACAAGGGTTTATTCACATTTTAGTGTTTTTATGGATTTGGGTCTCTGTTCTAACCCTCGAGACTTTGAAGGGAATCTTAGTCCTTGGAGACTGTCCCTGTTGATGCAGAAGCTGATACTGGTGCACCGTGCCCATCCTTGGCAGACGTTTCCCTCCTCCCACCAAAGAACCCAGGGATCTTACTATAAAAAACCAACAATATAAAATCCCAGCCCAGATGAAATTTACCATCACCCGGCATGCTGGATGATGTTTAGGCGCACCAAAGCTTGATTTAATCTTTCCCTTTCCCGGAGCCAGGCTGGGTTACCATTCTGCGTGGAATTCGTCTCGCGTCACTTGGTCTACAGACAGCCTAGCTGGTGTTAGCACAGACTAGATGTCTAACATTTAGACAGCTAAAATTGGGTGAGAGGACGCTGCCAACTGGCGTCTGCTTCCCAGTAAAGCGGGTTCTGGACTGGCGGGCACTGTGCTGGGAGGCTCTGCAGTGACAGGCAGGGCAGTTTGAACAAATCCCTGTGGTTCCCAGCGCTTTAGCGCTGCTATTTCAGGGCTAAAGAGAGTGTTGTAGCTTTCTAAAAAAAAAAATTAAAAAAAAAAAAAATATATATATATATAAAGAAAAGCTTTGCAGGCTGCTTTGCTGTCTGTGACACACAAACCCCAGGCTCCGAAAATCAGCTCGACCTCTGGCTTTCTAGCACCCCAGAGCCAGCGATACCACTGGCCTCGGGGATTCCTTTGGGCTTTTCTAAGTCTCAAGAAGGCCAAAGACGAGATAAAGCACCCCCGGACTACTAAAGCAACCTGCAAAGTTGCAAATCAAGGGTTATATCTCCTCCTTCTGAAGGCGGGCGGCTCGCGGTAGAGGACGAGCGTGAGGAGCTGCGAAAGCTGCGAGCTCTAAAACCACGGCTGCGGCTGCAGTGAGAGGGAGTTCGCTGACCCATTGCCAGGCTGGGCTCAGCAAAACAGCTCTTCCCAACCCAGAGGTGATTCATCTTCTGCCTGGGCACTGAGCGGGAATCGCTTCTTAGGAAGGGATGACACATATCCCAGGACATCCTCCCGTCAAAGGGGAGAAGGGCGAGCGTTTCCTCTGAGCAGAGGTTAAGGCACAAAGACCTTGCAAGTTAGAAAGAAGCCAGACATAAGCATTTAGAAGGGCGGTAGGATTTGTAACTGGAGCTAAAACAGAAGCTTCAGAGTCGTGAAGCTGTTTATCCACAGCAGCTGCCCCCATCTCACCGGGGAAGCAGCCGGACCCGCTGTCGCTGCCTGGAGAGCCCGAGTTGGAGTTCACACAGGGTAGAGGCTGTTAAAGAGAGGGAACTGTAAAACAAGCAGGATTTGTAGGTTGTTAGACAGTGGGATTTGAGCTGTTCAGTTTGCAGAGACCCCTCCCCTCCCAGGTCATCCTATTTCTGGGTTGCTTTTGCTGGCAAATGTGGAAGACCCCGCGTACGCGGTGGCAAACCCAGCATTTGTTCCTGCCTCTGCATCGAACGGAGGATGCAAGATGCAAATAGATGCAGACCGAAGCACGGAGCTGAGCAAAAACATTCGTGCAGGTGAATACAGTCGCTGCTGATGCAAGTGGGCAGCTACACATTGCTTATTTTGTTCTCTCCCCCCATTTTTCTAGGTGAGGGTGTACTGGTCTATAGATGAAGGGTGTGCTCCCCCCCCAGGACACCGTCCCATCAGCATCCCCTGAACACAAGTACCAAAGGGCTGGGATTTGGGTCGGGCCAACAGGTCCGTCCCAAAGTGTCCGTGTTTGTGAGGGTAAAAGCTCCAACACCAGAGGGTTAAGAGGCAGCCGGTCCTGCTCTGTGCCTGTTGTCAGGGAGGAGAAAGCAGCGTCCAGATTACCCCGGGCTCGTGTCAGCTGGTGCACGACTTCGCCTCCTTCAGGGTAGTGAAACGATCCAATAGTCTGAGCAGGAATGGTGGCTGCTGCCTTGGCAGGAGAAGCCAAGCGGCGAGTGGACGGAGGCTGATGGAGAGCAGTTAAATCCTCCCCTGGCTGTGAGGTGGAGGGAACCGAATGCGTTTTTGTGTCTCTGCGGTGCCCTGCCAACAGAAACAATGACAGCGATAATCGCTCGCAATCTGTTATTATATTAACACGAGCTCAAAAAAAAAAAAAAAAAAATCGTAAAACCCAATAATCTTTTGAAATGAAGCTAAAACCCCCCAAATGTAAATACCACATCGCATCGCAGCGCTTGGCAGCAGCCCGGCTGGGGCTGGGGGGGAAGGATTGGCAACAGGGGGGTGGTTTCTGCCTTTGAAAGGCTTTGCGTGGTTGCAGGCGGAGAGATTTGCTGGAAGCAGTCAGGCGTGGATACCTGGCTGCCAGGAGAGGCTCTCTGCAATCCCTCATTTGGTTGGCTTCCTTTGACCCTGTTGCTAAGCTACAAATATGCTTTTCCAGCAAGCTCCAGCATCCTCGCTCCCACCCACTCCCAAATGCGAGCTGAATCAGCCTGCTCAGAACAGAAACCGTCTCTGGACAGCAAGGAGCCTTTTTCTTTTCTCTCTTTGTTTTTTTTTCTTTCCCCAGCAGCTCTGCAGAGTGGTACAAGGACTTACCGAAAAGGGGCCCCCACCCCTGCCCCATGCCAACCCAGCAGCCACAGCAGAGTTGTTACCAGGCCAGGAGCATAGAGAAAATATTTTATACCATTCCAGGCGATTAAAGCTGGCACAGCTCCGCTGCAGCAAGAATAGACGAGGATACCAGCTACTCCAAGAAATAGCTACCACCTACCTGCACACACGCTTGCTCGCCCTGATGCGAGCCACGTTCACGCGTTATGACAGCGAATGTTTGATGGCAGGGACGGGGTGGCAGGGGGATGGTTTTCTTCTGGCCGGTGTTCTGCAGAACGACGGTTGGAGGGTTGTCTGCAGTCCCAAGGTGGGGTGGCCTCTTCCTGTCGTTCCTGGGGTGCTCGTAGGGTCCAGCAACCTCCTCAGGTCCAGCACGAGGTGTCTGGGCAGCCTTGATGCTCATGGGCTGTGCTTCAAGAGGTGGTGGCTGAACCATCCCTGGAGACATCCCAGGCCAGGCTGGACGGGGCTCTGAGCAACCTGAGCTGGTGGAGATGTCCCTGTCATGGCAGGGGGGGCACTGGGGAGCTTTGAAAGTCCCTTAAACCCAAACTGCTCCATGATTCTACGATACAACCCAGCCCATGGTGGGTGTCTGACATGGACCAGCTGTGATGCAAGTTGCTGCAGTGGTTTCCATGTAGTCCCCAGGAGTCCATGGGAACCTCAGGAAAGGTCATTAGAGCTTTCCCGAAACGCAGCCTTAACACAGACCGCTGTACCGGCCTCACCTTTGCCATTATCAGACCTGTACAAGCAATCGTGTTCAGTGGGAAAAGTCCTTTGAAGACTCCTCCAAACCATCCCCAAACAACTATATGATCCACTATATATATTTTTTTTTCCTTTTCATTGACCACCCTGGGTAAGCAACCAATTTTAGCTATTTTTTTAAGGCCAGATTTCCTATGTGCGTTACCTGGGGAGTCCATAAGCAACTGCTGCCTTACTGGATGGGTCCAGTGGGTGTGAATCCAGGTGTCTGCCCCGAGACTTGCTGGTGTACATTGTCTATTGTGGTAAATGAGAATTTAAACTTCTCCTTTTCCTGGAGAACAGGAGCTGAGGGGAGACCTTCTGATCTCTGAACTGCCTGAAAGGAGCTTGGAGCCAGGGGGGTCGGGCTCTGCTCCCCAGGAACAAGCGCCAGGAGCAGAGGAAACGGCCTCAAGTTGCACCAGGGGAGGTTGAGGTTGGATCTGGGAACAAGGGGGGTCGGGCTCTGCTCCCCAGGAACAAGCGCCAGGAGCAGAGGAAACGGCCTCAATTTGCACCAGGGGAGGTTGAGGTTGGATCTGGGGAACAATTTCTTCCCCAAAGGGCTGTGGGGCATTGGAACAGGCTGCCCAGGGCAGTGCTGGAGTCACCATCCCTGGAGGGGTTGGACAGACAGCGATGAGGTTCTCAGGACATGGGGTAGAGCCAGGGATGGGTTAACACTTGGACTCGATCTTGAGTGTCTCTCCCAAACATAGTGATTCTATGATCAAAATGGATGGAAATTAAGTGTTGAAGTGGCACCAAAAAGCTGAGTCCGGCAGCTTTGCTCTCACTCGGGCACATGAGGGACAGTGGTAGCAGCGATGCTGCGGGTGCCAGGGGTGTCGGTGTGGGGAGGGAGGAAAGGGGCTCCTGGCAGAGCCCACGTCTTCCTGTCAGTGGCACAGGACTGGGATTTGTGTCTGTCCTTGCAGAACCAAGCGGCTGCCTCTGGGACATCGCCCTTAGATGAAGGCCTGAGGGGTGACCCGTTTAATGTCACCGTGACAGAGGCACCAGCTCTGGGTTTAAGTCCCCATCGCTCACCTCATCCCCTCTTCGGGAGATCTTCATTCACACCTTCCTCACCAACGCAGCAGCCTGCAAAAATGCAACGAGGGTCCCCAAGCCCTTCGGGATCGTTTGCTGGAGGGTGTAAATCTGTACATCTGTACATCTGTTCTCTGGGGGCTGCTCACCCTGCGCCCTCCCGGGCCCAGTGCCCCCAGATGGGCTTTCAACCTATCCTCTAACTCCTCTCCTTCTCTTTCTCTTCCAGGGCTCAGCTCCAATCCTGGTAGTCATGGTGATCTTACTAAATATTGGAGTCGCCATTTTGTTTATTAACTTTTTCATCTAATTCAAGACTGTCTTGTTTGCAAAAATGACAGTTACGTGTATGAATGGGAGAGAAAAAAAAAATACAACAACAACAAAAAAATACACCAAACAAGAACAAAAAGGGAGAAATCATAACTCGAACCGTCCTACGACAATTTCCGAGTCTTTTCACAGAAGAACAACAAACGATTGAGTCTCACTCACAGTTTGCCTTTTTTCCTGGGTAATGTTTTTTGGATTTTAGCCAAAATTCTTTGCTTGTATAACACTATGCTGTGTGGCATGGCAAAATGCTATCAACACTCTGCCCCCCCAACACTGGAAAGGATGAGAAGGAATCCCAATAAAATAAAACCTCATTTCCCTTCCCCTCACCCCCCCCCCCCAAAAAAATATATATATATTCGTAACGACAGTAATGAACCCCAAAATGGAGACCAGATGAGGGGACCGTGGGGAGATTTTGTGTGTCCGGGTCCTGGGATGCTCCAGGCTGAGTTTCCCAGGAAAATCCACAACAGCTTTAATGATAAAGTAAATGGGAGAGAAAAGCAAAATTGGGCAACTGGTACTTTTCTTCCCTCTTTGTTTGCAAATGGAGAAAACGTTGCCGTAAGAAGGCGAAGAGCAGGAGCCCGGGGAAGGCAGGAACCCTGTCTAGATGTGAAAGATGGGAGGAGGGCAACGGGCCCCGTTTTGTTGTGTTTTGTTTGGGTTTTGGTTTTTGGGGTTTTTTTTAAAACAAAGCAGCAATTGGTGTTTTGCTAAATTTCTCGGGGTGGGGGGGAATAGGGAACACGAGGCGTGAGCAGCAGCCCCACCACCTCCTGCCTTCACTCCTCCCCAGGCTGCTCCCCCCACGCAAGGCAGCAAAACCGCCCAGGGCTCCTTTTAACTCACAGTTAATTTCTCCTGGGTAAAAATGTCTACCCAGATTCCCCCCAAAAATACGCAGGTACCTTCAGCAACACGAATTAAGTAGCTGCTGCTCACCGTGCGGCGCTGAGCAGCGTTACTTGAGCATCCCATCCCAAACACACGTGCACCGAGATGCTGGGGAGCAGGCTGGTGGGGAGGGACCGGGGAGAGCGGGCTCGATGCTGATCCCCTCAGGACAAAAACGAAACAAAACAAAGCAAAAATCAGATACAACTGTTTTTCCAAGGCATCTGGGGAGGAGCACTGGAGCATGTCCCAGAGAGGAGGGAGAGGGTGGTGGGTTTGTCTCTTACATCTTGCTGTGGACTGTTTCAGACATCATGCTTGGGCTCTGAGCATGTAGTATTTTGCACTTTGTAATGCAGGATGTATATTCCAGCTTCCAACATGTCCCTGTAAAA
>VWYH01004697.1:88487-122976 GCA_013399365.1 Pampusana beccarii | reverse complement strand
AAAAAAAAAAGAACAAAAAAAGAACATCATTGGCAATGGCAGCCTCTAAGGATGTATTCTTTTCTTCTTTTTTTTTTTATGTCACTTAATTTGTTCGTTTATACCATCTTTGTAATATGCCTGCCTTGATTTTCTCCCCTCCCCTGTCCCCACTGATAATATGCATACTCATTAAAGATGCCGTATCCCTGTTCTGAGCTGTTCTGGTCCCAATCGCAGGAGCGTGGTCTTACCTCCACCGCTTGGAAACGGATGGCGTCCCCTCGCTTTTCCAAAACGGCTGCGCGATCCACCCCCCAGGGCCGGTTCACAGGGCTCGGTTGGGATTCGGTACATCCAGGGACCAAATTCCACCCTCACATCCCCCCACGGCAGCTCCCTGAGCGGGGCAGCAAGCGGGGGTGGCACGAACCCCCTAAAAAGATATATTGGGGGTGCGGGAGGAGGGGAAAAAAAGAAAATCCTCCTCGACATTTCACATCCAGCGTTGTTGGGTAAAGCCCTGACTTGTGGGCTCAGCTTTGCTTTGCTTCTGTTTTAGCTGTTTCTCTGCTACCTTTTCAGCAGATTTCTTATTACACTGCACTGGATTGCTATATTTTTAACCAGAAATAAACTAAGGATTAGAGCATGTGCCAGTTAAATTCAGTTCTTTTCCTTATATGGTCTTATTCCCTCCTGTCGCGGTTTTTTTTAGTTCCATTCCCTTTTCAGGCAGAGGGCTATGGGTGGACAGGATCAATGAGAACTGGAAGCAGCGAGACCCCACTAACTTCTACATTTAGTTTTCCACAGTATCTGTCCATCATCTTCATACCTCTTCTTTTTCTTTATGTCTGGTTTTCCTTTTGGGTCCTTAGTCATCTTTTTACTCTTGACCGGTTGCTGCGTACTTGAACCGAATAACGACATATTGTGATTGCAGCCCTAGGAACTCATCCATGTGGTTTGTAATCCTGGTTGCAGCTCTTTGTAAAGACTCTCGAGGACTTTTTTTTGTATATTCAAGTGCATGGCACAAAAATCCCACCAGGAGCAGGTTGAACAGTTACACGCAAACACAATATGATATTTAGATATATATATATATAAAAAACAGCACAAAAATGCCTCTGCTTATCAATCAGATAAAGGCACTGGTGATTTCTTGAGTAGCTTTTTCACACTGGTGACCCACTGGTTATTCCTGCTTTTGCCCACGTACCAGCAGTTATGTACAAACATCAACACAATTGGATTTTTCATCTCTTTGTTCCACAGGATAAAACCTCAGCCGAGCTGAGGTTTGTTCAGCATGAAAGGCAGCTGAAGACTAATATTAATTGGCTCCCAAACCACATGTTTAAAAATAACGATTCCTTTATTAATCATGGGGAGCCGAGCAATTTGTCTTATTTCTGGGCTTTTCACATTTGCCCGAGGCCAGAAATATTCTTGAGAAGTAGCCCAGAGAGAGAGGTAATTCAGTATATTTCCCTGTCTTATGAGCCCTGGATTCATGCGTATCTACCTCAGGCACATTAAAATGTCTGTCATCATGGCATATAAATCTATGTAAATTGTCCATACCTGCTGCTTTATGTCCACACTGACAGGTGCATGCGAACAGCTGAAGGTTTAGATCATTTTTTTAAAGGCTGCAGTGGTATTTTTGTGTTCCTACGGTGGAACGAGCAGCACCTGCAACACAAAGAGGGGCTGAGGAACCAGCGCAACGCCCGCCATCCCAGTAAAAGCTTTGGGAAAAAGCCACCAGCGCCCGAGCTTTCAGAAACACCGAGCTGTCGCAGCATCTGTTTAACCCTACGCGGAGTTATGGAGCCTCGGTACTGCTGGAAATAATGAGAAAAAGAAATCCAGACTGCGTCAGAAGGGGAGGGGTGAGAGGAGAAATAATGTCGTTTCGGTGATGAAGGACTTAATTGAAACCCAAGGACTAATTAGATGTCCTGACAGGCTTTGACAGATTAAAGGAGGGTGGAGAAGTGGGAATTTTTACCAACTGTCTTAGGGTGAGGTTTGCTCCAATTGTTCTAAAGAAGAATGGAGCAGAGGCCGCCCTGGGTGTCCCGTCCGTGCTCCACAACTCAGGTGGTGAGTTCTTCTCTCAGAGGATGGGCCTTGGAGACTCCTGACATGGCGGGAAGTTCTCCTGGTGCAAGGAAACGGGTCAGCTTCTCACACAGTCCCTAAATGAATCACATCGTCGTGTCGGTGCCTCTCAGGGACCCTCACAGCGATGCTCCCGGAGCAGGTCTGTGCTGATCGCAAGGCTTGGGCCATCGCTGGACACAACCGGGGGTACAGCAGGCACTAGACGTACGCCTTGGAACAACAGATCCACCGGGACTGTGCCTCCCTCAGAGGCGTTTCAAGCTCTCGAGTTCCTTTTATTGCTCTGTTTGGACTGATATTAACCCACGGGCCCTTCACTTCAGCGCTACCACCAACCTGTTTTGCCAGGGTCTCCATAAATACCTCCTGAGCACGCCAAGGTGAGGAGTTCCAACAGGCAACGAACCCCACGGCCGCTCCTCAGTGTCCAAAGGTCTGAGATGTAACTCGGATGCATGGTGAGCTCTGTCCCTTCATCCGAGGCACCCCAGAGCTCAGGCTCCGTAACGCTAAGGGAAATGTCACTCTCTAGATCGTGAGAGCTGCTGAGCGTTGCCCAAAAGGTTTTGTTGGATGGGTGGCTTAGAAATGCTGTGGTGGGCCACACGTTCCCCATGGGGGTGTCAATTGGAAATGAACTTTAGAGAGACTCCAGTTCACGCACAGGTGTTATTTGCTCTGCTTCACTGCTTCCCAACAGATTCACAACCCTTATCACCTGCCTATTTCCTTTTATCCCCAAATTTCCATACAGGATGAACAGCATTGATAGTGTCACAAGGCTCCTAGACTCACCTGTTTTACCATGACAACCCTCACCTCCTCCACTGGAGCAGCGTCCCCACCCCAGCAGCGGCTGCATTTTGGTTCCTGGTGTTCGGTGTTGTCGGAAGGCAGAGCTGTGAGATTCGCTCCCTGACCCCTCCAGCATGGAGCACCTTTCAAAGCTCTTTTCTCGTCCGTCTGAAACGAGCAGTCACTGTGGTTAGTGAGCAGGGATGGTGCAGCTGTTGGGCCAGCAGCTGGTTCCCAGCAGAAGCCAAAGCATCCGAAATGCTCCCGTTCCCACTCCCCATCCCTCTGTCACCTGCTTTTGTAGGAACGTCCGCGTCTTCAGCTTTTGTCTTGCCGGCAGACACAACGTGCTCAGGGCTGCTCAGCGCCGGTTGGACCCACCCGTGATATCGCTGGAGCAAGAAAAGTTTTGCAGATACAAAACAGACGGTGAATGAACCCAGATTCTCTCCAAGACATGAGGAAGGACGAGGTGAGCCCAGCGTGTGCGGAGCACAAGTCTGACAAAGGAGCAATTTGCCAGCAGAGTTCGGGGCTGGTTCACCTCCAGAAGCCGCCCCAGCAGGTCGGCAGCACCGCGAGGAACCAGGACTCGGGTGAGCGAACTCGGGCTTCGCCGTCAGCAAAACCCCACGAGCAGAGGCGCCCGGAACGCTCTGTCCGTCTGCAGACAGCACCTGCCTCTGGGTCACCCCACTGCCCTGATGCTCTCTGGTAAACCCCAAAGCCAGGTTCATTCCCTTCCACACCCCTGTGACACCACAGCACTGGGGTCGGGGAAGAACAAGCTCAGCTTGAGGTACAGATGAAACCACAAACCTTCTGCTGCAGCCTTTTTTGTGCAACCCCTAAAGGAAAACACATTTCAGCTGGCACACTCCTTTACTCTGTTTTTCCCTTTCTAGCTGCGCGTGTAGACACAACACATAAATCCAGTTTCACTGTGCTACTTACAGCACAATTCCAGCATGTGTGTGACCCAAAAGGAAAGGGATTGCTGAATGCATTTTCCTCAAGGAGTTTAAAAATAAAAAAGTGTTTTCAGCCTTGTCTCTTAGCTGAAAAAAAAAAAACACAACAGCTTGATTGTTTCCAGCTACAATAACATACTGAGGTCTTTTTCTCCTATGTAAATGTTTATATGTTCACCCCTTTACAAGGAGATGAGCGAAACAATGGTCTTGTGGATGCCAAAGGAATAATTGAGTTTTATCTGGGCATTCATACACTAAAGAAGTACGAGCTGTTCTGTGTTAGACAGGAATAATTACTGTTAGGATAGATGCTGCTGGAGTTTCTCTGTTCCTGGTTTTCCACCAAGCTGTAGCCCTGGCCCTTCTCTCGGGTATCATTTCAGACAAGCCACTTCACCCATGTGTGTCCTCCTGCAAAATGCTCCCCTTCCTCTTTATGGCAATTTTGGAGACACCACCAGAGAAAAGACCAGATATCTGACCCAGCAAGAGGCTTCGGTGGAACTTCAGCCACCGCTCAGAGGAGCGAGGCACTCCGAGGTTGGATACCAGAGCATCACAGTTCGCATTTCTTAGCCTCCTGACCTCCTCTGTAGCAGTAACCACCAGCCCTCCCCGCTCAGGGGAGAACTCTTACCTTTCCCCAGAGGTTTCATTTGCTCACCCAACACGTGACAGCTGCCGAGGCTTCCCAACCCAACTCACAGGTTCCTTAGAAGAATTCCTCTTCCATTCTACGGCTTTTCTAGTCTACGGCTTCTCCAGTCAAGACTCGGTACAATTAGGATGATGCTCCAGAGCCCTCGAGGAAAAGGAAGGAAAAACCTCCGATTATCCTCGCACACGCTCCAGCTCATCCGATGCGTCCTGTTCTCTCATCCAACCGTCTCTCTACCTGGGAAGGGGGAGTGAGAATCTTCTGCGGGTGCAGCAGCACTGTACATACCGCACCTCGTCCTCGGCACCGCCGCGACCCAGCTGCAGCTCGGGGGAAAAGCTCTTTCAGGGTGTGTATTTGTATTTGGAAAAGCAAAAAAATGACAAAAGCGCACCAGGCAAAAAGCGCGTCTTTCCTCCGTTTGGTTGGGCCTTTGGAACGGAGTCCTGCACACAGATGCTGTGATTTTAAACCCGCTATTTTTCCAACAGAAATTAATAAATAAAAATAATCATTAAAACAAAATTTGCAAATGCAACTCAGTGGCAGATTCCCCAAAAATTGGCACAGAAAGCCACAGACGTCACACACACAGAGGATCAGACATTGATGAGATCAAGGTATCGCAAACCAACCACGTGCCAGGACAAGAGGGCGACCGACGCTGCCAGCCAAGCCAGCGCTGCAGAGCCTCTCCTACCTTATCAATAAATGGTTTGTTGTCACCTCTCCTGTAACTTCACACGCAAGGTACCTCCCTATCAAACACGTTTTTATCTTGACAAATCACATTGGCAGCCCGCTCTGTTTAACGTTTATTACGCACTGATCAGCCTCGCAGAACCCACCGCTGCTCCCCCGAGCCGGTTCCCTGGGGATGCCTCTGCCAAAACACCCCCGTGGCACCCGTGTCCCTCGCACCAGGACAGCCCGGCCCGCTGGTGCCAGCTGCAGTCAGCCCTTGTTCGCTGCAGCAGCCACACTTGTGCCCCATCTGTCCTCCCTACGGACCACGGTGCTGATTGGCTGGAAAGCAAGCGATGGTGCAAGGAGAGGGGCTGAGCCAGGAAACCGGGGTGAAAAACACCAACCAACCGAGCAGGGAAATCCCACAAGCAAAGGCAAAACCTGCCACAGGTAATGTTAAAAAGGAAGAGACTTGTCCTGTTAAATGCATCAGGGGTTACAGAGGCTCTCACACAGATAAGGTATCAAAGGATTCCCGTTTCTCCAGGTGGTGCAGCCACATCTCAGGGCTGCTGGTGCATCTTACAACCGCTACCTGCATATTTCACAGCGGGAACAGCGATCCCTCTTCCATAGCAGAAGAAAAAGAAGTAGAAAAACTAATACAGGATTAATTGAGAAAACCAAGATGATGTAACCAAAGAAGTTTATTGTAGAACCCCCTGAAGACACATTCTGGCTCCAGTGAGGAGAGGGAATGTGGGACCAGTGAACCATTGTGATGTGCAGTTTGTCTTGGCAGACCCAAAATGACTTTTCAACAAAAAATACGACAGTATTGTATACACCAGGCTCAGCAGAACAAGTGCTTGGACAGCAATCCTGTTCCTCAAGACCCTCCCACAACCACCAGGAGAATAACGGCGTGTCCAGAGCATTAATCAAGCAGGTGTCTGGAGACTGGTCAGCACAGAGGCACCCACAGAGCCGGCAAATCTGGAGCGCCGGGACGGCTTCTGGACACAGCGGCTGCCCGGCACATCGGGCTGAGATCAGCAGAGCGAACCGCTGCTCCCAGCGTCTTCCTTCGCTCCTGGAACGGCCTCAACAACACCTAAACTGAATCTTCATAGAAAGTCTTTGCCATGGCGTGTGCGACTTTCACCACCTTCTTCTCCTTGGCGTCCGGGCCCATGTTGCTGCGGGCCAGTCTGATCCAATACTGCTCTGTCCTGGACAGATAGTCCGTGTGCTTCTCCTCAGGCTCAACAGCCGGGTGCTGCTCCTCTCCTGACACACAATGGGAGAAAGACAGAGGTCACAAATCGATCCGCTCTTCCATGTGTCAACCCGGCCAAGATTACCCTTCAGCTAATGTGTTTAAGTGTAATAATCTAAAAAACTATCAGTAAGCAATGAAATTTCTCTTCTACCCCAAGAGCAGCGTACTGTGCAAACTCTGCTTTTGCTGGAAAACTCACCTGGATGCCAGGGAGGCCTTCCAGGCTGGCAGCAAAACCAGCACGTGTTGTACTAAAACCCACTTTATGTTAGTGTGAAGACAACATTTGTCTTAATCATTACCTTCCTCATCTTCACTCTCCTCTTCAGAGCTCTCCTCTTCCTCTTCCCCTCCCTCCGCACCTTCCCTATCATCATCCTCCTCATCCGACTCTGACTCCTCCAGCCATTCTTGTGCCTCTTGGATGAGAAAGAAAACAGAAGAAATAAATAAGCAGCAGTTTCCCACTCTGATGCCCAGAACTGTCACGGAGGATGCCAGGGCAAGGTCAGACAGATGTGCCCCTTAGAGAACAGCCCAGTGTACTCAGAGCGTGCAGCAAACACACGGCACATCTAAAGTACAAAGAGAGAACGCCAGCTGATGGCAACGTGCTGTGCAGCACCCAAGATCTGCCCTGAGAAGGGGAGGACAGGCAAGAGTGTCCCTGTCCTCTGCCGAGGGAAAAAGGGTGGCACAGCAGGACACAGGGGCCAGAACGTGTCACCAGGGACCAAAGATGCTCTGCTTACATGTCTTGGTTTTCAAAGCAGACAGATCAGAGCTCTCTCTCTACAGTGACCACACAGCTCTGGAGCAGACAGGTTTCTGCACTGACGGTGACCATAACACACCACATTGCACATACTCCCAAGTTTTCTTTTTTTTCCCCTAAAATACAGCACTGCAGGAAATCACACCCTGGGGGTTGCTACACCAAAGGCAGAGCAAGGGATCCCACCATCAGAACTTACTCGGATCCATCTCCACTAGCACTTTCCACTCTTCCATCTTATGTAGGTCGATGCTGTAGAGGTCACTGAGGGTGAACTGGCGATCGCCCACCTCAAACATGCCCCCGTACACGTAGAGAACCCCGTGCTTCACCGCCAGCATGGCATTCGAACGGGGGCACGGCTCCACTTGCTGGCCCAAGGCTCCATCCTCCTCCTCCTCCTCCGACTCAGACCTCTCCTTCTCTGCTGCAGGCCCAGAGATCACCTGCTTGATCGTCATGACGGTCCCATCTTCTGCCACCACCTCCTTGACTATCTCCACTGGGCCCTGTGGACGTTGCTTCTCCGCCTCATCTCCAGCAGCCTCTGCCTCAGCTTGTCTGCCACGTCTCCGCTTCTTCTTCTCCGATTTCGGTCCCTGTTAATAGCAACAAAGAACAGGAAACTGCGTGTGAATTGTGTGCCCCTAATAGCATGTATGCCAGTTAATACAAGTACTATGGATGCTCCTGGGAGGTAGCGGGGAGAATTCAATTATTTTTCACTAGAATTCTAAGTCTCAAGCGATAGGTGCAACCTCCCACTCAGCGTGAACTTCTACCAGCCATAAAACCAGGAGCAAAGAAACTCCTGGAGAACCCACGGCGTGGAGTCGCTTCCTTTATTAATGGCAGCATGTGCTGAAAAGAAAGAAAACAGCTCTTTTGCTCTCTGTCTTGCAGGTGCACAAACACACACGGAATCCACTAGTCTGTGACAGGAGCAAGGGAAAATAACCCACCATTTCGTGAAATCAAAACAATTACTGGGTGCTAAATTACAGTGCATTACCAGGAAGCACTCCAGGTCTTCGAAAAGGCTGGAAAAGAGTCAGCTAGGAAGGCAGAAGCAAACATCTGAGTGCATGTTTGCTGTTATTATGTGATTGACTTCTCCTTCTTGAGAACAAAGCCAGAAACAGTGGGGGTGGAAAGAAGGAACTTCAACCAGGTCATTTGCACCTCACTCCCCCACCTTGAGACCGCTTCATACAAAATCAAAGATCTGAGCTGAGGGCCACATTTCTCAAGTTCTGATGAGCCAAGGTTAATATTTCATCTCTTCTAGTAGCTCATCAACACCAGGGAAAAGAGGGAGGGTTTTTGATCCCAACCAAAGATCTTCTCACAGTAGCTTTTACTGAACTATCTCACGTCAGACTTACACACCTGACCTGGAGCTGGCCTCCGGTAAAACACCAGAAATATGTTTTCATGCTGCTTTGATTCACTTTGCATTACAGAACAACAGGCACATGCAGCCGGAGTTCTGGATGAGGGGGGTTCCCTGAACCCCACTCACTTTGTGCCCCCAAACAAACAGTTTGCAGGAAGCAGGGCATGGAAATTAGGAGGAGCTGAGAGCCAGGGAAGGAAAAGAGCTGCAGAAAGTTACAGAATTCAGTGGGTCTGGTAGCAAAAACCTGCAAGAGTTGCACATCCCCAGCTGCATTTCTACAGCCTCTCCCTCTCTTGGCACCCAGTGGGTCACTGATCACAGCAGCAGCCGCATCTGGTGTTTCAGCTTCTGGAGCACCCTGAGTTATTAGAAACAGAGGTTCGCTCCACACTGCACGAGGCAAAAAAAGGGTCCAAAGGACACATGTCAGATGATCAATGAGAATGAACTGAATATATTTGTGTTATTTTTAAAACAAACCTTTAGCTGTCCAGGAAACCAGCGGTTCTTCCCGATGTCATAGAAATAAATATCGTTGAAGAAGTCCCCTTCAATGGTCTCCTCCTCCTCTTCGTCGTGGACGCCTCCGAACAGAAGGGAGCGGTTACTGGGACCAGTCGCCACGGAGAAGCCAGACCTGGGGGTGGGCTTCACTCCGGACGGGTTGAGCCGACTCCATACCCACTTGTCTGGTAATGGAGAAAAGCAAATATGAGCATCAGCAAAGCAGAATTCTGATCGTTTTCTTATCTTCCAAGACCCTTCAGTTCACCAGCGAGTAACTCAACAACCCATCTTGGACACTCTTAGAATTGCACCTTCAGCAACAACAATCATCAAAACCGCTTGTGTTTCCACTTCAATCACGCAGGAAATACACACACTCCTTCTACCCTTAAAAAGCCATCATGTCTTCAACAAAATCAAACGCAGAGAGTGTTCAGGGTGTGCTTTCTGGGGCGAGGAGCCTCTTGAAAGGTGTGTACAGGAGGGTGGAGTCCACGCCAGGACCGATTACAGCCTAAGAGTACTAAGGAAAGGAACCCCGGTTATCCCATGAGCTCACCCTACACCAAATTCTCCCCACAGGTCCCTTCTACTACAGTATTTCATCTGCCAACTTGCACCACTGCCCTAATCCCAAGAACAAGTAGAATTTGTTGTAAGGAGACCCAAACGCACTTTTTAAAAAAGGGCTCAGCAGCAGGACAAGGCGTGTGCTCTAAACCCGCCACTTTTTCTCCAGTTCTTTCTATTCTGGATTTCCAGCAAACCCCTAAAACACAGACCGGGAGAAGCATATGTGCTGGCTGGGCACTTTGTTTCCGAAGGAACCACAATTTCAACAAGATAAACTATAAACAGGACACAATGCAAGCAGGGTCTGGATCCAGACAATATATGTGACCAACTCTCCCCCTCGAATTCCACTTTAAGACTGTAAGTTTTAAATAAATCAGTCACAATTTTAACATTTTAGAAATTCAGCTCAAGGAACACTGTCCCATTCCCTGAGCCAAGGACAAAATACACTCCCTCCTGAGGAAAATGGTGGAATTCCTATTTCTGGGGACATTCACAGATAAAACAACCAATCAACCAAAACCCACTCCTGATAAGATCCCTGCACCAGGTAATCCCATGAGGTCACAGCCCGGTCTTTCATCAGTAGAGTCTATAAATGAGCCACCACTACCAGAGTTTGTCAAAACAAGAATTTGCAGTGCAGAGAATTTTGAAATCCCAAAGATTTTCTGTTGTGAAACAGTAAAGCAGTGATCAAAATGTCCCAGAGAACAGAAATTTCAAAATGTTGTTTTAATTCCCTCCCACACACGAACCAAAAAAATCCCTAAAATATCCTTTCATGTGGCTGTGCAGGCCAGAGCTTCTCACATAGTTATGCAAGGAGCCCAGAGACCCTCCACTCCACCTCAGACTATTCCAGGACCAGCTGGGAGGTGTCAACACTGATGAAGCTGTGAGCCAGAAATCATTCTCTGATAAAATTTATACTCCAACCTTTCTCCAGAGCTCTGCCAGTTCCTCCAAGAAGTTTCTCAAGCAGCTCCAGTCCCCTAAATGTTTTGCTGTGCCAGAGCTACCGTTTACCTTAGCGCTGAAATGGGGCTTTGCTCAGCTAAGCCGACACGGCCTCGTCTTTTTGGGCTGTAAAGGGAGTGCAAGCAGGGGACAGAACCGCTGTGCAGCGCAGTCTGCTGCAGCAACAAGCACCTACGTTTCCCTTTGCAGAGCGCGGCAGCGAGGAATTCTGCCTGCTTTTGTGGTGGCCCGTCCTTCTCCAGCACACAGAAGTAAGATGAGAACATAATTCCCCCAATGTCCCCCTGCAGCTGCTCTTTCCTTCACCCCAGCCCCTTTTCTTTTTAAGCTGAGTCACAGTACCCAAATGCACTCAGCTACTCCTGGGAAGAAAGAAATATTTAAAAAATCAATTCACCTGCTGTGTTTAGCCCCAAAGCAAACACTGGGGCATAGTGCTTTTCATTAAAAAGGGAAATTTTGTTCTAGGCTTGAGGTTTTGGGGTCTGTTATTCAAAGGAAGAGAGAGGATTTGTGTTCACAGTCCTGCAGCATCACTAGCAGCACAGCCCTCCGAGCTGCAGCAGTCGCTCACCTTCCTCCTTTCCCGCACCTTCAGCCTTCAGCAGGAACATATCTGTATGCAGGGTGCCTTTGTCAACATCCTTCTTAATTCTCTGCAGAGAAGGGAAAGACAGAGATGCTCAGCAAAACAGTTTCAGCGGCCCAAAACACAGGAGGTCCAACTCTTCAGTGCCTGGAAGGTAACTCACGCCAGGACGTGCCATTCTGAACTCACCACCCCACAGATAAGCCTCATCGCAGTCTGGATCCGTACATTCCTGTGCTGCAAATGCAAATATAGGGCAAGGAGAAGCTGCACAGGTAGTCACACTGTGGCTCTGGAGCATCAGGTGGCTCACAAGCAGAGTTCAAAGCAGAGTATTTATTGTGATGAGCCACAAGCAACTTCTGCCTGTGACAACCAGGCTGTGACACAGACCCTGCGACTTGTGGCCGCATCAAGACAAGGATGCAGTTTAAGAGCGGGAATTTTGGCACCCAGAGAAGGGAATTGTCACAAGGGATTAAAACTGATTGTTTTGCAGGAGGAGGGAAGGATGGGCAGCACCAAGGAAACAGGAGATGCACGGTCCTGCCTTTTACTCTGCCACTGAGAGTATCAGGTGCTCTCCAGGGACTAATTTAACACCTGTGCCTCTGCTCCTCCAGCTGTAAAAGGGAGCAGATCCCCACTCCAAAGCAGCACACTACACCTTTCCACTCCTTGGGATCCTGCCCTCAAATGTTGGGCAGCAGCTCAGAGCGTCTGTGCTGTATCGTTTCCAAGGCCCAAGTTTAAGTGCAGACCTGCGACTCGCACACAGTCCCCGCCACCCCCAGACCTCCACCCCACGGCAGGAGCAGCAGAGGCGGCAGCTCGTGCTCTGCACGACTGCAGCTGCCAGTTGTAGCACTCAGAGCCCCACAGAGCCTTGGGCAACAGTTTTTTCTCAACAGAAACAGAAGCCTTACTTCCACCCCTACTAAAGGCAACAGCAAGACACCAGCAAGAGCAGAACCAAGCCTCAGCTGAGGCAAGTAAATGCATCATTTTACATGTGATTTTCCTTTGCTCCCTTCACTGTCAGCCCCTGTACTCCAGTGCTCATAAGCAACATGCAGCATTTGAAGGCAGCACTATGCAACACCACTGCAGGAGGTCTTTTAAAAATGTCGTTACCCACCCAGCCCTTCATGCAGAGGTCCTGCTTCCTTGTAATTCCCTTCCTCCCGGGGGCAACAGCATTGCCGAGCTGTGTAACTGCTGCCAGGATGAGGCTGGGGCCAGGAGCAGAGCAACACGGTGCTGTCCTGGTCTTGCTGCAAATCCGTACCCAACCCTGTGCCTTGCGCTTGACAGGTTTTGTTACTGCAGAGGATGCTGTGTTGTTATTACATAGCTGAGTATCCAATTTGTAGGAACAATATTCAATTCTTAGAAAGGCAGAAGAGACAAAGGGAAACAAAGTGTGTTGGAGGCATTGCACGACAATGCTGTAACCTGGATGATGCTGGAAAGCTCCACAGAAGGCTGATAATGAAGATCCAGAGGAAACAGCAGAACTCTGCTCGCAGTGCAGCAGGCGGGAAGTTTCAGTTAACTTAAGGACCAGGCTCTGCCCGTAGTGCTGTCTTGGAAAATCTGTTAGTTTGGGGCTGTGGCTCACGCCTTCTTCCTCTCCACACACACCTAAAATGCCTGTTAGCGAACTGAAAGACACACACTCTTCAAGACGGGCTGTCTACGCTGCAGAGATCCTCTTCTGTGCAACCACTTCAGTGAAGTCAACAGCTGCCCTATTCCACCTGCTGTCCTCGAGCAACAGAACATCAGGCACACAGGGACAGGAAGCCTGCAGGAACAGGTAGCAGTGACAGGCCCGTTTTCTGAAGGTTATACAGCGATGGCCCTTCAGCCACTGCCAGCTCTCACGGAAAACAAGCAAGGCAAGTTTCTGCACCAGTGAGTGGTTCTGAGGCACAGTTAAAGGAGCTCTGGTGTTGGAGATGTGGTTGCAGGTGCTGGGAGCTGCCCACTCTGAACAGACCCTTGAGCGAGAGCTGCTAGGGCAGAAAGGAAAGAAACACCTTCTAGGAAAGGTGCTGTAAGTATGGAGTACACCGGCTCAGAGCCCGGCGCTGCGCGTATTGTGGCCTCTCCAGCAGTAGCTCTCAAGTTCCAAGGGCTGTGAGTCACGGTGCCATGCTCTGGCAATGTCACAACTCACTGTCACACAGGTCTAGAGCAGCACAGGTCACCACCGAGCTGCGGACAGGCGAGATACAGCAGCCTTTTTAGTCTGCCCCTCACTGCCAAACACCCCTCCAAGCCTCACCTGAGCAAAGAGCTGTCAGGGATGGGTGAGCAGAGGAGAGGGACGGGCTGGAGCCTTCACACCCCGTATTACAGCACTGACGTGCACCCCCGTGACTGCGAAGCGCATCTCTGCTAACGGTAACAGAAACGGTGGTTACGTCCCCAGTCCCAGGCAGGGTCCATTTTGTCCTCAAATGCCAGATGGAGCACACATCTGTATGTGCGGGGAACACACAGGAGCAGGGGAAGATGTGCGCTGTCTGCACAGAAAGAGGGGAAATATCAAACACTGAGAGAGCAGTTGGCTTCACTATCGTACAAGCCACGTAGAATAACTGCATTATTTTTCTCCTGAAAACCACACAGCTCCCTGTAGTAAACACGCTGCGTATGCAACATGACAAAGCTTCTTGGGCTGAGAAAACCCCCAATGAGGTAGAGTGGGAGTCATTCGTTGTCAAAGAGATGCCCGTTTTTCCCCAGCTCACACTGGCTCAAAAGCAGACGCTATCGGCAGAGCAGCACGTCGCAGCCGCGGAGATCAATCCCCTCGCGCCCAGGACACCACTGCCCTGAGCAAACTGCTCCATCAGGCACAAGAGGCTCCTCTTCCCCCACTGTCCTTCTTGCCTTTAAATTCCAGGTGTTTGCTTTCAAGCACAAAACTGGCATGGATATCCACAGCCTGTTGTTTGCACATATAGGTACATTAGCAAGTTACAAGAGGCTTACAGGCATTAGCTAAAAAAACCCCCTAGCTCCAGTGACAGACAGCAAGACGCCTGTTTATCCCCCTTCGAAGGGGGAGGAAACCGAGGCACAGAGAGCTGGTCTTGAGAAGAAGGGGAATCAGCACTCCTCGTGTATAACATGCTAAATGCGTCTGATTAAAGAGATCAATATTGGCTAAATACAACCAATTAGCAGAAGCCCTTAGTGGGCAGAGCTACAGAGGGTCCCACCAGACCTCACAATCCAAGCAAATGCTTCAGCCCTGCCACAAGCAATCTCCCATCCCAGGAGGACCCAATGCAGCTTTGCAAAGCTCGCCACTAAAAAAAACCCACCCCAAAACCTAGAAAAAACCTCCCTGCACGTAATGCCAGCCCCCCCATGGCTCACAGGCTTCTTGCACCTGCAAGGTAGAGCAGCGTTCACCTCCAACACCTCCCGGCTGCGTCTGCCGTGCCAGCCAGGCCCAGCGCGCTCACGTTGCCTAGCAATAGAGAGGTTTCATTGCTTGACACAGCCCAAAACGCAGCTTGCTGCAGCAAGCCCAAGCCCCAGCATGAGAAACAGGTGAGCACATCTTTAAGATCAGAAGGAGAGCAAGGCTGAGCTGCTCACGGGATTTTGAGGGACATTCTAGGCAGAGCTGACAACCCCCAAGACATCCCCATCCATAAGGGACTGCAGTAGTTGCCTTTGCCATTTCTAGGCTGAAGATGTAACACACAGACACCGTTGCGCTAAGAATCATGGATTTTGAAACACCAGGCATACTTTCGTCAATCTGCGCGCTGACATCTCCAGTTAGTTGCACTCAGGGTTGTAAAGCTCCTTTGTCACCATTCACATTGTGGTTGTTCACCACTGGGTCAGCAAAATCTAGAGGCCAGCACAGGCAAGGGCAGGTCTGGGTACCAAGGTTCTTGTCCTGGCTCTGTATAAAAGCACTGGAGTGACTTAGACAAGTCCCTTGGTCTTTTCTGACCAAGAAAGAGACTTTCTTATTCAGGTCACATGAGGGGAATTCAGCAACGTGGCCTGGACTGAGAGACATGACTGAAAACCAACCCTCCACGCTCAGTTCTGCAATTGAAGCGGGGACCAAATCTCTGCTTCTGCCTCCACGATACCTGCTGATGAGGCTGCGGACGGGCAGACCGACCACCCGATCAGAGGAACATCCCCGCCTGCAAGCTGGCAGTGTTGCTCAGGCTTTATAGAGCCCCAACAGCCAGCTGGGTACAAAGATGCTTACAATTCCACCCAGAACCATGAATCTCCTGGGCTTACATCTCCTTTTGCCCTATGCCACACCGCAGAGCTCTTTCGGTACAGTACTTCAAAGCAGATTTACAAGGGTAAGGGGACCACAGGATATAATGCGTCAGAACTGCCCATCGCAGGAAAGCAGCCTCACACATCACAAGTCTCCTCCAGCAATGTGACAGCTGATACTAAAACAGAGGAGCTGTCATGATTTCCATTCCTCTTCCATCCAAACCAATTCATGCTGCGTACACCCCTGGTAGCAGCTCTGGTTTCATGAGAGATCCACGCAAATCCACGCCGTTTTTTACAACACACGTGAAACTTAGTCCTGCCTCTTATTTGAAGAGAAGTCCCTACATGACATGGTGGATGGCGCTTTGCTTGGACATCTGCCTGGTTTCATAAGCAAAAACGTCTTCATGTGCCCAAAAAGGTCTTCATAGCACTCCTGAACGCAGCATCTCGCTCTCTAACTGGAGACAAGGAACAGGTCATCTCCTGTGCCTCCAATTAAGTATCATTTCCTCCACCTTCTACCTCTTATTTCTCCCATCAGTACCCCAGCCAATGACTCTGGGAGGACTACACAAGCCAAACACTGTCTCATCACTCCAGAGTAAACCCAGAGAGACTCAGCTCCAAGATCATCTGTAAGTAAAGATTTAAGGAGAATTAACTAGCCACACATTAATGAAGTTGTGTTTCTCCTAGAGGGGCTAAATCTTGCTGAATTAAATTTTCAGGAGCACGCTAAAGGTTTCTTGCTTTTGCATCTCAAGCAGGCTGCAGTGAAAACTGTGTCCGGTGCCCTGGTGGGTTTGTAGCTCAGCTGCACCATTCCAAACTGAAAGCTCACCTGTGCTGTGCTGCAGTAGACACAAGCAAAGTCTCTGTTGGGAACGGCACATCACATCAGAGAACAGCAGACTCAGCTCTCTGTATCACAAAGGAAGCAGATTTGTAACAGGAGTGGTTGTTTTAATCTAAAAAGCTGTTCTCCAAGCTGGAGAGGAACTGCACCCGGCTCTGATCCTTCCTCAGTGTCCTGCACGAAGGCTGAGGGCAGCTTTGCACTTCCCCATCCCTTCTCCTTCATCTTTATTAGCTCAAAACAACCTGGAGCAGTGTGATAGAGCTTAACTGCAAACACACATCAACTTTCATATTTCCATGGCGCTCAGTGTGCACGTAAAACCCAGGGGCTTCCAGCAGTTATGAGAGATCCACATCTAACACAGTATGCAGCTCGTGCTTCCTTCCCACCCTCCAGAGTGAGCAAACAGGACAGAGAAAGGAAGAGGACAAAGCCCTTTTGGGTAGAAAATGCCTCTGTATTGTTACTGTTATTTAATCAAATGCATATCTGAGGAGATAGAGCCCTAAGTGCAGGCCGTGAGGAGGCACAAATGCTTCTAAATATACAGACAGACTATCTTTTCTTCCCTTTCCCTGCTTTTCTTCTTTGTTCATTTATTCACATCAGAAGAACAAGGCGTCCTCCTCCCCCAGCGCCGCACTGCTGGAAGCGATGCCTTTCCACCGAGACAGCAGCAGCAGGATCCGGGTCTTCTGTCTGCATTCGCAACATTAAAAGCTTTTGCAGGAGCCTTTTGCTCAATGAAATATTTACTTCCTCCCGCCCGGCACAGAGAGAGGGATACTTGGTCGATGAGGACATATGGTCTAAAGGGCTATCCAGTATAAATTACCATGATTAACAAAGCAAGAAGCAGAGCAGAGGAAGCCTGGTGCTCATCAAAAGTCTTCTTTGGCTTATTGAGTTTGCTAACTAGTGCTGCTCCCTTAACCCTTTCACTGATGCAAGAAAATAGAAGTTGCCTGGCAGCTGCTGCTTTTAACCTGCAAGTGCCAGAACACGGATGAGTACTGCCTGAGAACGCTTTAAGCTGGCACTAAAATTGCCATTTCTCCCAGTTAGTTATTCTCCTACCTCTGTGACGTCACCTCTTCTAGTGGATCAGATCAGAAGGGAAAATACAAAACTCATTTTAACCAAGATAAGCTCCACGATCAGCACACAGTGGCATAAGAAAGGCACAATTAGAAGACAAGCTGCCTCTTTTGGCAGTAGTATTGATTCACAGCAGCCTGAACCATCCTGTGTATGAACAATCCAAGGGCACAACTGCGCATTTACTCCAAGCTGGCACAACCACAGGATAACACACGCTCTCAATACCAGTGGTGTTTGGACATCTGGCAGCTGCCTGACGTGCAGAAACATCATCAGCCGGAGCAGCGGGCAGTTATGTGATGAGATCACTAAATCTGGCGCTGGAGACACGGCTTGTGATCCGAGCAGAGGGAAGCAGCAGTACAGACATCTCCATTTTGCTCCTTCCAAGCACTCAAAACACAGGACTTCACAGCCAACACAGGTCAAGACCATCACATTGGCCCCATTCGGGCAACTTGAGTTTGTCATATTTTAGTTCTCACCTTAGCCCCCTAGTTCTTCCATCAAGTATTCTGTTGAGCATCCAGGAAACACCGCACTGGCTTACCACAAAGTTTCTCCTACCTGTTTGGAGTAGCCCCCGTAGATGATGACGCTGCCCTCAGGAGTAGCAGCCATTTGACAGCCGGATCTCGGAGCAGGCCCGATCCCCGATGGCGCCAGCTTGCTCCAGGTGAAAGAGTCCAGGTTGAAGGCATACACATCGTTGTAATAGATGTAATCCCTACGGAGAGCAAATCAGCACACCACAGGTTTTTGTAATGGTCACCATTTAGGACAGGATAACATATTTCAGGAAGAGCACCAGGAATCTCTGAAGAGGTGTAACACCTCCTTCAAGGCCTTGCATTCACGGCTTTTCTCCTGCCGTAGTCACAGCAACGTACAGAAGATTGTTCGGGTGAAGGTTACTACTTCAGTGCAACTATTTGCATTTCATAAAGCTCCTTTAAGCAAGACCTCTCTGGGTTCTTCTATCTATGTCACTCCTGACAGAGGTTTCATCAAGTCTATCCACTTAACCCGATCCAAGGTAACTCAAACCAGAACACAAAAGATGAAAACAGATTAGAACTATGTCTGTCTAGAGGGGTGGGAATAAAAATATACATATAAAAAAATATACATATAAAAAAATATACATCCCTGTTTCTACTAGGCAACTCACACACTGTAGCAGTGACCTCACATAGTATGTGAGAGCCTACTGGAGATGCTTCTAGGAAGACAAGGCTCTTTGACAAGATTCAGAGGCCAAAAGTGATGTACTGAGCTTTAGCTACAAGGATGAGTAGCTACTTCAGTGATAAGTGCTACAATGGTTTCTCAAACACTTCAAGACTTTAAATCAAGATCGCTTGTCTTTCTAACATAGCAGTCTAGTTCAGTAATAGTACTGCTGAGGACACTCCTTCCACTAAAGCCCAGCTTTCTGTTACTGGTGAAATTCTGGTTTGAGTGGGGGTTTTCTGTTTGTTGTTTTTTGTTTTCAGAAGATTCTGTACCACCAGCAGTAACCCACCTTGCGCTCTCGTGGAAACCTCCAAAGATGATCAGCTGTCTTTTGCAAGCAACCATTCGATGTCCACTTCGTCCAGAGGGGCCTCCTGATGCCCTGAAACGCAAAGAAATTCCACTTATCAGCAAAATTCCCTTTCCTGTTAGTGTGTCAGTCCATTTTTAATGAAGTCATTGGCAACTGGGCTGGCTGAGTTCAGCTTCTGTTCTCCTGGAATGGGAAACCACAGGGAACTTCACTGCCCTAATGCATATGTATGTTTTTCTCCAGAACAGTACACGTGCTCTTCCTATAACTCTTGGCATTTGCAACACCAGGCACTTTGCAGTAACAATTTTATTCCTAGTGATAGGCCATCTCATCTCTAACAAGACCCAAAGTCTTGAAGTCTTTTCTGCTATGACTCAGGAACTAATTTTTCAGGAGAGTTTAATGAATAGCAGTTAACTCCCACAATTGCAAGAAAGGCACTCGAGACAGAGGTGTTTTCTCCAAGTACCAAATAAAAGCCAGAGACTAGTTCCGACATCCACTCTCCTTCAACATCTTAGGAAATCACATATCCATAACATGTTCACTCCCATTAAAATATAAAAATCAAACTACAGAGAAGACTTTCTAAACTACTTCTATTTCCTCAAGAACAAAGACACTGCAGCAAAACAAGTCATTGTTATTATCTTACACATTAAAAAGCAGCTACGCTTCACTGTTCTGCTCTTTCAAGCCTTCCTGACCTTTCAGCTAAATGTGCCACTTCCATTTCCAGAAACAAGCAGCAACGGCCCATCTGGCACATCCAAAAGCTTCGCGCGAAGCCGGGCAGCTGGCAGCGACATTCCTGAGAGGCAATGAAGATGCACCTTCCTTCATCTGCACCCACAGACCGAGAGGAAACAAAAACAACCTCAAGAACTCTTGAAACAAAACCAACTTTAGGCCAAACCTCAGAGAAAACAGGGTTTGCTTTGTGTGTTCTCTGCCCTCACGGATTAACCGATCACATTTTCACTCTCACTGAGGAGTCCCCCAAAGCACCACTGAACCCAGGGGGCTCCTCAAATCGGCAGCGTTGACACGTGTGAAGCGGTTGCAGAATCAGGGCCTAAATAAACAAGAAACCTGCTCATTGTTGAAAACTACAGCAAGACCTAAAGCCACAACCCCGCTGCTCGGATTGAAGTGGCAGCAGGCAGCTGTGAAGAGCAGTGAGAGATTTCTGTGGAGAGAGAAAATGAGGGCCCTTACTCACCATCAAAAACGACAATCTCACACCAGTCGTAATGAAAAACTCCAAGCAGAACAGCAGCGTTTGGGTAAGACTGAATTGATATTGATTGCTTGGACTTTTTATTCTAACAGAGAGTGGCATTTTCTAGGCATTTACTGGATTTTTAAGTATCATCCTGCAGAATAGCACCTCTAGTACTAATTTCATCAAGATCTGAAATCATTATTTTCTCTTCTGTAACAAATCTCCCACGTTATTATTCCAGAAGATGGCACCTGTTAAAATCTTTTTTTTTTAAAAGGAAAGAAGGAATTTAAAAAAAACCAACCAAACAACCAAACAACAAAAAAAACCCAACAAAAAAAACATTAACAATAAAATCCCGTTCTCAGAGAATATCTTCTGCCTTGCTTCTCTAACAGGCTTCCTCCAAGTCAAAAATGAATTCCGAACAATAAGAAGTTTATTCATTGATGCGTTTTAATAAACAACTTCCCACAAGTGTACGATTTACTCAAAGCCACAAACAGAACCATCCTGTCTGGGGCCTGATCTGAATTCAGAGCAGTCTCACTAGCACCAGCACCACTCGCTGCCAGTCACAAGGCTCTTCTCCCCTTTCTTTAGACTAGATGTACAAACTGCAAGAACAGACACTGAAATGCGGTTCCAGGAGGCTTCATCCTGCATAGTCTTATACCATTGTGTTACACATGGATGGAATCGGCTACAAAGAAAGTTTATAGCTTTTGATGTAAGGACAGGCCCTCCTAAACTTGCAACAACTGCCCTTACAAAGTATTTTAACATCGAGCTATTCGTACAGCCAATGTCCTTTGTCCCCAGTCTCCAAACACAACAGTGGAAAAACCAAACGGCACAGTCAATTAGGAGGGGCAGTAACGAACAACCACGCTGCCGCTCCACAAGGTACTTGCTGCAGCTCCAAGACTCGTTTCCCAAAGGCAAACACTCTCCTCTTACCTGTATCAGTGCTCATGGTCCAAAACAAGCATTTTGGAAATGGTGCCACAGACTTCATGATTAAGACTCTGCTTCGTTGGGTTGACACCAGAAAGCAGACATGTGGGAGGGAGCTGTAAATTCTCCAGACTTTTTTTAAAAATAGATTAAAAGATAAGTCTGGATAAGGACTGGCTCTACACATGTACAGCATGAAGCTGATCAGAACTGCTCCATAAGGAATTTGCTTTTGCTTGTGGAGTTAGTTTGGGACTTACAGTAATGGAACTGATGCAAATTCAGCCCCCAGATTCAAGAATTAAAGACAGTAGCTACAGACTGCACACGTGAGTGACTTTTTAATTCACTCCTTCATCCAGACGATGCTCAGATGAAGCTTGGAACTTTCTGTAATAATAAAAGCGATGATGCATAGAACATCCCACAAAAGGGGCATTTCAGGACAAAGCACTTTCAACCTCCAGTACCCAAGGTAGCTGAAGCCCAGGACTTTAGGTTTACATCTTAAACTTGTGAGTGCAAACAAATGTTCTGTGCAGCGACGCACACAGACACGCACCCAGGTGTTTGCATACTCAGTCGGGAATACACAAGTGAACAAGCAATTGCCACAAGGCACAAAATCCTCAAATCGAATCCCTTGCAAAGTCAAGCAACAGTTGTACGTTTGGATCTACCAGAGAACATGCTCACAAGGCTCACTTCTGGGCTGACAGAGGAAGCCTGCTCAATGGTACACCAAACATGCTTATCTTCTTTTTAACACCAATGCACCTTTCTACCTTGTGTTGCGGGATCTGATCTTTCTGGTGACAGCACGTGAGCAAAAAGAGCCATCAGTGAGAAACAAACCTACGCTGAAATGCATCCTGCACTGCACTCGCTGCTCCAGTTCTCTCTGTAAACTGCATTAAACATACACCCATGAAACGCTGCCCTGAAATATTTATGGCACCACATCTCACAAAACTGTTAGGGAAGTATCATTAACATTCCAGTATTAGAAGGGAGCAACACAGGCTCAAAAATAAGAGAAAGAACTACACAGAGGAGGGATCTGCCAGTTCCCAAGCACAAGCTCAAAGCACGATGCTCCCCATCTCCCTTTGAGGAGTGCACTGGGCCACACAGAACTGAGTAAGAATCTTCTCTCCAGGAAGGAATGAGGCAATTAGGTTAAAATATTGCTTAGCTCTAAGGCAGAGTAACAAACAGTTCATGCACTGTGGCAACCTTGTGCCTCACACACATGATAAGGTGGTAGCAGTAAGTCAAAGTCAGTTGCTGGCAAGTCTTGTAACGGGCTGGGATTTGTTGCGTTCGGGCCACCTTTGTGCATGCAAAATGCGAGTAAATATAGCAAATTCTAACTGTCAAGCAGACTGGCACCTGTGTGGTCTGTGCTACAAGATAATGGAGATCCACTTCTCCAGCAGCCTTTGCAGACACAGCACAGGGATGAGTTATTCGAGGTTTTCTCTTCCGAAGTGTTTTACAGTCAAGGCTCTTAGGGCACCAAGATGGTCTGCGGCATGAACTGTAGGCCAGGAAGGACAACGTAACTGTCTAAAATCTAAGCTGTGGGGCTGAAATAACTAGATTTCCTAGAACTGCAAGCTCAGATCACAGCAGGGTCATCTTAGCTATTCAAGACACACAAACCAATACATTCAAACCCACCTCAAACAGGGCACATGATTCTTCCTACATGAAACACAAACTTTGTCTCTCTTGTCCAGACATTTCATGAAGAATAAATACGTTACTGTACTATTTGCACTAAAACAATGTCTTCCAAACCCAACTGAGCTTACTCTATATCAGCCCGCACCCCAAATGTTTGTCACCAGGCATCTATTCAGGCAACACTGCTTGCACATGGTACACATGGAATTATTGCTTGGCCTGTTATTGTACCAGGCCTGGTGCCCCACCAGGACGCAACAAACCTACACAATCTGCCCTTGCCATTTAGTCTTCTCACACATTGTCACCCTCTCAATACCACCAAACCCTAAGCTGACCCCCACTGTCACCAGTCACCCCAGCTGGTTAATGGCAACCCAAAATAAGCAAGCGCTTGGCCTAAGACATGAGAAACCCACGTGGAAAAATGACAGCAGCAACGGGGTTCCCTGGCCAGAAAAGCAAAATGCTGAAGGAAGTGAAATGCAGCACGTGTTATGATGATAGTTTTAAAAGAAGTAAGAAAAAAATCCCTCATACAACTCAACAATCATCTCTGCCCTTTCCTCTTCCCCTTGCCAAGCAGACTGTAATCAAGATGCCATATGGAAAAGCAAAGAGGCAGCAGAAACTTGATTTTCACACTCAGTCAGGTTAGCATTAAAACAAAGACATCCCCTCCCAGCCTCCTCCGCCAGATGCCTCATTAATGCAGCTCTTGGAGCTCTGCCCAAGGATGGGGAGGAGATGCACTTTGTTTTATTCGCGCACTGGGACCAGGGCACAGGCATTTTCAAAATTCCAGCAAGGCTGAAAGGCAGACGTCCACCCAAACACATCAGGAAGCTCAAACGGAGTAGATCCTGCGTGGGACAGAGGGAGAGAAAAGATCATCTATCCAGGGCACTTTCACTCATGGAATTTATGATGCTCACTTACAAAACATCTATCTTTCTATGTACTGAGAAACAATGAAGTATCAATGTCTCCAAATGCATCCTCCCACTGTGGCACGGCAGCCAAGGTGACCTGCGACAGCCAGTACCTGGCCATGGGTGGCTATGGGTGGCCTGGAGAGCGTGGTCCCCAGAACCCGCTCCCCTGGTGGGACCAGGAGCCCACCCTGCCCGGCTGGCTCCCCACTAACAGCGTCAACCCACCACAACACCACCTCTTGCTGTGGTTTGAGTCCACTTGGGGCCTGGGACTGCTGGGGGAATCCTGCAATCTCAGCACGTGCAAACTTCATGCTCAGCTCCAGGGAGGGAACAGGTACTTTTGCAGAGTAAGTTACATCCAGCATCCCCGAGGCTGCTCTCCCACACGGGGTAATACGCGGGACGAGTAGAGCCTCATAACCACCTCATTTCCTTCCTCTTCCCAGGCAGGTCAGGTACTGCAGCATTTGTTTGGGGAGCGAAAAACCCTAAATCAGCTCTACAGCAACGCATCTGCAAACCCACGAGAGAACAATTTGCGCCATCAGTGGTGGAGCTAATGAAGCCTCATCTGGATTCTCCGATGGCTCACAAAAAACATCTCCCGCCCTCGCTCTCCCTGCAGCTGGGTTTTAACACGGCTCTCCGGTGAAGATTTTTTCAACCAAGAGTTTGGCAGAAATGTCAACCTTTTCTCTCAGCAGGGACTCTATGGTGAGCATCACTACGTCCCCCACTCCTGCTCACATAAAACCCATAAGGATGCAACACGCTTGAGTTCATCCCCTTTCTTTGGCTGAGGCTGAGTAAGGGATTCAGAAGTTATTCTGGGGGAGCTGGGAGGGGTACAGTCACAGTTTACGTCAGCTTCTGCCTAACAACAATAGGCAGATCAGCCTGCACAGTGACAGGTCTTTTTAATCCTTGCACCTCTTAAAGAGCCCTCCATCATTCTGGAGGTTTTCTCTCACCCCCGCTTCTCAAAGACAAGCCGGGCCCACTAGAATAAACCTGGCTTTCTGGAACAAATGACAGGTCTGGAGCCAAGAGCCACACTGATGGACAGGAACCAGTTGCTTACGAATCGAATGGTTTTCCCTCAGCATCTCAGAGCTACTCAAAAGGACGATCCCCGGATTCTCACAGAGCAGTTGGCTGCTGGGATCCTTCTAACCCAGACTGTCTTGGACTCCTTGGCATTTTTGCACTTCGGCTCTATACGTCCCCCATACCTTCCACATCAGAGTCCCTACACTGCAACATTAACATTAGTAAAATTAAACCTACAAATTCCCTTGTCAGGCAATGTCAACACTCCCATTTCGCAGGGAGGGGGAAAAAGGCAGACAAGCATCATGACTCACTGTGTGGCCTCAGGCATGTGCCACGGCAGAGCCCAGGTATCCACCTCTGCTCCCTCCTAAACTAACTTCTCAATTGCTGTGCAAGAAGAGACAGACATCGACAACAGGCGGCCACACTCCACAAGCAAGGTGAAAAGTGAACTGCCTGGGCAAATTTAGGGCTTCCCACCTGAAGGAAGGACCTGGGGTTCATTACCAGGAGCTTGACGGGTCAAACAGCAGACGAGCAAGTGTCCAAAAGCTGCTGCTTTCCCTGGTGCCACCTCGAGGGTCAAATGCACGGGAGCTTCAGCCCACCCAAAGCTGGGCTCTAAGCCAGAGCCCAGAGCCACGACAATCCCAAAGTCCAAGAGAAAATCTACATCAAAGTCAGAACCAAAGCCACATCTCCTGCCTCTCAGTCCACTGGATGACTCACAAAACCTCTCCTTCTCTCATGCAAATATAAAAACGAGCAGCAAAACTGAGAAGCTAAAGGTTAGGGGAACATTAGCAGAGGATTTTAGGCCAGATCCACAGAAGATATTTAGACACTTTAAACTCCTGTCAAACACTACCAGGGCTTTCGGCACCGATTTCCTTTGACAGGTCTGAATTAACGGCTTGTTTATTTCAAGGAATCTTGAAGCAGCAGATGCCAGTTATGAGGAGTGAAGTTGGCTCTGTGGATAGACACAAGCTGTCTTCTCAAGCAATGGTAAAACTGGGCAAGATCCTTGTACTGGTCTTGTACAGCCCAGCCAGGAGGAGCCCAGGCAGACGGTACAACAAGTACTGTTTTGAAGTTGGACATCTACAGCCACCATGGTTGGGAGGACAGAGTGATGTTCATTATACTCTTTCCTTCAGTTAACTAATACCTAAGCACACCCTTGCTCCAAAAATCACATATTAAATAAAATAGCTTTGGCCTACATAGACCTGGAAAACATCTCTCATTTCTACATCTTTCAGGAAGCTGTCCTCTCCACTGTTTCTAGGATGGGCACCTCTGTACTCAAAGGAAAGATGAGTGGACAGTGGAGAAATCACAGCAGTATAGCACGAATCAAATTCAGCTCATGCTGGCACGGTTCCTCACCAGGTCGGTATCACTGACGTCAGAACACATCACTTACTTGATCTGCTCCCAGGTCTTGGTAGCCAAATGCAGGACCCAGAGATCCTTGTAATGATAGAACTGTTCCCCGTTGGGAGACGCGAACTCGCCTCCAAACACCCAGAGCTGCCCGCCGGCTGTGGGCACCACTGCTGCCTGCCAGGAGAAAAGGAAGAGCTGGATCAGACAAGGGTTCAGAAACCAGAGACAGGAGAACTTTATCAGTCAAACGTGCAGCTGCCTCCAAATACCAGAGAGCAGACGAGCGGCAGCGGCTGCTGCTGCCTTGCTTGGCAACAGCGGCTCTCTGGGCTGAAGGGAGGGGAATTTTAAATGGAAGTTACTCATTGTTTAACAAACCTTCCCTATAGCAAAGGGGCATCTTAAGTTCCAGTTCTACAAATTCAAAGTTCCCTGAAAAGCATCTTGGGATTTAGTTTAATAATTGTTCAAATCTCTCCGTTCACTGAAAGGAAACCTCTCCACAGCTAAGGCTCGGCAGCATTTCACCCATCCTTTAGTCACATAAATAGCATCCTGCAGAAGAAATACTGATGAACTCCGAGCCATGTGAGGAACAAGGACACTTCGTGCCTCTAAGACACATCTAAGCCCCAGCACTGGGCAGGGAAAAGTCTTTTGGAAAAGGCCATTAACGGTGCACAACTGCCCTTCACAGGTTTTGTACATTATAAAACAACAAACAGTACAGAAGCCAAGCTCAAGTTCAAACCTGTCGCTTCTCAAGACCTGAAAAGCATTTCTGCTCCCTTTGAAGGAAAAAAAACAAAACACAAACCCATCAACCAAAAACCCCTCAAACACAGAAGGAAATGAGCGGACACTGTTACCGCTTTGGTTAGGGAAAGTAGCAGAGAGTATGAAAGGGGTTTGGTTTGGGTTTTTTTTGCACAGAGCAGCACTCAAACACTGTTGTGATGCAAGCTGCCATTTAAAAGCAGGGAGATCAGAGGAAGACTTGACTTCATTAAAATTATCTGCTAAGAACTAAGGAAAAATTAAGGAATCCCAAAAAAGAAACTATGCGACTGTGCAAATCTCTTCCTTGACCGTGACCTCTTGGGTTGTTTACACTATAAATAAATTCTTCCACGCATATTTTTGCAGGGTACCCATCACCGATCAACACTGGGATAATGATCTCTTTCTTAAGAAGGGCTTCATTACCTGACTATCTGCTCCAGCAAACGAAGAAGATTTTTAGCATCAGACACATGACCATGCCCTGACATAAACCAGCCTATACACGCACCAATTAGACATAGGAGAAAATATGGGGTGTGTTTGCAAGCAGGATTTGTGGGAACATGAAGGTACCTGAACAAAGGGGATACGTGCCTGATTTTCATGGGTATCTAAAGCTTAAAAGCTTTAAAGGGAATGTATATGCAACAGCCTGCTCATACTTGTGTTTGACCTTTTGAAGAGCTGGCTCAAAATCCATTACAGAGCCAAAGCTTTTCCTTAAACAACTGACAACACCCATCCATTGCTATTCTCAGCTCCATTGAACCGATGTCATGAAGCCAGTGTAACTCGGAGGATCTCGTGTCAGAGACCAGAGATAACAATAAGACTGAAAACATGCACATACAAACCCACAGACACATTTCGGTTTACCTGTGAGCTAATGCAGAATATGCGTAAAAAATAAACTCACAAGGAAGACAACAAAGCAGTCAACCATGAGGCTGAACTGTCTCCTGTGCGACTACAATTAATTATCAGACAGAAAACATTGTTGAAGCAGGACTCCTCAGCTGGGTTGCTCACTTTCCTGCTGTTGTATCCCAGTTGCAGCTCCCCGATGCGAGGCTGCCTGCTCAGCTCAGATTCAGCTGCTCGACAGCCACCTGCTGGCATCCAACACCAGACAAGCACCTCTCAGCTTCACACCCGCACAGCAACCTCCTTTTCACCCAGGGAAACGAGCTTTGGAATTCATGGTCTCCCTGGGGAATTTGGCCTCTGAAATCAAGTTCTATTCAAGGCACCAGGGAGTAGCCCAAAAATTAAGTCAGACTCTTTTAATTCAAGAAAGGACACACAACTCAGAGCAAGACTGGTATTTAGGTGTAAGCAAAACAAGGGTGTATGAACCTAACCAGGGTATTGGATCTTACCGGGAAGCTCTAAAGAGCTTTGGCCATGGGTAGGAAAATAACATTCACATCCTGTCTGGCAGTTTTTGCAACGTACCAGTCACCCAGCCACTCACTGCGACAGGTAAGTAATCTATCAGACAGCTCGGGAGGGCCAAAGACCTGCAAAAAATACAAGTCTTTGGTCCAGTTTCTAATGTGCAGGTGTTCACATGAAGTAAACAAACCCAAATCCTGCATCATCACCCACCAGTGACCTTAATGACACGGGCACCAGAGAGGTGAATTCTAGGGGACTGTCATGATATCCCAGAGAAAATTCAGACAACCTTGTCTATTGCCTTTGCAGACCGTAGAAAAACAGTCCATCTGCCAAGGGGAAAAAATAGCAACGCAAAGGCAGAGCACACACCGTCAGTGCTGGCAGTTCATTGTAGGTCTGTGAGCATTAAGGAAATAATCACGCACAGCAACTCCATTCATGGCACTTTGGTCAAATGCTAAGTTATATCCGACCAGCATTTTGAAAATTCGGTGCCATCCTGGGATTATGGATGGTTGAGCTGGTCTCTATATAATGCAGCAAGCCAGTCCATCTTCCAAAGAGCCTCCTGCGTGAGTCTTGTGAACCCAACAGAACAGAGTTCCGAAATGATTCTATGATGATGATGATGATGCTCTTCTAATCCCAAATCATCATACCACAATGATTGGAAGAGCACCTTGGACAGGCTTTCAGCAGAAGAGGTGAAGTGATACCATGACAAGGAGAATGCAGAGAAGCCAAAAACCCTCAGGAGGGTTCAATCTTTAGCACAGTGTTAGAACATCCCGATTGCTGCCCTGGCGCCAGTACGTTACCTGGTGAGCACATCGCCGTGGTGGTGGGTTGGGGATCTCTACTTTAGACCAGCTGTTCTTTCGGATGTTGTAAACATACAGTTCGTTGTACAGGTACGTCTGTTAGAAAGAGAAAATGCACATCACCACAGCTCTCCATGGGACAGGGTCAGTCTGTCCACACACAGGCACCCCTGAGGGTTATCTGGGAGTTTGGGGGATAAGATGCACAGCACCAGCATCAGGCAGGGAAGGAGGACAACAACCTCCTCCACTGGCCGGAGAGCCCGGAGCTTTTTCAGCGATCCTCTGGACTGGACTGTTCTTTACCAAACCCTTGGTTAAGCCTGTGATAGTTGGACACGTGAGGACTTCAGAAGTCGGAGCTTAATACAGATGTGTAGGTTAAAGTTGCCTGAACTGCAGCTCAACTTCAGAGACAGAAACAGCTTGAGGTAGCAAAACAAGCAGGATTAGTTTAGCCCGTCACATGGGGTGATCTTCAGGCAGCGAAATATCATTGGCAGGCTTGACTTTTCACACTACAGTATGTACAATTTCTGAGGGTCATAAAGACCGGTTTGTCTCCAGAAGCACAATAAACACTTGCAGAATTTCAGTAACAAGAGTACCTGCTTGCAAGTATTTGCTACCATACACATCTTCCATGCAGACAATGCTTTGCCAGCAGCAAAACTGCAGAAGTGCCTTGTTTTGAAAAGTGGAAGATAAGAGATTCTTCAATAGTTATCAGAAATGAGGGGCAGATATGGCTACAATTAAGTCTGGAGAAATTATGAAGCCCTGAAATATTGATGCTGAGACAATCACTCTGACTCCTTAATGGGTTCTAGCATGTCTCCTTCCTGCCAACTCTTCAGGCATGAGACAGTATCAAGGCAGAATTAAAAGGCTACTTTGCTCTCATTCAGGGACAAATACATATTTTATGACTGCTGCCTTGAATTTCACTTCAAATGAGACTCGTGCAAATTACAGTAAAAGGCAGGGAGAGGGTAGAATAAAGAAGAAAAAAAAATTGAAGTATACATTACTTTTTGGCCATTGAAATATTCACCTCCAAAAAGGATCAGTTCATCTTTCTCGGGGTGAGCAGAGAGGGAGCCGTTCAGCCTGCAAAAGAAAGAGGAACGGCCAAACCAGAAGCATAAGAGTCCTGTAAAGCTGAAGCTTGCAGCTTTTAACTCAGATAGCACTAGCACCTCTGCCCTCTGGCCACAAAGGTCTCTCCATCATCTGCCAAATTGCTCTGCTATGATATTCACCCCAGGGCTAAAAACTCCTCAAAGAAATTAACTTCTTAAAAACTTCCAGCCAAGATTAATTTCACACTGTCTGAAATCTCCTATTTTAGGAGCACACGTTACACTGTCATTTAACACGCCTTTTGACGTGAGCTCTTGAATTTTAATGCTGGTGTGTCAAGAACAAAAAATTAGTTTTATGAGAGCACATAAGTATGGGTAGAACTGGGCTGTCTCGGATCGACTTTTCTGCATCGTTATTCTGCAGTCACCACTGGTCATTGCTCATCTAAGCACCACCAAATTGTTTTGCACTCCCAAGGGGGAACTAAATGACCACTGTGAGATCACCAGCAGCATATTGACCTGTCACATTACACAGAGAGAAAAACAGGTACCACAGAGAAAGGCATTTATTTAACAAGCCACAGGAAAGACAAATACAGAACCTAGAAGTATGTGGACCCCAAGCCTACACTTTGTCATGTCTTGTATTTCATGACACATCCTTTTGCCTCTTAAGTCCTTTCAGCTTTTGAGTCTGAATCCAAAACTTCTTTTTGACTTTAATTCTTCCTCAAAGCCCTGCAATCTAACCCTGCTTTGCCTCCTTTCAGTATGCTGATGGGATGATTAAAAAGTGGATTTTAAGGCCAAAAAAAGCTTTTGGTCCCTTCTTTAAACAAGGATTCAATCTAAAATAATATAATCATTTTGGTTGGAAAAGACCTTCAAGATCATAAAGTCTGACTGTTAACCCAACACTGCCAAGTCCACCCCTAAACTATATCACCAAGAACCTCATCTCCACGTCTGTCCAACCCCTCCAGGGACGGTGACTCCACCACTGCCCTGGGCAGCCTGTTCCAATGCCCCACAGCCCTTTGGGGAACAAATTGTTCCCAGATCCAACCTCAACCTCCCCTGGTGCAACTTGAGGCCGTTTCCTCTGCTCCTGGCGCTTGTTCCTGGGGAGCAGAGCCCGACCCCCCTGGCTCCAAGCTCCTTTCAGGCAGTTCAGAGATCAGAAGGTCTCCCCTCAGCTCCTGTTCTCCAGGCTGAACCCCGCAGCTCCCTCAGCCGCTCCCATCACACTTGTGCTCCAGCCCCTTCCCCAGCTCCGTTCCCTTCTCTGAACTCGCTCCAGCACCTCAAGGGCTTTCTTGTCCTGAGGGGCCCAAAACTGACCCCAGAATTCGAGGTGCGGCCTCCCCAGTGTCCAGTACAGGGGATGGTCTCTGTCCTGGTCCTGCTGGCCACACTATTCCTGACAGAAGCCAGGACGCTGTTGGCCTTTTTGGCCACCTGGGCACACACTGGCTCACGTTCAGCCCCTGTCACCAACATCCCCAGGCCCTTTTCCACCGAGGGGCTTTTCAGTTGCTCTTCCCCAAGCCTGCAGCATCCATGGGGTTGTTGTCACCCAAGTGCAGGAGCCAACCCTTGGCCTTGTTGAACCTCAGAGAACTGGCCCATTGATCCAGCCCCTCTGTAGAGCCTTCCTGCCCTCTTCCACTCAACCTGGTGTTGTCTGCAAACCTACTGAGGGTGCACTGACCCCCTCATGCAGACCACTGACAAAGATATTAAGATATTAGATATTAATATACTGGATTATAAAATTAACTCTAGATATCAGCCATGCCAGATATTAGGCCTTCCACTTTCAGAAAATAACTTGACATAAATAAATGTCCTTAAGAGCACCATCAACTTCTATAAAAGCAATAGTCAAAGCCTGATACCCTCTCTTACCTGGGTGAGGGAGGTGGGCAGGATGTCTCAATTACTTGGGTCTTTTTAGCATCTAAACTCTGGAATTCTGCTATCAGGGCTTCAAGGTCCTCCTGAAAATAAAAAGCCAGACATGAGTTCCTTGACACGCACAGAGCCACACACACACCACACGAAACCAGCATTCACTCTCACAATTTCCTTTTTTTTTTTTAATCGTCTATTTAGGTTCCCTACATTCAACTACAAGAAACGGATGCCAAGTACTCCCACATGGGCTTTAAACATCGGTCTCCCCTAAAACACTAACAAGTTGCTCAGAAGAGTCCTAAAAGGATGATACGCAAAGTTTAGTGCACACCTGCTATTCCCACAGCAGAAATACTGTGCAAATCAGCAAGTGAACACAAACCACTTGAGCCTTAACAAAATAATGAACAAATATGTGATACAATCCAGCCAGCCCTCTTTTTTGTCTGCAACAGAAAAACGCATAAATGGAACTGGAAACTTCTTTATTCCCAGTTCATACTTGAGCTGGAGAGAAACCTGTACATGTTTTTATTCCCTTTTGGCTTCTGTCAATCAAAAATAAAATCTGCCTTCACACTGCATTTACACTGAGTTGCAAGGGCAGAAGCAGGTAGAGGGAGTTTCTGATTCACGGTCTCTCCCACACCCCATTGCTCCCCACCTCCCTTCAGTTAACCTTTCTCTCTCCGTAACTGCATTACCAGTGTGGTCAAAGCAGAGATTTCCAGAATCTGGGGATTTTGCCCCTGCAGCATGGCACCAACTTTCCCTACAGACTTCATCAATATACACTGGTATCTTTCCCATTATTTAAGTTTTGCATTATGCTAGGAACATTGTGTTTTGACCAGCGAAAGGCAAGTCTTTCGAGGCCTGAATACAAGCACCCACTCTAGGAACAAGTTAAACAAACATTTTCGTTTGCTTTTAAGACCAGAAGAAAAGCATGGGGGAGAAGGAAAGCAAGCAGGACCCTTAAACTGCATTTTCTTGTCCTTTTACACCCACTCTCACATGCTGTTTCCACCTTGTCAGCAACACAGCAAAATTCTGCCTGGTAGCATTTTTCATTTATTCTCTTCCCCAAGCACACAAGTGTGAGCACAAGCAATGCTTTTTCACCAGAACTGCTCCAACACTAACCCTAAAAGTTTCACAAGGTGTGCACTGATCTCAAACCCCCTGTGCCTGCACATCTTGGGGTACAAGGGTGACAACCAGCGGGCACCCACGAAATGGAGAAACAAACTGAACAGCAGAGTCAATGATACTGTAAAGCGCATTCTTTATTTTATCAGTGCCGGGGAGCTCTGGGGATCATCCTCCATAAGGGCTCCAAAGACTGGATGCTCTTGTGTTGCTTATATTCACATAATTATTACATATACATTTTTTTTTTTAATTTTGACATACATCTATAATTGATGATGTTAGTTAAAATGGTTTAGTTTCTCACTTACATCTATTAATTATTAGTGAAATATAAACTAAGCCCTCTGCTCCTAATACATTCTAAACAATGTATCACTTAATCTTCTGTCTCTCTCTTCTCATGCAGAAGGATCTAAAACTTCAAAAACCGTCCCCTCGTTTTGCAGGTGGTCAGAAAGCATTGATCCTGGCAATTGGTTACTGATGGGCACGTCTTTTGTAACTTAATCACAGTATACGTTAACTTAGCAGCTTCTCTTCACCCAAGGCACTTAACCAAGGTATATTATAACCGCTTGTGTTTCGATACACTCCTTTCAACTTGAAATAGCCCTGTCTCCGACCTCCCCATGCCTCCACCGACGGTTTACTCTCCAGGTCCCGTTTCACAAAACGCCCGAGGGCTCAAGGCAGCGCCGCATCGCCCCAGAGGAGGCCCAGACCCCGCGGGCCGGGGCTACCGGAGCCCCCCGTGCCCCCCACTCACCTCCTCCTTCTTGGCCCTGCGGGACACCTTCCTCTCCATCTTGGCGGCCGTCTTCTCGGCCCCCTTCCCCTTCTTCTCCCGCTTCCCTTTCTTCCCCATGGCCGTAAGGCCGAGCTAGGCCGCGCGGGGAGCACCGCGCTGGCCGCGCCGCGCTGGCCGCCCCGGGCGCA
>VWYH01004697.1:68486-88441 GCA_013399365.1 Pampusana beccarii | reverse complement strand
CCGCGGGGGCCCTCTGCGGGCCTGGCGGGCTCGGTGCAGCCGGTACCCGCGCTTGCCTCCCGCGGCTGCCCCGCTCCAGGCCGGGGCTCAGGGAGCGCGGCAGGCCGGGCCCGGCCCTGTGAGCCCTACGGGGCCGGGGAGAGGCCTTAAAGCGGCTCCACACACCGCCTACCACCCACCCTGAGTCCAGACCCCCATTTGACATACGTTCCTATTTATTCCTGCTCTGAGGAGCCCGTAGAACCCACAAAATGGCCCCCTCCCCTCACACAAAATGGCCCCTCCTGGCCAAGGGAAGGGCTGAGGAGACACCTGTGGTGCGAGGCAGATCTGGGGGAGGCCTCACGCAGAAATAAAAATGAACCACGAGCCGAATACCTCAGGGATTGGGGGGGTTGTGCAAGCGTTTTTCATTTGCAGCTGCAAAGTTTTGGAAATGGGGTTTATTCGAGCCAATCTCAGAGACCTGAGGTGTTGGAAAGCCGAAGAAAATGGTGGGCACTGGGAGGAGATGCTGGGCAGCTTTTTTGCCTTGATGGTGGGGAAGGAATAATGATGATTTGTTTTTTACACGGTATTCCATGCAGATGCTGAGCCCAGATAAAATTTCTGGGAGAACACCTACTTTGAACACCTAACTAGCTTGTAAAGCTGTCAATATGAGTTCAAATAAATCTTTGAGCTGTGAGTTTCCATTCATCCCCCTGTGCTTCGTAATTGCCTTTGTGATTATTTCTTGCTCCCAGGGAAGGAGTACAATCACATTTTTCACTGTAGTTCCCACAAAACCCCACATTGCCTGGAACTGCGGTGATTTTCACCACTGTTAGCCCACCACCTAACCCCAAACCAGCGAGAACATCCACTGAAGGTTCAGATCAATGACCGCCAAGTTAACCCAACATCCATTATGTGCTGCAGAAATTGCAGGATGGATCCTATGCTTTTGAACGTCTGCCTACACTTGAACTTCTGATCCTGGAAACATAGCCCTGAACCTCCAAGGGAAGAGCTGGGAAAATATTTTGTGGTTGTGGGTAACATACATCCTGATCAGTGTTATGTTGGGTTGTTCTGAAAACATTGGGTCACAACTAAAGCTGCAGCGTGTCAATGTTTTTGCACGGGAAGTGAACAGAAACCTACAGAGAGACCAGGTCAAGTGAATGGGGCAATTTCTCAGCCAACATCAGACGTGGGAGCTCTGCCATGTTTCCTGCCTGTTTCCTCCCTGCTGCTTCTTGGTCTTTAACCTCAAAAAGACACCAGCATGTGAAAATCCGTCCCCTCCTGTTGTCTACAGGAGTTTGGTCACTGATTCCTCTGGGGCCAGATCTTCTTCTAATGTTGGGGGGGCGGGCTTTGAAATCAAAAAGGCTTCATGTTTGTGAAACCTGCTCTTGAAGTATCCACTGAACATCAATTTACTGGGGAAACAAGAAGTCTTCTGCATCCTCCACACCCTGCTCCACCTCCCCCATTTGCATTGGCCTTTTTGGTGCTGCAGCATTGATGTTTTTTTCACAACTGAGTGTACAGAGCTCTGTGAACTCAAACTGCATTCTCAAAACTTTATTTTCCATATTTCTGAGTGCAGTTTCAGATATTTGGGGCCATTTGGAGCTAGCCACCACACGGGGAGCTACGTGGGGTAGAACATTCCTGGTGTGAGTTCTTTGATCTCTTGAACTGTATCGTCTAGTTTCTCATNGGTAGTATTGTGTTGATGGGAGGGGGATGGGGTTTGGGGGGGAAGAGGATGAAAGGACGAAGGAAACTTTGCACTGCACTTTGAAAACACAAAACACAATATAGGCACAAAACAGGGCAAGAACTTCTCAGGGATGAATATACCCCTGCTCCACCACAGTGAGAAGTCCTGTTGTAGACATCATGATAACTGTTAAGAGATGCGTCTTCATCCAATGGATGCCTTGACTGCAGAGAGTGACATGAGAGCACCCATGCCCCAGAACATGAATTTAAGACTCCGAAACTGACTTAGGTGAGCTCTTCTCACAGGCTTCCCATCACCCTGAAAGGTAAAGGCCCCTCCACGTTCCCACACGACACACAGGGCTGTACTGCTTACGGTCACACAAACATCTGCACCCAGCTGGCAGACAGATGTGTGCTCCCGAACACGGCCAAGCTCACGTGCACACACACTCCCACGCATAGATGTCCTCACACTCTCTGTTATGTCTCAGCTTTTGTTTCCGCTTTGTTTTGAGGGACATATTAATAGCATAAGCTCGACTTTGCCTGTGTTTGCACATTTTGTCCTACTGCTATGAAGCTGCCCTGCGCTGTTATATCTGGCAGCCTGTCTCCAGTTCTGACCTATACAGAGAGCACGTGGTTTTACTTTGTTATTTTTTTATAGTCTGGAATATGCACATTCAACAGGATGATAAATCCAGCTGTATCAGCAAAGTAAAGAATAACAGGCATGAAAGCTTCAGAAAAGACTCAAAAGCTTTTTCCCACAAGTCTTCTTTGTGCTCTAACACTTGATTTATTTTTCCCTTGTTAATGCTTTCTGAAGCCAGTAGCAAGGAAGGAATTAATGGCACAGATTAAGCGGGAGGACATGCTGACAGCACAGTAACTAAATCAACCACAAAATGCATTGCAATTGTACAAAGAGCTGGTACGTTAGAGTTTTCTGACGCTGCCTATGTAGAAAGATGAGAATGAAGATAAGCCCTGCAAACAGAAAACTGTGGGGCTGCTGAGTGGGGACCACCTCAAACCACACCGGTGGGATCCACCGTAATGAGATTTTGATGGGGGATCCACTGAGCAAGAGGAGAGAGCTGTAAGGGAACACAAAATCACGCCAGCGTAACACCCGGGAACACCAGTGTGTTGGACATCAGCAGGGTTCTGAGCCCCAAGTGTGTCCTGGGACACGTCAGGATGCCCAGGAAAAATTATTTTCTTTAACTGCTGCGTGGTGTATAATTCATGCAGCAAAACTTCACCTAACGAGTCAAAAACCAGGTCCTTCCATCTCCTCCAGGCTCAGGCTGCAATTGTCCTCCTCAACACATGTAAAACAGGGAGGAGAAAAAAAAAACCACACAAAAATATGACCCCCCCCCAGGCTCTGGTGACAGCATTTCAAAGTCATTTGTCTCCAAAGGCAAATACAGCTGAGGGTCAAGGAAGGGCATGTGCATAAAGCCAAGGCTCGCTCTGGAAAAAGTGCCTGATTTCAGAAAATCCATGGCTTTATCTTGGCTGGGCTCACGATCCCACTCGCGGGTGTAGCACCTGAAACGGGATTCAGACCAAGCAGGCGGCTGCTGCGAGTCAGCAACGGTTCTTTGCTCTGTTCAGGCTCATTTATAACCAGAAGCTGATAATATCTCACGGCCATTCAATTGGCTTCCTGAATTTTGCGTTTTGAAATTGGTGCTTTAATATCTTGAAAACAGAGGAAGCAGAGGAAGGCAGAGGCTTCCCTGGAGGGAAGTACAAAGCGTGGCTTTATTCAGATAGAGGTCCTGAGGGACATCAATCTAAATCCATCAGCAAATTGTCACACTTGAAGCCACAAATTCTCAGTGAATCTGCAAAAGCGCTTACTTTTGCTACTCTAGTGGGACTTCATTGGCTTTTCCATGTTTTTAAAAAGAAAACATCAGAGAAAGAATTAAAAAGCAAGACAGAGCAGGAGAGTGGTTTAGGAAGTCACACTTCTGACCATTAATAATGATGCAGCAGTCTTACATATTCTAGATAAGCACCCTAGTGTTATAGCACTAATTATTAACATCAGTACCAGTAATAATGGAGATAGCAGGTCCAGTTAACATGTGGAAAACACCTGCAGGTTAAAAAAACCACAAGACACAGTAAAAGAAATTCTCACCTGAATCCATCATTGATGAGCAGCAAATAAGAAATAATTTCTCCACCACAGATCCAGAGCACATGAGCATTTGTCTCCCCTCTCTGACCTCAGGTTTTAAATGCAGATGCTTCCGTTTCAGCACCAAAATGAGCAGCCTAAAATAGTACATTTTGTTTTAACACCAAACTGAGCCCCTCCTCAGCGTATTTCCACATACATGGATCTTGCCCAGCCTGGCTGCGCTTGCTTCATTTTTAATGAATTTACTCACAGTCAAAGTGCCAGGGCGAGAAGCGTGGTAGATACAGAGCAGGGAGCATTAATCTGTATTTCCTGCTGAAACGTTTCACTCTTCGGCGTCACACCAGGCTGGTTTGTGGGAGACAGCTCTAGGTCTGAAAATGAGGTCATTTTTCACAAGCACCGGTTCTGGGCTTGAAGGTGGAATAGAGGAGCATTGGCAGGGGAGTAAACTATCCAGCTTGGTGATAGAGCTGAGCAGCATTTTAAGGGTGGCTGTACTGGGACAATTATGTACTTTCTGATGTGTGTGAAACAGCTGAAACTGCCTGTGGGGGTCCTGCCAAGGGATCCTGTTCTGGGGCAAACACCTTCTCTTCCAGCCAGCAGAGCGAGATTGCTGAATTATTTCAGCTGTTTGCCATGAACAGCTGCCACATGGGGAAGGGCTGTTCCCACCGTTTACTGAACGTCTTTCCAATTTACCACCATGACGAGAAGCACCAGAACCTAGAAATTACGAATAAAGGTTTTGCTAACTTTATACAATGACATGTGTGTGCACATATATGCACATATATATGCGCACATGCGTGCACAGGAGGATGGGACTCTTTGTGGAGCTAATAATTTCGTGCTATTCAAGTCAGCCTCTGCAAGCATCTTCGCAGAGCAGCCAACTTCTTCATCATGTGTCACCGATTTCTTTCGCTTGTCCTTTTTTGACACCGTGGATTGCTGCAGGGACTGGTCTTCCCCTCCGCTGTTTCACCAGAGCCGCTTTGGTGGGGCTATTTCAAGTGTGCAGGGTGGCCGCGGTGTCACTGAGCCGTGGCAATACTTACCAGCCCAGCTCTGAAGCTGCTCCTGATTAAAATGCTCCAGCAGCTGCACAGAAAATCTCTGTCCAGTTATTGTCACGTCTTTCTGTGACATTGGCCCCCAACAATCTGCTCGAGTCAGTGTGCCAGTTCTCAGAACGGCGATGAGAAAGCAGAAAACTTAGGCTGCCTTTGTGTCTGTCCTGGATCTTCATTAATTAGGCTAGTGAACCATTAATTAGGCTACCTAAGCTTCTTTAGAGGTGCTTAATCTTCCCTGTGTAAGCAGAAGGGTTCACAATATCAGGGATGGAGTCTGGCTGATACCAGCTGAAACCCTTTTTCTTTACGTGTCAACGGGCTTGTTTTGCTCTCTTCCCATTTTATTTATGAAGAAGTTTAGATATTTTTCCGCTCATTTATGTACCAAGGTGACACAGAGGCACTGCTCTTAAATGCCAGTGTCATTGTACATGTCACCTCATCCTGGGGTCAGGGTGTCGTAGAAAAATTGGGTCCAGCTGCACAGTTTGGGGCTCAGCCCCATTCACAGCACCCCAGGTATATTTGAATGCATTTTGTCGTTTCTAAAGAGAAGTATAAATGGGTGAACTGGGTAGAACAGAAGTGAGTAAAAGGAAACTCCAGAAAGCTTGGGGTGAGAAGTGAGTTCTGGACAGGAAAGGTCATATTGCTCATAAGAACAAAGCAATCAAAAATACCTTAAAATCCCCCGCCCTTAGGTACACAATCATTTTTTCCTCCCCATTATTCAAATTCGAAGTCTGATGCAACCCAGACTGGAATGTGGTAAGACTTGCAATGGCTTTTACGTCCCACCAGATGTCAGCTCCTCTGCATTGAAGGGCCCTGAGCTTTATTCATGCTCACCATGGTGCAAGAATTGCTGAGACGTTGCATCATCTGTGGAGGTGCAGAGCTCTTGCTGGTGGGAAAGAGACAGCCCGGCCCAGGGCCTGGCTTGGGGATGCCAACAGAGAAGCAGCACAACGTACTCAAGTGAACGGAGGTTGTTTAGCTGAAGAAATCCACTATATTTCGGTTTCTCCAGCTCATTCAGGTAGTGCCTCCTTTTTAAATCGGCAGCAATTAGGTGACACAGAAAGCGGCTCCAGCGGGGAGTCGGTATTAATCCGATGTTTTTGCTTGCCTGAGAACAAGTCCAAGCACATTCTTTGCACCCAGGGAGACTTGTTTTGCCGTGAGGTGCCAGAACAGCCCACACGTGGTGATGGAGCCCCCACCGTGTCCAGAGCCGGAGCAGGCGGCGGGTTTGCAGGTCCTGCTTTTTCTTGGGCACAAAGGACCAGCCACTGCATACAGTTATTGGTCCTGTTTTCCCTCAGTAAACAGATACGAGTTCACTGAAAAATCTGCTCTGTTAACACCAAGCCAACGCTCATTTCCCATTACAAACCCCTTCATCACAGAAAATTTTAGAGAAGAGGAGCGTTTAATGGAGACGAAAATGGGAGGACAAATGCTGGGGACAAACGATATCCCTGGTACTATGAAAGCAGGTTGTGGCAGAGCAGGGTTTAATGTCTCACCTGCCTTTTGTTGCAATCCCCAGGCTGATATTATACAATGCTCCCATTCAAGTGCTTCCAAGCACCGATTTTCCTCCATCAGTTCATCAGGGATCAGGTCTGCCCGGTCTCGGTGGCTCACCCCGCTTGCTCTGTCTCTACACCTTGTAGTAATCTCGTGGCAGGTAGGGTGGGAGGCTGGTGTGTGTATATTAGCAGAGAAAGGTTTAATTTAGACTTTAGAGAAGTGTTAGTGGCTGCCAGGCTAGTGAGACATGAGACTGTGACGTTTCCAAAGACGTGTCCACGAACCTGTGAGGCCTACACCAAAGATGGTTGGGCTGTCAGCCTGGCTCGTGGCAACAGTGAACGTGGGTCACTTCTCACTGGTTCCCGTGCCCAACTTCTACAATTTTTTACAGCTGAGGAAGTAAAAGACAAGGACTGAACTTCAGTGTTCGATTTTTACCCACCTCGCTCCCAATAAAAGCAACATCAATGGAATTAATTCTGTTTTATCTTCGCAAAAAGCCACTGACCCCATCCTGATGGGTGAGGAGGATTTTCCAGAACTGAGTGGCTTTTGCTTTTCCTGGTAGTGCTGTGATGGCTCTTGGGACCAGATTATCTACTTATTGTTGTACCTGCTGCTGTCACCTTGATTTGACAAGGCTTTACCAGTCTGGGCGATGCACGGCGAGGGATTTGGGATGTTCTGCTCCAGTTCAGGCTGGTTTTGTTAACCCCTCAGTAAAGAGAGCTCCGTACATCCCTTATCATGCTAAACATTTACCCTCAGGAAAAGATGACCCTGGCAAGATTGCTTGTGGTTTTGCAAAAGAAAATATTTGTTTATTCTCCATGGCTTAAAAAGGTGTGTGTGGGTATATTAACCACTCTTGTGAGCTGAAATGCTCTCCTAAAGCATCGGCCTTTTGGAGAAGGAGCTGCTGGAGTGGGGTCTGTGCTTTGGTTTGATTGTGCTGGTTGTGGTGGGTGCAAAAAATCACACATGGAACAGGAGATACGGGACACATGTGCTCCGTGGTTGCAGGTATATTCTTACCTCTTTCTCACTCTTCCTTGTGAACCCCTAAAACTTAGCAGGCCCTCTAGGGATGTTTAGCAATTTAAGGACCATTAAATGTAGATAAAACTCTTTTTTTTTTTCCCTTCCAGCAGAAGACCGTGTTCCATCTGCAAAGCCCACCACCTTATCACAATCATATTCTGCACTAAGTGTTTGGATCAATTCAAACTCCAGCAATTAGTACGATTTAGTTTTTAAAAGATGACATCACATCCACTTCGGAACATGTTTCAGGGTGTTTTTACAGACATGATGTAATAGGTCCCACAATAGGTCCCATATCTGTCTATCTATCACTGACTTGTTTTTCAAAGAAAAGGTTTAATTTTATCCTCAAGCTGCAATCCAGTGAAAATAATATCCGTTAACAGTTTTTCTATCACTGTACCACGTACTGTTTTCTCTTGGAAATAATCATTTTGGTTTCCTGACCTATGATGTCATTTCTCTTACTAGAGAAGAAAAGACGCACACAGGAAAGCAAAAACCAGATCTTGGCGATATGTCACAGCGGGCTTTTTTCTGTGCCTTTTGAACAGAAAGCACAGCTTTATTCCAAAGATAACCACGTGAAACACGATCTGACACACCGCACATGACCCATTCTGCTGACGAAGCAGGGGGGAATTAGGTCCCATCTGAAAACCAATATTGACTCTGATAGCTGCCGCTTGCTCTCCAGCGCTGTCTGGCAAAGCTCAGGAGTGTAAACGGGGTTTCTATGGTGGCTGTTGACACTCAGGGCAGCTTCACGCTTTCCCACAAGATAAACGGTCCCATTAAGGGACTGAGGTGAGAAACAACCCACCCGCACGGGGACGGAGGGAGATTGCGGCTGGTGGGCTGCAGGATGCCCATCCCAGTGCTATTTGTCTTGCCCATGCAAAGGGTGAGCTCTGATTTAATATGTTTATTCATTTTTATTAAATCATTAATATTTAATAATCTCCCTTCCCCGCTCTCCAGGTGCAAAGTGAGAGACCGGGACAAGCGTCAGGAGGACTCGGGGGGTGGATTTGTGCGATGCCAGCTGCAGAAACTGCCCGTTCCCCTCTGCCACCCTCATGGCCACACTCCTGCTCACTTGTGGCACTGGGGAATGCCAGTCCACCAAAAAAAAAAAAAAGAGTATGGATATTTGAAGACACCACGAAATAAGGAGTCTGTGCAGCCCACACAGAGCACTGAGTCCTGCACAACACCGCTGTCGTGGGACGTCCCGCGGTGAGGTCTGCCAGGAAGGTTGTTGCTTCTGCACAGAGCTGTTAGCTCACACGGGCTGGATTTCAGATTTTGATCAGTGGGAATGGGTACGAGTCAGACAAATCCACAGCAGAGCGATCTGACGATGCTCTGAGCTGTGGAGCGGCTCCTGGGATGGGCTGGCGGGCCTCCCCAGGCACAGACTTGCCTGGCAAAGGGTTTATTTGGAGGCAGGCATGGGCTGCGGTTCCTCGTTCCTCCCAAATCCCTCACCTTTATCCACTGCACCCCGAGGGCAGCGGGGTTTCAACAAGCCGCTGGTATTTCGTTTGGGAAGAGGCAGCGAGCTGAGTGTAGGGAACCTCACCAAACCCAGTTTTGCTCTGCGTGGTAACTCCATCGGTCTAAAAACCCAGGAACTTCACCCAGACAGTGCAGGGCGTTGCTGTTGAGCCGCATTATCCGGAAACCTCCACTTGCCGAGGGGCTTCAGTCCAAACTGAAAGGTTGTGGCCCAGTTTCTCCTGCCACCCCTTTGGGGTTCTCACACAGGGCAGGATTCCCTGCTCCTCCGGCCCCACCACCAAACCAGCACCCGGCAGGGAAGCTCTTCCCAACGCGCCTTTTGCTCTTTGATCTAATCCGGGATCAAGATCCCTCCTTAATCCAGGTCGTTTTTCCCTCAACACATCAACGTGCTTTGTGCTGCAGATCTTTGAAGTGCTGTCCATTATATATGTCAATGTATTTTGTGTCATCCATTGCAAACGCAGTACCTGCATTTTCTACATCAGTGTGTCAAGGGAAGACTTTTTACTTGAATGGGTATCCAACAACTGTTAAAAACACAACTGTATTATCAAATGAGCAGTGCTTAACTGAAGCAAGAGATAAAACTCCAGAAATTTTCTTACATATTATGTACTAGTAAATTTGTTTTGTTTGACCAGTTGGTTGGTTTTAATATTTTGGGTACCCACTTGGTAATTTTGATTATCATTGGGTGTGATTTGGAGGAGTAGAAACTTGTTTTTCAACTTGTTTTTCATTTTTACAACCCCACAAATGTCTGTCCAAATCCGCTCTCGAAAAGCATCGCAACATTTACAGAATGGTTGGTAGGGTAGAAAAAAATAATACAGACATGTGCTGCTCACTTAGGAAATGATTTCTGCTAAGCTCTAGTTATGGTATTTGTTCTCCCTGCCTCTCAGACTGCTCCTGCTGTGATTGTCCGTTGTATTCCTCCAGACACATCAGGGTGTGCACCAGATGATCCTCGTGGTCCAGCCAGGTGTTCTATGGTTTTGTGACCTCTTCCCAAGCCCTGGGTCCATCACACCTGGCTGCAGTTCAGCAGCCTCGAGATTCACCTTGTCTTTTCATCTCCGTGCTATTTGCTCTGAGATGTGTGGGACAGGAGTTTCCCTCGTGTCTGGTTTCTGTTTGAACGTGCAGCCGCTGCGGTTTGCCGGTCGCAGGTCCCCATCCCCGCAGGGTTTTGGGGATGAGGATGCAGCACATCAACCCTCGTGGCATTTGCGTCGATGATCGGAGCAAACCACCCCAAAAAAACTAACACATCGCTCATGCCACCACGATTTGCGCCAGGACTGGTGCCTGGGAGATGATGGCACACAAGGCAGGGTGTGCAGCTCCACGGGAAGGCTGGAATTCATTTAATAAGGGTAAGGAAAATCAAATTAAAGCATCCTTCCCCGCCTAACCCCTGCATGAATCAACAGAGCTGGCTTCAGCATCCAAAAGCTCTCAGGCTGAAGCCTTTTTCCCCGCGCCCAGGTGAGAACAGGCCACAACAAGAAGGTGATTAAATCACCGATATGTGCAGTAAATTGTGTTTCTGCTGGGGATCTTGTTCTGTAGCGAAAGAGCCTGTTTCTGAGACACCGTTACAGCTCTGCGCTGCGCAGCCTCACGGCTGCTGGGTTGAGTATAAGGCTCCTTTCCCACAAAAATAAATTTTAAAAAAGCGCCTCCTGTGAGGAAGGAAGCTGAGCCCCCCTTTTTGGGGAAAAAAGGGGCAGATCTGTGCCCTTGTGGGCGCTTTCCCACCCCGTGGGCTGCAAAACGGCTCCTGCTGTTTTCTGCTGGTGCAACAACCCTTGGCAGGGTCTTGCATCAGATACTGAAGCGGCTGCAAACCCATGGACGGAATTAAGAGGGGTGTAAAAGTGGGTTTAGAGGCTTATTTTTTTTCTGTGCTGAGTGCAGGGAGGAAATCCAGGTGGTATTTGGCCCACACAGCAAGGAGAAAATCTCATTGAGGGTATTTTGCAAGATTTTGGGGTTTATCTCGTTTGACTTGGGTGCAAGGAGGTTCTCTCCAATTTGGTTTAATAAATAAGACAGACGAAAGCTGTTTAACCTTTGCTCAGCAGAGATAGCACCTGCTCAGAAGCTCCATGGGGTACTAGAAAAAAGACAAACTATTTGTGCTTCAGTATTAATTCTAGTTAAACATGGAAACTAAAGAAAAGCCAGAGAGGTTTGAGGCTTGCAGGCTTTTAAACCAGGTAATGCCAGGCTTCTGGCTTTTTCTATAAAATATTAGAGATACATGGAAAAAACCAAACATGAACAAGTGACAAAAGGATTTTTCCACCCCTAAATATTCCTTCTAAAAAAAGAAAACGTGACCAGCAAAGATAATTTTTGGTTACTCAGAGTGTCCGGTCTATGCTGGGGTTGGCGTGGCTTTAAATGGCTTTCTTCTAGGAACTGGCATTTTTCTTTTGAAGCAATTATTTTCTCTACCTGAGGAAGGACTTGTCTAATTAGCAGCTCGTCAGCCCAGCCCTTTCCATCCGGCTGCTCTCCCTGTGCCGACCCCAGGGAATTGCACAACCCGCCGTGTCATGTGAGAGCTTAATCTCTTTACATTGCAGAAAGCCAGCGCCTCTTTGAAAAGCCTGTTTCAAGCGACTTGGTCAATCTGGATTTATTTGTTTTTTTCCCTAATGCAAACACCGCGTTGGCAAATGGCTAAGTACCATTTAGCGGGAGGGCTGCGGCAGATGGACGGACGGACGCTTGCGGGACCGCAGGGAGCTCAGCCCGGCAGCAATATTCCCAGCCCTGTGATTCCTGCAGTTCTTCGGGACATCTGGAAAATCTTTTAAAGATCCAAACAACCACTTGACTTCAACCATGCAAGAAATGGTGAAGGTGGTGACGCCCAGTGTGTGGCCGCCCGAGCGAGTTTCCTTCGGGTCCCTGTGACATACGATGGCTTTTTCCTTGACCCAGCAGTGCCCACGTCCCAGTGCCCAGCAGGCAGCTTTTACTGGGTGGACTGGCGGGTCTGGGCATCGTCTGCAGTCCTCACAGCAGGATGTGCACGCTGAGCTCCTCCTCGCCGGGTTTTGGCTGCCCAGGTTTCCCTTGGCCACACAATCGCTTCCCCAACTGCTGTTGACACAACCCCAAAATGTTCGGCTTGATTTTCTCAAGACTCGACGCAGAAAGATTGCATGTACTTGTTGTTTTTATTAGCCACGTAGAATTGATCTGCTGACTGTTGTTTAATGAAAGCCAGGGCCAGCAGCAACCTCATTTCAAGCCCTTGCAAGCCCAATTATGTTTTCACATCTCCTTTATCACACGGAGCTTTGCGGGGGCTTTAATCCCTATGGGCTGAGCAGGAGCTTCACTACCTGCCCTCCTCCTGGCAGGGTAACACGTCCCCTCCAGACATTGTTTTTTTCTTTAAATTTTATTCATTTTCGTTGATCTGGTGTCTTTGCAGCAACATTGCTCTCAGATACAACATGCACTGGCACCTCCACGCAGCTCCCGAATGCCTGAGATGCCCAGACCTGATTTACGAGCTCTGCAAAGGCAAAGAGGGACGAGCTCTCGCCCGACGGTTCCACCGGGCGAGGGGCCGCCTGGGGAGAGGGGGGAGCCCCCGATTTTCATGGGCAAGTTAGAGCAGAAATGACCTCACTGAAATGCGGAGCCAGGCTCCGGGAGACGGCGACCGAATCAGCCAGAAAACCGATCCAAAGCGGAGAACGCGCTCGTGTTCCCACCGTGTGGTTACACTTTTAGGGTTTGTACAGGCGTATCGCCACATCCTTACAATGTGCTCATGGTACTTAGCACGCACAGAGCTCTCCGCGTTTTATTTTTATTACTCATTTTTGTGATAATACGGGTGACTGCTCTGGAGGCTACGAGATGCATAACTTGATGCCTTTGCAGACAGTACCTCATTTTTAGGAGAGGTCTTTGATGACACGCCGCTCAAAGCTCGCTTTGAATTGTGCACAGGGCCTGGCACAATGTGTAGACAGAAAATACGGTGTCAGAGGACGTATAAAGACGTTCTGCTGGTCTGCTCGGAGGCAGCCGTGGGCAAATGCATCCCGACGCACCGAGGCTGCTTCGCAAGCTGTGCACGTCCCTGCCACCGCCACAGGACGCGGTGACAAGTGCCGACAACCCGCGTGGAAGAGCCGGGAGAGCAGGACGGGATCCTCGAGCTGCATCGTTTCAGCGCTTGGTGCCCCGGCTGTGGAGCAGGGAGTCAGTTCTGAAAGGAGGTGGTGAAAAGAGCTCTTAATACCGAGCCTTTTCTGCTCCCGCAAACCTTCGTGGGAACACAGGGCAGCTGCGTGGGGGCCCAGAGGGCGGTGTCTGAAGGACGAGTCGGTTAAATTAGGAAAGAGAAGCTCAGGCAAGAGGAATTGTCTTAATTCGACGTAGGGATTCAAACGTGGATTTACCTTCCTCAGTGTTGGGCTTGGCTGAGGACCAGGGGAATTCCCAGCACTTCTCACCTCGCCTGCTTCGGGCAGCGCTTTTTAATCTGTTCCCAGGGCATGAGGAAGATCCTTCCCAGCTGGGGAAACTGAGGCACGGCTGGGCACAGTGCGGCTGGGGGAGCCCAGGTCTCCAGCTCCCCCCGACCGCACCACTGTGTCCTCTGCCATCTGTCCTGGGGGAATGGCAGCCCGAGACGGGCAGAAAACCTGTATATTTGGTAAATATGTGTGTGGGGGGGAAACTTACAGTTATCTGTAAAAAATCCACTGTTATATTTCAAGGTCTCTTCTATAAATCTGGTGTCGCTGAGCTCTGACACCCTAAATAGGTCTCCAGCAAAATCAGGACAGACCAGCATGGTCTGAAGCGACACTTTTATTTCATTGCTTTTGTAGAGCAGGTGAAATATTTAGCGGCTCCTTTAAAAAAAAAAAAAAAGGACTTCCAGCAGAACTTCCACTGCTTCAATACTAAGGGCACAATTTTGTTGTTGGGCGCATTTTGCTGCAAGGAAGTTTTTCAACACCAATTTTCCTTTTATTAAATTTCCTCCTACCTGTGTCTCATGTCTGGTGTAGTAATCTTCCTGCCCCAGAGGATCCCTTTATTAGTTCTATCCACAATTCCTCGTCAGCTTCTTTCTCCCGTTTCTGTTTGTGCCCTTGAAGTGGTTCCCAGCCCATGTCACCCCCACCCTTAGTGGCTTCTTCCCAACCCAAACATATTTAGTGCTTTCCATCTTTCAGAGAAATCTTCAAATAAACAACTGGTTTATTGCTCTGTGCTGGGCTCGCCTCCAGTTCGCAGAGGCATTTGAATCGCTGCTTCCAGGGCTCACCCTTCCCTGGTTGTCAGAGCCCCACGCCGCTCAAACACACGGTGCTGCGGGGTTTTGGTGGAAATTGTCATGTTTGTGGTTCGAGGGTGGAGAAACACCAGTGTCGCTGTGTGTCCAGCAGACGGGCCGTGTTCCCACGCCTGGCCCCTGTCACCGGCCGTCAGGACACAGGACCAGCAGCCGACACGATGAGATGGGGCTGGAGAGCTCGGTGCTGCCTGGGGACCGCGCTGGTCCACATCTGGTTCCATGCAGCGTGTCCTTCCCAGGCAAAGCCCAGCGTGGGGCTTCATCCATCACCAGTGATGAACCAACCTTCATCCACCACCAGCGATGAGCCAACCTTCATCCCCCACCAGTGATGAACCAACCTTCATCCAGCACCAGTGATGAACCAGCCTTCATCCACCACCAGTGATGAGCCAACCTGCATCCAGCACCAGCGATGAGGCAACCTTCATCCTCCACCAGTGATGAGCCAACCTGCATCCTCTGGAGATGAAGGCACGGCTGCCGCAGCAGCGCCGAAGGAAAGGACAACGCAGAGCGAGCCAAGAGCCAACACGTGGCCAAAGGACCACGTCTCCAGCAGCCAGCGGTGATGATCTTTCAGAGAAAACTCGTCTGAACTACGAGGTCTCATCCCTTCCAGCCCCGGACTCACAAGGACGTTGCTCCTCGAGCCTCAGGCTGCACCAAGGGCTGTTGCAGTGAATAACAAACCCTTTTATATGAGCTCTTTTTGAACTCTAATACACACACAGAAGTTGTCTCAACAACATCCCCTGATGCTGAGTGCGTGATTAATGCTGTCGTGTGTTAAAAAAAGCGCTTCCTGCCATTGTTTTGGGCCGTGTGCCCGAGCGCTCGCCCGCTGCTCGTGGGACGGTGAGCCCGAGTCCTCCTCTGCTCCTGCAGCTCAGGACGGGCACATGCAGTGACATTACACAGCAGCATGGCAATTTCTATTTTTCTTTTTCACTTCCTAACACTCTCCTCGTCTGCAGTTTTCTTGCCCTGCCAAGAGATCCCTCATTGCAATCAACTTTATATTTGATGAGGCTGAGAAATGCTCCTTCTCCCGAAGACTTTGCCACCCTGTCCCTCTCCTGTTCCCGACCGTGTGTGCAGAGCTGACCTGAACCAACAGAAGATCCACAGCCAAGCTCTGCAAACCACCTCCCTGCACCATTAACTGTTTTTTCCCAGCGTTTTCGCTCTCCCAAACGACTATCACTGCAACTTAATTCCTTTTTCCAAAGCCTGTGGGAAGCTTGGTGACACAGGTACCCGGCGCTGGGAGCTCGGCGCTCTGCTGAGGAAAGATTCCCCGGACCAAAGCTGCGTGTTTCTCCCTGCGATGCTCTTCTCCATCTCTCTGTATCCTCTACAACAGCTTCTTAGAACCAGCCTGGGCTCCTCCTGAACCCTTTACCTGTCTTGGCATCCCGGGTGCCACCCCGTACACCACGGGCATCGCCACCGTGTCGTGCAGTGGGTTGCGATGCACCCGCCGGCACCACTCGATCGCTCGATCGCTCCGGGACCCTTGGCAGCTCTCAAGTCCTCGGAATCCCACAGCCGGAGCTGTGTTCCACAACACGATGCTTTGTCTGCAGCGATTCCTGGGGCTCGCTCCCCGCGAAGAAAAGCTGCAGCGCGGGAACTTCTCCAAGCAAGGCTGGAGCAACCGCAGATGCGAGCAAAAAATAACTCATTTTGTTTCTGTGCTACTGCCCTGTCTGTCCGCTACAGCGCTTTGCAGCTCAGCACGGGACTCACCGCATCTCCCTGTGCCATCAGTGTCCCGCTGGTGAGAGCTGCTGACTGCTCTTATCGGGGTTTTCTACTGAATTTGCCAGAGTTTATTCCCTCTTCTGTTTTCCTTCTTTGGCCACAAGTGTCACTTGTTGAACGATCTCTTTTAAATCGCTGATGGCACAGGCTGTTCTGCTGTTTAGTGATGTTGGCTTTGAGAGATGTTTTCCTTAGATTACTCTAATTCCTCCATGAAGAGTCTCTAATGCTCTACGGGAGAGCCTCTGTGCCCCTTGTCGCACACATTGTCCTTCTAACTGCCTTCTCATTTCTGCACCTGCAACTTCTTTTTTATGCATATAAAGTTATATCTATATAAACTATAAATACATATAAAAATCACTGTGGCAGTAGGGTTTGGTTTTACAAGGATGTTGAGCTTGAGCACGTAACACCACAGATTCTCTCTTCCAGTGTTACTTTCTGCGACAGCCACAATGCTCAAGAGTCAACCACAAATTGCCTTTTTCTTGTGAATTCTGTCATTGTTCAAGACATCAGTTGACCATAGCACCTACAATTCGGTATGAAATGTGTGTATAACATCTACTCGGCCTATGTAAGCATCACTGAAGCCTCCCATTCCTGCCGGGATTTCTTAGCATGCCTTCCTTTCACGCCCCTTTCTTCCTCTTGGGGTGTGAACGGACCAGCCTGAGCATCACCTTCTCCTTTTTTTTAAGGAAAACTCCTGAGCTTTGCCGTCTGCACACCCAAATCTTCACGCAGCGCTCCCGCCTGCACCTTTCCGTGTGCCTGAGCATCCCTTGGGCCGGGACCCCGCGGACAGAGCATCTCTTGAGCATGAAAGGACACGGGGATTGCAGCACAGGATGACTCTGTACAGGAGAAGTTGATACCTTCCTGCTCTTAGGACACTTTGTTTGGCTGCAAGTTTTTCCCGGCTGCACCTCTGTCCTACAACCACGCAGACGCACCCTGGAATTAGGGTATTTGCTCCCACCTTTGGCTCAGAACTCACCCACTTTCCCGTTCCCTTTGTTTTGACGTGTGTGCGAAACCCAGAAACGGTAGCTTGAATTTTCCAAGGGAGGACGGTGGCAGAGGAATGGCTGCTGTCATTGCTCAGGCCCCTCTGCAAGGGGAACGCTTGGAAACACAAGTTGTTACGTTATTCCCCATTGCTGGGGGATAAACAGATAAACAAGGCAACCTGGTGCAAAATAAAAGTTACAGAGGCAAAGACCAGCAACAAGAGAGTTGTAATTCAGCTTTCTTTGTTAAAAAAACAAAACAAAACAACAACCCAAAACATAGAACAACCCGAACATTTAACAGATTTGTTAACCACAGACATAAAAGAATCAAGAAATACTAGAAAAAAATTACATTGCAGGAGACATCTTGTTTTACAAGGCAATTTGATTAAGTTACTACGGGCTGACCAGCAGTGGTCAGCCGTGGAATAGCGGTGTCGACAGGAACACAAACACTGGAGACAGTGCTCACTGTAGAAGTATTAAGACTAAAAGATATTTACCCCTTAAAATAAATAGAATGTCATCTACAGCAACATTTAAATTAGTAAAATATTTTTAAAGCAACCAAATATAACAAAATTGTAAATCAGATCTAGATTATTCTTCTGAATGTTAAGATCCTTTTATTTTTCTCTGTTTAAAAAACAAAGCAAAAACAAAAATATGAACTTTAGAAGAAAGGTATCTCTGAAAAGTCAGGTTATTCACTAGAAGTGAATGTCACCCTCCTTTTGTTCTGCAGTCCCAGCGCAAGGTCCGGGTATCACTTAAAACTCTTCCTTTGCAAGGACTGAGGGGGACACGGACCTCACCCTGTTCCCTCAACAAACAAGGAGATTTATTTTTCCCCGATGTGTGAAATTCATCCCAGCGCGGGAGCCGCAGCCGCAGCCCCGTCCCGCACCGCCGGGATGCGGGAGAGCGTCCGAGATGAACATCACCCAAGGGGAATAATTTAGGTGTAGAAATAAAGTCTCTTTTAGGCCATTTAAAAATTAATTCAATATTTAAAAAAATATCTTTTTTTTTTTTTCCTCATTAACACTTCAACAGCTGGAGGACGCGACACTCCTCCTCACGCAAGAAACGGGGGGCTAAAAGCAAAGAAATAATCCTCTGGACATCGGTTCCTTAGGGGCAACCGCGTTTCCTACCGCTGCATCTCATGGGCAAGAGCATCTGCACCAAACTGGGAGCTCTTGGTTCCACCGAGCGCCGGAGCATCCCATACACACCTACACCCAACCTAATTCCAGTTCAGACCACGTAAACTGGGAAGAAAAGGGCAAAACCAGCGCACGGCTGGTTGGCTGTAACTCGAGAAGCCACCAGAGATGGAAAGTGCCTTGGTTGGCAGCCAAATTCCACCGGTTTGGGGATGCTCGCGGGGCTCCCAGGGCTGCGGTTCAGCCCCAGGGAACCGGAGCCACCTCAGCCCTTTCCCGATCTTCACTAAGAACCTTGGTTCCAGCCCGTTCTCCACGGCCAACGTCACCTTCCCCTTAGACGCCATTAGAAACGGAGTTGCGCAACCGACTGACGGAAAAGCTGGTGTCCCACAAGAGCAGCCCCAAACGGCCCGAGTGTTGCACAATAACATTTGGCCATTTCCTTATTTTTTCAAAAATTATTTTTTATTAAAGCCCCAGAACCCTGCAGCCTTGGCTGGAGGCACAAGTAACCTCCCCGATGGAGAGGATGCCATTCCCACAGCTGGCCTGGGACTCTGTCGCTGTAAACATCTCTCTGCCCTTGGGAAGTTGTGGCCATGGGGAAAAAGCCCGATTTATTCCCCTGCCCGAGCCGCCCGCCGGGAGAGGCTTTGGAGAACAACAAAGCTGCTTCTTACGAGTTTCGATCCAGTTGAAGGGTCTTTAAACTTTGCTCAACAGCGACAGAGTCCCCTTGAACTTAGTAACCGCAGAAGGTTCCGTTAAAAACAAAAGCGCGTTTAACAGAACGCGGTATCTGAGATGGAAAACACTGCGAATACTGCAGGAAGTTAAATAAAAGAAAAAAAATAAAGAAAAAATATATATCAACCTAGGATGACATAGATTCCCCCCCCATTTTTGGCCAGGAGCTTTTGGCAGGGCTGGTTCCCCTCATTTAGAGGTTTCCTCATTAGGTTTCTCATTTGGAAAGAGGAACCCGGAGGGTGGGGAAGGTCCTGGCCCCGGTCCCGCAGGCCCCTGCCCGCTGTTCCGCAATCCTGCGGGACGCTGTTCCGTGAACACCCACGACAGCCGACTGCCTGGGGCTCTGAATACTCAAAAACAAGCTAAAAGAGCTATAATTGAAACGGGGGCTTAATTCAAGGACCAAGGGACTGCTGCAGCACAGCCATCACTTGCAGAAACACGCAGCCACGGCTCCGCGGTTCGACTCGATCTTTAAGGTCTTTTCCAACCTAAATTATTCCGCTGACACGACCGCCCCAGCTGTATTTGCAGAATACTGTCGTATGAAATAGGTTCACGCAGTTCTTCGTTTAACTGCAGCTGCTGTTTAGAAAGGTGAACTCACGGTTGCTGTGGCTCAGTGTAGGGGAAAGGGAGCTGGGGTCCTGGGGCCAGCAGGGTGCCCATGAGCCAGCACTGGGCCCTGGTGGCCAGGATGGCCAATGGGACCTGGGTGGATCAGAGGGGGTGGTCAGTAGGTCAGAGAGGTTCTCCTGCCCCTCTGCTCTGCCCTGGTGAGACCACATCTGGAATATTGTGTCCAGTTCTGGGCCCCTCAGTTCA
>VWYH01004697.1:0-68446 GCA_013399365.1 Pampusana beccarii | reverse complement strand
AGGACAAGGGGCAATGGGTGCAAACTGGAACACAGAAGGTTCCACTTAAATATGAGAAGAAACTTCTTCCCGGTGAGGGTGGCAGAGCCTGGCCCAGGCTGCCCAGGGAGGTTGTGGAGTCTCCTTCTGTGCAGCCATTCAAACCCGCCTGGACACCTTCCTGTGTAAGCTCATCTGGGTGTTCCTGCTCTGGGGGGGGATTGCACTGGATGAGCTTTCCAGGTCCCTTCCAACCCCTGACATTCTGGGATTCTACATGTCCTTTAGGGGAGGAATTTATCCCCCTTGGTGGGTCGCAACAGGCGTGACTGATCACGGGCTCCAAAGAGCTCGAGCAAACAGAGAAACAACAGAAAAACCTCTCACCCAGTGCTGGGAACGATGAGGGATTTTCTGGGAAGTCTGCGCTGCTGCCCTCCCCTCCGTGACGCGTCTCATTGCACAAGCAGCGAGGAGCCCTTTCACGGGGCCAACGGAGCGGGGATAAAAGAAATCAGATTTTAAAAGGTAAACTTTGAGATGTGAGCTGTGGCCGACCAAATTCAGCTCTTTTTTTTTGTCATTCTGTGCAGGTACCTGGTTCAGTTTCTTCCTATACCTCTGTTGCCATGGAGACGCTGGCGAGATCACCACGAAACATATGGTATCAATGCCAGAGCCAGCAGGTTAGTACGAGAGAAGGATCTTTAGCAGCAAGAAAAGAATCATGAAAATTCATCAAAAGCAAGCAAGCGAGTTAACGATTTAATTAAGATCAGTTAATTAATAATTAAAAAAAAATATTTCTCAGTGTGACATCTCCTCTTTAAAACCAGTGTGAAAAGTTCACCAAGAGGATATAGCGTAGTGATGGTTTTCATCACTGATGAAAGTCATTTAAAGTTGTGTCCAAACCAAGCAACACCCCCCACCTTTGGGAGATTTGGCCCCGTTTCTGAGCATTCTGTGGCTTGGCCTGGAGTGCTAATTCACATCGGAGTGAGGTGGCTGAGAGTTAAAATCATTTCCTTTGCATCACAAGTAATTCTGCTGGTATATATTATATGCAATACAAGCACTGAGAGCCCCTGTGTTGAACCCAGGCCCTGAGACCATTACAGCCAAAAAACCTGCAGACCAAGAGGAGGTGACAGACGGAGGTTCCCTCTCCATGAAACAGGTCCAGGAGAAGCAGCGATTGCCCATCACTACCCTGCCAAAACATCTCAGCCTTCAGCTGGAAGAGGATTCAGAAAATCGAGTTTGGGTTTTTACGGTTCGCAACCTTATTTGCGCAAACGCCTCTCGGCAGGCACTGGATCTGAGATGCTCCGATTCATTGCACGTAGGTCCCTGAACAGCCAGCACCAGCCGTAACTTTGGGTTCTTCTGCACTGGAGATGCACCCAAACCAGCTGCAGCTGCCCACGGGTTCACCGAGCTCCAGCAGAGCTCAACGTCAACACGTGCGAAATGGCACCTGAGCTGGTTTGGGTGTCTCTACCCTGTGCTGCCACGGAATGAGCGACCTGACAGCAAAAGATTTTCAGCGCAACGATTGTCTCACCGATTCCTCCTGCCTCGGAGCAACGACACGTGGTGGGCGAAGAGACAGCAAAGAGCTGCACGCAGACACCCGTCGACACAACCACGGTCATTGCCACGCACACGTCAACAGAAGCTGCCACCTGCTAGGACACACACTCATTTTTCTGCTAAAGAACGTCTGAAAAGGACAAAGCGTGAGCTAGTACCATTGGTGTCCTTAATGCCTCGTCATCCAAAAGAACTCTATGCTAAGAGAATCCAGCAGAAAGCATTAGCTCTTGGAGGATCCCGGCTTCCAAACAGCTTAGTTTACACAAATATTGTGGAGAAAGTAGTTCAACAACCCATTCGCACAAAGCACAAGCACAAAACAGATCTGTAGCAGAGACTGAAGCAACTCACTTTGTGGGGAAAAAATGCTTTTGATTTCCAACTATCACCTTGAGCGCAGAAGCATGACGAGCAAAGTGTTCACAGACTGCAGTTTTGCTGAAAAGATGATGCTTTTGACCAAATAAAGCAACGTGTTCCTAAGAGGACAGGTTTGACTAGTCGGGAACTAGAGGAACTTTGGGTGGGTTCAAGGGACGCACCACCCACTGCAGCAAACCAAGATTTCACATGCGGATCACGGCTTGTGCTCAAAGACCATTCCCTGAACGGGAGGGTCTTGGAGGGGGCACCTCACCAAGCCAAACCTGACGCTGCGGTTTTGCACCAAGGAGGAAGAGGCCGCCAGTCCCCGCTGCTTAGAGCAGAACAGACCATCTACAGCAGACCCAGATGAAAGCCAAGCTCCAGCCACCCGGGGACATCTGCCCCTCCCTCCACCCCCAGCCCCATTTGGTCCCATCTCCACTGCACGTTCTAGAGGAGACACAGCAGAACGAAGGGCACGGTGACAGGCAGCGCAGTGACAGACCCCAGGGAACCAGCCGTGGGAATCCCACCCTTATTTTCTGTTTGCAAATGGTTTAGGGGCGAACTTGATGATCCTGGTGGGTCCCTGCCAGTTCAGGAGATTCTATGATATGAATCACACTGAGTGCAAGAGAACAGGCCATTTGGAAAGCACGATGTTGCTCACCCCATGCTGGGTGATAGCCCATCTACAGAAAATCATGGAGTGAGCAAGACAAGGACTCGGCCTTCCGCTAATTGCAATACCCTGGGTTTATCAGGAGGAATTCCACCCTCAGGCCTGCACCTGCCCCAGTGCCAATTCATAGGGCCATGGGATGGATGTTCTGGCGCAGAGCATCCCATGGGACCGCTCAACAGCAGGGAGATGCCTTGGAACCGAGTTAAAAGCCGCAGTGGCTGGGGACCCCGCATGCTCGTCACAAATGCAGCAAAAGCCAGAGGAGGCCTCCTCAACCCATTGCTCTGACACTAATTCTGCTCTGCCTTGTCTCACCTCAGTCACTGCCAGCGAGCAGAGTCCACAGCATCCAGCAGCACCTATTTTGGTACGAGTTTGTGTGTGTGTGAGCGTGTGAGCCAACACCGGCCAACCTTTGCTTCCCAACCGCCCCCCTTGAGCAGGTGAGGCAGCTGGGCCAAGCCCAGGACAGTCCCAGCCTTGGACACAGGCATGTCCGTAGGGCTGGCAACACTTCAACTGGGCTCGTGAGCAGATCCACCATCATCTGGGGGATCCCAGACCCAAACCGAATTGAAGTGCAGCCCTCAGCACCACACACACACACAGATTGATGGGACTCGCTGCTGCTGGGCGGGCAGGACCCCTTTGGAGCAGGAATTCCTGCTCCAGGCCCACGTTCGTACCAAGAACTTCTCATCACGGGGCTGCTCATCTGCCAGGATAAAGGGTGGTGATGGAGGGGCTGGAGGAGGCAAGGCAGAGCCAGGGACATGGTGTCAGACACGAAGCAGCTCCGACGGGATGCTCCAGTGCCTAGGTTTCGTTTACAAGGGATCAGAAGCGTTTTCTCCTTGTGTCGTCTTAAAATAATATTGTGCGTTTCCTCGAGCTGAATGTCTCTGCTTTTCCTGCTTATGATTCTTGCGGAACCACTTCCATCAGTTTCTGGCACAGGGCTGTTGCAGAGTCTACAGGGAAGAAAGGAAAATTCAGGTCAGGGATCACATGCAGAGAGCCCAACATGTATCATGGTCTCGGTTCGTTTTACTCTGCCTGAAAAGGGCTGAACCATCTGCCTCCCCACTCTGGTTCTGAGCAAGATTAATCCAAATAGACGTTAAGCCTTGCAAGCAAACGAGCCGCAGGCTGCTCTCTACTCATGCCCAGAACTTAAACATCCAACACTGGGAGCTTTGTACCCACAGCAAGGATGCTGCGCTGCCCCGAGAGAGGCTCTGGCACTTCTGTGCACAATTAGTTTCTAATTGCATGGTGATACGGTAACTGTGTTTGGATGCCAGAACTGCGAGCGGCCAAAACTGAGTCAGGCACAACAGCAGGAATGGGCACCAAAAAAAAAAAAAAAAATAAAAAAAAAAAAAAAAGAAAGAAAAAAAATAAATAAAAAAAAAAAAAAAAGGTGAGCCGATGCTTTTACTTCCAATTTGAAAACCGTATGTGCACACAGTTCTTTAAAGGCTGGAGTACGCAGGACTAAGCCAACTCAGAATTCTGCACACAAGGCAGAGTCGTCTGCCTTGCACAGGGCAGGTGAAGAGCAAAGGAAGGATTTCAGATGCAAGTTGGCACAAGAAAGGGGCTAAACCGAAGTAACTTTATTTTTCCATGCATTAGTTTTGGTGGCTGGTATCCAAACACACCTGTGCTGCGTGTTCGGAAGTCACAAGCCACTCTTGCCAGGTAAAGCTAACACTAATTCTAATGACACACAAAGTCAAAGTCAGACCAGTTGGAGGTGATGTAATTATCTGCACTATATGAATATACACGTTTAAAGTTCATGTTTCTAACTGGACATTGGCAGGATTATCATTCTGTGTTCTCAGAATATTTTCTATATTCTCCTACAAGCCTTCGGCGGTGGAAAACAATTAATATGGTAATTTGCCACCCAGGCACTGCAAAAATGGCTTTTCTAGGAACTGAGCCTAATGCTCAGAATAAATGAGTGCGAGAGAGAGAGAGAGATGGGGGTGGAAAAAAGAATAACAAGTGCTGAGCACAGTTAAAAGCCTTTTTCTTCTTCATAAAAAGCATCCAGCCAACGCTGGGCATTTCTACTTGTCTGCTTTTCTAGGTCAACCTGTTGTACGAGAGCTGGGAGGCAGACGGTAGAGTTCAGTTACTTGGACAACACGGATTGACTTTCTGGATGCAGTTTTTGAGACAAGAGGTTACAAGCACAGCATCTCCACCCGTTCAAAACACACTGTGGTGTAGTGTCAGCTGTTGGAAAACCTTACAGGAAGACACCTTAAAAACAAACCTTGCTAGAGAAAACATCCAGGGGATTTTCCCTTCCCTCTACTCTACTTGACATCAAAATGTGGCAACAGAGCACCGACTGGATCAGAAATGTTAGCACTGGCTGAGCGATGGATTGGGACTAATTCTGAATTTTCAACAGTCAAATTGAGGCCAGCTGGGCTCAGACTGTTACGCTGTGAATTCTTTGTCCTTCCTTCTCCGCTCGAAAGGGATCCTCTGCTGACAAAAGGCTCGACCCTGTGCTTTTACAGGAGGCAGAAGAAAGGCAGCAAATTACACTCCACTGGGTGGTAAAACAGGTTGGCCAGAGAGGTGGTGGCTGAACCATCCCTGGAGACATCCCAGGCCAGGCTGGACGGGGCTCTGAGCAACCTGAGCTGGTGAAGATGTCCCTGTCATGGCAGGGGGGGCACTGGGGGAGCTGGGAAGGTCCCTTCAACCCAAACTGCTCTGTGATTCTATGATAGCAACAACCTGTTTGCCTAGATTTAAAAAAAAAAAAGTATTTGGCCCAAACTTTGCCATTATTGCAAGTCAGGGTGCATTGTGGGTGCTTGGTAGATAAAGTAATCATCAGGTTAAAACTTGTTACCGTTGAATAAGAACCAGTCTCAGAGCCAAGACACTGGAAGCCTCCACTACACAAAGCGGAGCTTGTGCTACGAGCTGCAGCACGTTCACTGGGAAACTGCTGGTTTTGGAGCAAAAGCCAAGGCTGCACCCTCACCCTCCACTGCTCATACTCACAGATGCCTTGGAGAACCCACTTGGGCTTGTTTTGCCACCAGACCCCAAAGAAGTAAACAGGGATCCCGCTGAAGATGATGGCAAAGCCGATGGCGCATTCCTTCGGCGTCATCCAGAAGGAAACAGCGATGAGAAACAAGCAGGCCAGGATGAAGAAGATGGGCAGGCAGATGTTCACCTGAACAAGGACCCAAAGGACAGGTTAGAAGTTGTCCCAGGGGAAGGGTGGAAAAAAGAATAACAAGTGCACCTACTCAAACAGCCAGGGGAGGGAAGGAGTTCATATTCCACCACGGACCCCTACATGGGCGGCGCTCCTGTCTGTCCCAGTGCTCTGAACAAGGGGACCATGACCTTGGACTGCCACGGGGAAGGTATTGATTTAGGGAATGCTCTTCAATCACGGAGAAAACAAGATGAGGGCTCACACCTAACATGTACATTTACAACCAGCAAAACAGAGAGGTGGCTTGCCAAGAGCCACGAGCCTTTCTCAGCACCCTTTTTTTGACCCCAATTCCATCATTAGGCTCCTTATAAAAAGCACCTGTACCAACAGCATCAAACTCAGCAGCAACCACAGCACAAGTCGGAGCATCTTCACTGCAGCCTCTCGGGGGACTCGGCCACACTGCTCTGAGCAATTCAACGCTCTTCGAAGAAAACCCAAAAACCAAAGGCAACACCCCACAAACAGTGACTTTGGGAAGGCACCGGTGCAGGTCTGGGAGTTTGTTTCTCTCTGGCTGCCTGCTGCCTGGCAGGGAGCCGGGGTGAGCAGGAATCTCGCCTTTAAGGAGGGCAGACATGCTTGTGGCTGACATGGTCTTGGCCTCCTCCCAGATGGGACACGGCACTGCCAAGCTGGCCAAGGACAGAGAGAACAAAGTTCTCATCTCTGCGGGCGGGGAGTTGACTGCTTTATTAAAAAACTATTTAAAGTGAATTCCATGACGGTACAGAGTGTTTCACTGAGAGCTGCAGCCTGTGATTTGTCCTGGGGAATGTGTTAGTCACTGAGAACATCCCAGGGGGCTTCCCCACCAGAACACCCCACATCACCAACCCCCAGAGCCTCCTTCACTCGCATGTCCCCATGGCCACGGCAAGTCCTCCTGCACCGATTCCCATATGGGCAGATTTCCCTGCAACGGGGACACCTGCGTTACCTACAACACGACATTTCTCCCGCACGCTTGCAATCCTGGTCCCTCCTCTGTACAGGACAAGCAGCTGAACTTGCTGAACACCCCTTGGTGCTGAGAAGGGGCTCGGGGAGGACCCACCACCCAGTTCCCACGTTGTTCTCACCCTGATGGGCCTTTCCAGCTCCGGCTTCTTGTAACGCAGCCACATCATGCCGATGATGGCCAGGGCCACGCACAGCCAGTTGAAGAAGCTGAAGAAGTTAATGACTGAGAAGATGTTGTTGGAGAAGGCGTAGAGCAGGGTCATGACACACTGCATCCAGAAAAAAAATAAAAGCCATTAGCAAAAGGAGAAGCAGGCAAAACTGCATATGTTAGAACACTAAATAAAGGTATTTTAGAAGAGCTATCTGCCAAAAGAATCAGGCTGATTTTTTTTTACCTTTTAAACCATTTTTGCTTGGTGTTTGGAGCTATTTCAAAAGAGAAATGGAACATGAGGGTATGAGGAGAAGGGTCTGTACTCTCCCGTAGGTGCATGCAGGAACGGCTGTGTCCAGAGAAGGTACCCAAATACCCCACCTCCAACCTCTCTGATGGAATCCGACCTGTTTCCCAATACCAGGTACCCCTCATCTCATCACCCCAGGTACTTACCGTAAAGATGAGGGATGGCAGGGGAGTGAGAAGCCTGGGGTGAATCATAGACAGGATTGAAGGCAAGTGACCTTCTCGGGATCCCACGAAGAACAGCCTGAGGTGGGGGGGACAGGACAGGAATAGAAGAAAATATGTATTTATATAAAGATGTTTTTATATCCTCCTTTCCAGAGACACTGACTTTCCTTAGACAACCCAGGAGACGGAGATGTGTGTCAGAGCTGCAACGTCCTCAGTCCCCATCCTGTCTTGTCCCTTCTCCTCTATCTGGAGGGATTCTCAGCCCTGAAGTTGCACAAGTTTCTGCTTTTCATTAAAGCCACTTTCTCAGGCAACGCCACTGAGCCCCAAGCCTGTGTTTGTTTATGTTCTAATAACTTCAACAGGACTTTGCCTGAGGAACAGAAGACTAAGACCACTGAAAAAGTCTCCTTTAAACTAGAGAGGGTTTTAAAGTCTTTTTTTTTTGGCATTCCTCACATGGACTCCAGACCCTTTAGGACTTTGTGCCTACCCACAGCCACTCTTTGGAGGGCAACTCCAAATGAAGTCAGAATTAAGCACAGCTCGTACACAAAAACCACAAAGTTGAGCAAGAAACCTACCGGGAAGAAGTGAAGAGAGATCCATTGACGGATCCAAAACACGACAAGCCAACAAAGACGGGTATGATCCAGGACATGACACCAAGGTGATAGTTCCCAAAATCCTAAATGAGGGGCAACAAGACAGTCCACACTCAGAATGCCCAAAAGAACTCACAGCAGCCTACAAAGTCTTAATATTTCTGGAAATCTGAGTTTTCCATATTGCCACTTGCTGCTCTTTCTTCCTGAAAAAGCATATCGTGGAACTGCAAAAAAAGGCACCTTTGGGTACTAACCCGAAGGATGGAGCACTGTCACCTGAACGGCCCAGACCAGCTTATCCTGGACTGGGACATTCCCCTTGAAGCACTGAACAATCCTGGTCATGCAATGGCATTTCAATTAATAGAAGTATTGTTTTTCTCTCTTAATTAAAACAAGGAAGATACAGAGAGATCTAGTTCAGTATTGACTGAATGACCTTTTCCCATAAATATCATGCTCTGGTAGCTGATGATAAGTCATGAGGCCAGCAGTAACCTTGCATATTTATGAATTAAGAGCAGCGTTAACTGTCTGTCCACCCCGACTATTGTCTGTGATTAATCCCACTCGGTATCACGCTGCTCTTCCCTGCTCCCGTCACAGTTGCTCTTTATCTCCTGTCTAACATCAACGGGATCAGCCTGGAATGAACTAGGAGACGTATGCGGAGATTGTACGTCTGATTTAACCAGCGCTGGAAAACAGATGAGTCACGTCAGAAATGCACGCATCTTACCACGGCCACGGCTTCGGACGTCAGCATCTGCTCCGTCGACAGCGTGGTGAAGTAGGCCAAGTTTGTCAGCACATAAACCAAAGTCACTACAGGTAGTGAGATGATGATAGCCAGAGGCAGGTTTCTAGGAAGAAAACATAAATTGTAACGGAGCGCTGCGGCTCAGAGAAGGGAGCTGTTGACGCCGGGGACCGGTGGCTCACGCTGTAGCTCATTTAAAGTTGGCTTGAGCCGTCCTGCTCTTCTTTGGCTCTTCAGCGTGTCCGGTTTCCCAGCCACACGCTGCTCCCCTCAGAGAGGAGAGGATGCCCAGACGGGAACAGCCTGGAGGCCGACAGATGTAGAGCGGAGGATTATGCCAGAAGGGACTTTTTGCATGGAGAGACTGGCTGTCTGGGCAAGCAGTAATCCAAGATCACTGCAAAGGCAATTAATAAAAAATTAACGCCCCACGTTGCTTACTAGCCAGTGGCATTAGCACACGGAGAAGCATTTGTGCTGGTGGGTTTTCCTGCGGGAGATGGAAAGATCAGGGACTCAGGGGGCAGCTTTTAGGCTCTAACTCTGTGCAGCTGGCTGGACTGATGAAACCCAAAGCAAATCAGCTGAGACACAGCCTGAGTGGGTCTGTAAAGACGTGGCTGCCTTGGTACAAATCTGCTTTTCCAAATAGTCTAACTTCATTTGCGAACGGAAACTGAAAAAGGAAACGCTGCTCGATGCCACGTCTAATTGGTCTAGTGAAGCTCAAAGCCGCAGGAGGAGAGAGTCAAATACCATGACTGCATTCAGAAGACAAGAAAATAATTGCAAGCTGCAAAAACTTTTTTATAACCATGTTTGTCAAGGAAAGGGCGTATCAAATTTTATGCTTCCCAGCAGGCACTAATCACTGCCAGGGTCAGCCAGGAATAGGTTCTTGCACAAGTGGCCCTGAAGTTTGTATCGACAGTGACCCATAGGAACCTTCCCTACGAGAAAAAAACTGATTTATCAGCAGTGTGCAGCTTTGGTCTGGCTCACCCTCCTCTCACCAGGTCCCCTGCATAACCCCAAAAGGCACAAGCAGTGCAGAAAGCAGCCTGTATCTCAAGAGAACAGGAAGAGCATGTGACAAACGTATGTACACACAAAGACACTTGTGGGAGTTTATACAAGAGACTAATAAAGCCACGAGTGCCTCTTCCTCGCCTATAACTCAGAGAGGTGCCATGCCAAGGAAATAGGACCTTCCAACAACACTGATAGTATTAGCAGTACAGGAAAGCAGCCTAAACACCAGCCCTGCTCATACAGAGATTATTATTCCCCTTCCCCTACTCCTGGGAGGAACAATGCCATTAATTTATCTTGTTTTCTATTTCCCTAGAAAAAGACCTTGACTTCTGGCCTGATCAGCAACCCCTGTTACACACACGAGGAAGGAGCTTCCTAGGAATGGCAAGGTTATTATATTATATATAATAATATATAATATATATATATATTATATATTATAACTTCCCCAGGGAAGTTATCACAGGACACACACCTACCTGTAAGGATTGATCATCTCTTCTGTTACAAAATTCAAGTAATTCCTGCAATTTAAAAAGAACAGTGGTTAATTCTGGTTATAGTCCATGGAATACATGAAGCCCCTTTTCTTACTCATCTACAAGGGAATTCTAGAAGGGGCTGAAAGACCAAATCCTGAAAGAGGGGAGATTCAGGCTGGACATGAAGAAATTGTTGGCCCTGAGGGTGGTGAGAGCCTGGCCCAGGTTCCCAGAGAGGTGGTGGATGAACCATCCCTGGAGACATCCCAGGCCAGGCTGGACGGGGCTCTGAGCAACCTGAGCTGCTGAAGATGTCCCTGTCATGGCAGGGGGGGCACTGGGGAGCTGGGAAGGTCCCTTCAACCACAACCATCCCATGGTTCTATGATTCCATCACTAGCCCAAGACCTACAGCACAAAACCTGCGAAGCACAAGCCCTGGAGGGGGCTGGTGGATCTGGCACCCCACGGTGCCAGCTTTCCTGCAAGAGGAGAGGTGACGGCAGGTGAGGAGCTGGTCCCACCAGCCACGGGGCCGCCCTCCAGGCAAAGAGGATGGCTGCGAGTGGGCTGTTTTTATAGCAAACTGTGCAGGTTCCATCAGTTCTTTGTGCTTCTATGTCCTGGCTGGAAACGGGGTGTGAAGACTATTAACATTACCAGGCAAAGCCAAAGCATCTGCCTCGTTGCCCCGGTTACAAGATGGAAAGTCCTGGACCACACTCTTGCTGCAAACACAATTTGGGGACAAAGGATTGAAGGACAGTATTTAGCAGAGAAAAGAGACAGAGGGCTGCACCTTACCATCCTCCATAGGCAAAGAGACCGCTGTACAGAGCTAACACAATGTTCCCCACATCCACTTTTGTGCCTTTGAAGGAGTGCTCAGGAGTCAGGCTCGTCACATCACCTGCAGAAAACAAAACCAAGAAAGGATCTATGAACCCCAAGGGCCTCTGTGGGTGTTGGAAACACAGAAACATGAAGGCAAAAGCCGCTCTTAGGACATTTAATTATCAGATTTCTGTCGGGCTGATTCCTCCAGTTTTACAGTGTGTAGTTCACGTGGAGTAACGCACCAAATAATCAGCGCCAAACATACTTGTCTCAAGCAACTGGTTGTTACCAAACACTCAAACTTTCTCACATGGCAAAGTGCTATCACGCACAGATATCTCCCTGCGAAGCAAACCTTCTGGGGGTCCTTCCTGCTGGAAGATGCTACGCACACAGATATTGTCACATTGTCCTCTCAACTAAAAGCTGCTTGCATTTGATAAAAACCCAGGATTTCCTCTACTTCCACCAGCCACCCCATAAAGCAGAAACCCAGGATTTCCTCTGGTCCCACCAGCCACCTGATAAAGCAGAGCGCTGTGGCAATCGCTTTGATTGGGGGAAGTCAGCTTCTTTGGGCTTGAATATCAGAAGTCCACTTCTTTAGGGCTGGAATATCTAAAGTTCCTGTTATGTATCTGCTTTTGAAGTAAAAAGCCATAAATAGACAACTCGATTGTACCTTCGGTAAGAACTCTCCCGGAGCAGGCAAGGGTTTATTTATTTTGCTTTCAAATGCTCTGCAGTCGCTTTGTTCCCTGCCTTTTGATGTGGAGCCTGGGTGCAGGGCTGGGATGGCGAAGCCACGCTCCCCTCCCCGGGCCCTGGGCGAGGACGGGAGCGGGAGCCGGGCGCGATTCGGCGCTTTGCACCCTGTGGAAGCCCATGTGATTCCTCTTAGGGCACAGATCTTTACTAATCGCCCCAGCAGCACATCACATGCCAGTCAGCAGGGCCCGGAGCTTAACCCTTCATCTCTTAGCACAAGGTGCCCAGGACGTGCAGCTGGGGAAAGGAGAGGGATGCTGGTAATACAATATACCAGGCATTTTTCCTCTGGATGGCCTCTCTTCCCACCTCACGCTATAAACTTTCACCCCACTATGCCACCAAAAGCCACTTTTGAAGAAGCTGGGGAACAAATACGGATGCACAGACATTTCAGTGCCTCACACTCATCTTTGCAGTGGTGGGAAAGGGGGAATTTTCCCGATGGCACTATCGATCCTCTGCTGCATCTTTCATGCGAGAGGCTCCACAGGGACTGGTCCAAATCTTTGCATCCTTGACATTGCTCCCTTCACCTCCTTTCTCCCTCTCACTGAGATCTGACCAGAACAAATCCGCTGTGGGAAACACCAATTTCCTAAGGTTCTGCTCATTGCAGATTGCCATTCTCCACTGGTTTTGCCTTGTCCCTCTCTCCCAGCACCTCCTTGCGCTAGGAAGGTCTCTTCTGAATCTACCTTGGCATATGCTGGTTGTATTTAATGCTCCTTCAGCCAGTGAATCTCCCTATTATAATAAAATACACCAACAATTTTTTAAAAGTGAGGCTGGAACATGTACATCACAGTGTAACTGGGAAGCCAGGAAATGCAAAGAGGCTGATATAATGCCACGGGTTTATAGGTTCAGTCATATAATCTTAATTTAGCATTAATGCCCTGGCCTGGCTGTGAACAAAAAGGCTGAGCAGGAGGTGGGTGTGAACGGTATCACATTCTGCCGGATCCCTCGGGCTCAGCTTTCCTGAGTTTATTTTCTGCCTCTCCTGGATAATTACCGCTCTAGTTCTTTCCAGGTCTTTTGTTATGGGAATAAGATACAGTTTTTGTTAAGAGTGACTGCAATTAGCTACTGGAACAGCGCATGGATGGACTGGGAGACCAGGAGAGCTCTCCAGGCATTTCAAACACCCCTCGGGACATAACTGGCATCACATTATGTGTCTTGGAGCAAAAAAGCCAAGCTCGAGCAGTGATGCTGGAAATGTACCCCAGATGTCTGCCCACGTGGGCCAGGTTGTAAAATACAGCGGGTGAGCTCTGACTGTACCTGCAAATCCTTGGAAGAGAAACCCAACACAAACCCAGAGGTGCACTGGAGGCTGGGGAAGCATCACGTGTGGCCCGTGTTCCTGCACTTACCCGCTGACCCTTGTGGTTGGCCCCAGGCGGAGGCTGGGGACACTGGGTAGATGGTCCAGCACAGTCTCTTTTATCTCCTTCTTCTAATACAGATGCTCATGAGGACCTGCTGCTCGACAGGGAGGTATGAACCTCAGTTCCGGACACTCCACATCTTTCAAGCTTGAACGTGCAATTCATAGAATGTCCTGAGCTGGAAAGGACCCACAAGGGTCACCAAGTCCAACTCCCAACCCTGCATTGAACAACCCCACAGTTCACACCACGTGTCTGAGGGACATCTGAGGCCTCTGGACTTTCCAGGTTGCAATTGCAGACTTTGGATCAAATCAAGGGTTACAAACCTGCAGGTTTGGCTGCCAAACGCAGCCTCGACTGCTCCCACGAGCGAGAGCATCCCAGGCCCCGCCATGCCCGTGCCCGGCACCCCGCCGCTCCGAAACCCGGTTTGAACTGGCTGCTCAACCGCACTCTGCTCTACAATTAACCAAATTAAGGTAACAAGTTCTGACATAAACCCCATTTGCTGATCTTGCCAGCTGCCAAGACTCTGGTAATTGCGATGGGTCACCTGGGGCCTTTCTGCAGGAGGGACCTATTTCGGGTCCACGCGCTGCGTGTTCAGACCCTTTTCTTTGAAAATGTTCATTTGCTCCCCAGTCATGTCCGTTCCGGTTTTAACAGCACAGCAATCTTCTCTTGCAGAAAGCATTTAATGATAATTAAATATTTTTAACTTGCCTAAACAGCGAGGAAAGGGAACACGGCCATCTAGAGAGCTCAGAAAGACAAGGGGGGGCCCGCAGCGCGTCTCGCTCGTGCAGGAAACCGAGCCAGGGAGAGATGTGTTGCATATATGAAAAACCCCAGAGGAGAAGATCCACTCAGCTGTTGAGCCATTCCCTGGGAGAAGCAGCAAGAGTTCAATGGACTGAGTCAGAAAAACAAGACGGCACGAAGCGCCCAGGGGCCGGGGTGAGGAGAGCATCACTTGGGCAGCCGGTAGCTCCCGAGGAAACGCATGCTCAGCAGCCACACGAGCCAACTGCTCCTCTCTGATCGCTGTCACCCCGCAGACAGCTTTGCAGTAAGCAGTTTTCAACAGCAGCTGTTAAACACAGGTCCCACAGAAGATGAGTTTACAGATCTGAAAGACACCACCAGAAACCCTGGACCGGCACAGAGGGCAGCCAAGGAGGAGCTGGAGCTCCTGGTCACATCCTTGGTTCTCACCACCAGCTGTGGATGGGCTGTGACACTTCCCCTCATTTCAACAACTTCCTTCTCTTTTAGGGAAAAGTTCCTCTCTCCTCCCAGTGCTGGGAAGCTTTGTCAATACTATTTCTCCTCCAGGGTGAAGCCAAAGGTCTGGGCTGCTGGGTTCACACACCACTCAAGCTCCACAACTCCTCCTTTTGCCATGGTCCACCAGGACACAACATTTATTACCTCTACATCCTGCTGATATCACCAAAAAATCTTTTACCTTCTTCCTCCTAAGCAAACACCTCCCAATTTTCACAACCTCCGCGTCTGCTGGCGTAACGTTTGCTGATGAGAAATAAAGACCGTGTGGACTCCGGGAGCCAGAAAGCCCAGAGGCAGAGCAGAAACCCTGGATGAACAGGGTCCCTTTGATCCTCAGCACAGCATGGAAAGGTGCTGCCTAAATGTCCCCTTGTCTGTCCCTGTCAGGGCAGCTTAACGGCAAGGAGCAAACCCTAACCAAACCGCCCAGCGCGTTTCCAGCCACTTTCAGAAGCTTGGTCTCTCTTTTCTTATCTGCACAGGAGGTTCAGTCCACATCCACAGAAACTTGCTGCAACCAAAGACTTTAGAGAGACAGAAAGAGGAGATCCAGACAGAGAAGCAAAGAAGCAAATCCCAAAGCATTAGCTGCTCTCTAGTTAAATACGTCTGCATTGCTGCGGTGGCTGCACTTGGAAAAATGAGGAGCCAACAAAGCCTCTCGTGTCAGCTGCCCTAAAATCCCCCCAGGCCACAGCAGCGCTGAGCAGGTCCCCGTGGCAGGTCCAGATGTGCTGCTCAGCCCCCAGCACCTCCCCATCCAGCTGAGCATCTGGTAGTTCGTTCAGGACACCAAAAACGAGCAGCGAGCTACAACTTCTTGGATAAAGCAGCTTTTCAGATGTCAAGGCACATTTCCACGCTGAAGAGTTAATGAACCTCCACGTGATGTTAAACAAACGAGTTCACATCATCACTAAAGGCCAAGGGCGTGCATATGGAGCCACTCAAACTCAGCGATCACAACAAGCAGCACAGGTCACTGACTGACCACTTCTGTGTTCTGGGGGTTTTTGTTGTTGCTATTAAATGCATTTTACTCATTTTTGGACAGGCAACTTTGCATTTGTAAAAAGCAAAAGCCCCAGCAGGCTGAACTCTACCCTTGAACCCATAATTGCCAAATTCTTTCTGGGCAGAGGGGGCAAGAAAAAAGCTGTCTGAGCAGAAATGAACTGCTGCTCTCACTGCAAAGCAGAGCGGGCGAGCTGCAAACCCACTAACCTGCATCCCCACCCGACCTCCGCATTTGCATCCACCTCTGGCTGGAAAAGAAATCAAAGATTAGAGAGCGAGAGGCCCACAAAACATAATTGCGTTGTATCAACCCTCCAGCGTTAAGACGTCTCATTAATCTCCACCGTGTGGCTGATATGATTTAGAGGTGCAGGATGCTGGAAACTTGCCCAGCTTCCTTGTTCGCACTCTCCTCCGGTACAGTCTTCCACTCTCTGTGAAAAAAGAGGGCGAGGAAGGGAAGCACAATAGCTTTTCTTCAAAGCTTACTGCTGGAAATTCCTATTATAGCGGCATTTCTGAATGCCAGCATAACAAGAAGCAGCACGGGCAGCTGCGGGGCACGCTTTTCATGCGATCTTTTGTGCACGAGCCTCAGCCCCAACTTGCAGGACGTTTATTATCCGTAGGCTTTGCCTCCTGCCTGCCAGAGAGGATCCACAGTGCGCGTTAGTCACGGGCTGGCGGGGTGAACACCCATCTGCTTTGGATTTGGGCTCCAAACTCATCTCAGACACCTACAGCTCCACCATGGGTAGATTCTCGTGTCCCAGGTTGTGTCCTGGAGTTGGTCCCTTGGGTGAACTGGTCCCTCTGGGCACAGACGCCAGGGACAGGTACCCTGCTGCATATGACAACACCGTGCGTGCAAAGACGTGGCTGCATCTACCCGCAGGCAGCAAAAAAAACCAGGTCACGACCGATGGGGCAGGAAATTAAAAAAATAAATCAACTGAAAACAAGTTCCTAAACATCAGCCTGCTCATCAGGTTCACTTTCAGGTTCACCCTATGGACACGAAAGGCTGTGAGATTCGGTCAAGGGACAACTTGTGGCAACAAAGTGCTCATTGATCTCTGGATGGCTGAGCAAGACTGAGCGTAGGTGCAAACCCAAGAGAATTCAATGACTGCTCTTGTTTTCTCTTAGTACCTGTGCGCCATTGTGCTTCGAGACCCGAGGGAGCCTGAGATTTTAATTACCGGCCACAAAATTGAGTTTTCCTGCCCCCAGAGCATCCTGCCCTCCCCAGCTCATCGGCTCAGCCCCGGCTCTCAACACACACCTGGCTCAAGGGGCTTTTTTGGGGACGTTCAACTGATGTTGCCACTGGCAGCAGAGAAGAAAATCTGGGAGGAAAGGAAGAGTGAGGAAACTTTCCCTCCTTCAGGTCTTTCTTAAGATTTTTCAAAAAAAAAGGCAAAGAAAAAGGTTTGGACAGGGAACTAGCGAAATAAACCTCACAGAGAAACAGAGATCAAATGGGTGTTTTTCTAGCAAAAGGCAAGGGGATTTGATAATGAAAGTAGCACCCAGATGTGCATCACACCCACAGCACCAAGACATTCCCTCGCAGCTGCAGTGCTTAGATAATATTTTTAGGAGGCTTCTCAGACACGCTCAGCACACGTGAATGACCCAAGTTTTGAACCTTCGTTCCGGTACTTTCAGAAACCCTCCTGTGTGAGTTCAGAATTCGCCAGCTGCAAATACACCTCTAAATACCTTCTGATAAAGAGCAAATGATATTGGGGTGCGGGGTGCCAGTGCTGCCTGATATTGTACACATATACTTAAAAAATAAAATAAAATAAAAATTAAAACCCAAACTCTCTGTCTGGTCTAAGCTCTCCATGGCAAACCGTCTGGAGTTAAACCTGCCTACTTCGTCCTTAATTCACCCCGTGCTTGATCAGCAGATGCAACTCTGCTGCTCTCTGACAAGCCCAATGAAGGGAGCTGGCATTATGCTGCTGCCACCAAACAGGCACTCGGGGCACCGCGGATGAGAAATTCAACATTGGAAAGCAGGCACTGAGAGGGAAAAGAGACAATACGTTCAATAAGTATAATTCAATAAAACGAGTGTTAAATTCTATTTCCCTAAGTCCTAAATGCCCAATTCTTTTTTCCTGAAGCAGAACTGCTGGTGAGGAATCGCCCAGCACGGCAGCACTGCCCGAATGCACAGCAGATAAATGTTTAAAGAACCCTGGGACATCGACAACAGAAAATAATGTATCTGAGACACGTCTGCAATTACATTTCTTTAGAATTTTTCGACATCAAGACCTCTCCTGAATTTCCTTGCATGTAAAAAGCATCAGTATGTCCTTAATAATTAGCATTTTCTTTTTCCATTTCATGTCTAGATTACTATTTAAGGCACTGTGAGCTGCCCGGGGATGGGGTGTGAGGAGCACAGCTGCAGACCTGACCACAGAGCTCTGGGTCGCACCCAGCACAGAAAACACCCCTTAAACCTGCGCAGCCACCGCACAAACCGGCTGCATGAGCCGGTCCCCGGCATCGCATGCACCAGGTCAAGAACACGGCCCAAAAATACCCAGAGGCGGCTGGACCAGTTTGTGAGAGCAGGTAAAACAGATTTCAGTAACAGCGGAGCAAAAACATCCTGATGTTGTCCATGCCATGAGTCGTTCGTACTATTTAAGTGCTGCAGACCAGCGGGTTGTACAGCTGGTGGTCCAAATATGAGGTTTTACACACCAACATCCCAAGCCCAGGGCACTGAACTTTTAAAGCAATGCAACTCTAGCCGCGCAAAGGCTCTTAAAAATGTAACTTTTGTATTAGTAAAATAATTGCATCCCAAGTGGGTCAGCCATACTGGGGCTGCTTTCAAGTAGTGGCAAGGCTGTCTAAGTAAGAAACCAACTTCTACTTTTCTTTTGAAGCTGCATGAAAGAAGTGATGTAAAACAGCTGCCCGCAGAAAGATCACAAGGAAACACTATTTTCTGTGTGGTAATATTGCCACATATTTCTTTGTCTCAAGTTGTTACTGCTTTCCTGACAATAATGAAAATATCCAATGAAAGGATAAAAAGAAAAGAAAAAGCCAAAAGCTGGAGGCGGGAGGTCAATACAGAGAAAGACAAACTTCTGAAGTCTCAGAAGTTTCCACAATTGAGCAAGAAACAGTGCTATTGCTCCTTTTCTCTGTTTATGGATACTGTAAACATAAATCAGCAATGGGACAGGACCCATTAAAGCAAATTAATCAGGTCAGGTACCGCCCCCTCCAACGCGGGAACACGCGACCCCTGCACTGCAGCCCCAGACGAATCCACTTAGTGCATATTTCACCCCAATAACAGCTTGGGCCGGAATTTCCCACCCTGGTAGAGGGAAGAGTCCTCTTTGTCCAAAGGGCGTTGGAACTGGTGTAAAAGAAAACAAGGGCACAGAGAGGAGCAGTGAAGGCGCCGTGGTTACGTACGGGACGCAGGATCGCCCGCCTGAGAGGTTAAACAGGCTTTTACAAAAAAGTTACCTGTTTCAAAGGGTCAGCACTTAACCCTGAGTCTGTCGTGTTTCTCCCGTGGAAGATCCACAGCTCGGGACGGAACCACTAACGCACAGCACAGCCCGGGGAGCGCAGACACAGCGGCTCCCGGCTGCACCAGGTTTGTCCAGGTTCAACCCAAACTATCCTGGAAAAGCATTATTAACCTGCTCTTGTCAATCTCCAGCGAGGCAGCCCCCCCCCGACAATCTACTTGAGCTCTGCATTACAGTTAAAAGTGCTATTCTACTTGCTAATTTAAATTTCCCTTGCCTCACTGCTTGCACCCATCATTTCTTGCCCCAGTGAAGATGAAGAACAGCGCTTTCCCATTTTCAGCAGGCTTTAAGCGATGCTAGTGTGCTTTCCTTGGACAAAAAGACAGTTTCTTGATGTATCTCTGCTACATAAAAGGATCAAGTTACCTGGCAGAATTTAAAGAAAAGGTTGAGAAAGTTGCAAAATACACGTGGAAGCAAAGGAAGGGCATCTAAAAGGAGTCTGCGCATTCTTAAGGATTTACCAGAGAGCTTGCAGCTTCCATAAGGAGATTAGTAAAACCCATGGTGGACCTCAGGCAGAATCCCAGGCAGTGTGTTGTAAAATAGGAACAGAGGAGTAACGTGCCACTTAGGGTAAGGTGTAAACATGGTTCCTGCTCCGAACCAGTTTACTTTAGGTTGAGCCTTGTGTGCACAGACAGGAAGAAAAGGTCTTTGCCTTCAGATGTTATCGACTAACTCTTGCTTTTGATCTTATTACCTTTCACTCTGCATGAAGCAGCCAGTTGGTTCGGCAGGAAACTAAACGGCACACGAAAGGAGCTGTACTGCAAGATGCACACGAGTCGTAGCTACCTCTCCAGACCTACAGAAACTTGGAACTGTAATGGGCTTCATCAGACATAAAAAGCTTCTCAGACAGAAGAGCATAAGATGTGTTTTGGAGCTTTTCTGTTTGTTTGTTTGTTTGATTTTGTCGGGGTTTTTTTTGTTGTTGTTGTGTTTTCTTGTACAAGACACTGAAATCCCTTATTGGTTACAAAAATAAGTCAATGGAAATATGTATCTATACCCGAGGAACCAGGGCAGAAAGTGTTTCATCCCCAACAAAAGGACAAGAGCACAGTGCAGAGGGAAGGTGATTGTGGAGAAGCCAAATTAAGATTATCACCTGCAAGCAAAAAACAATTGTAAAGACCTTTTATTGGTAAAATGCTAAAGAACTAATAGAGATTTATGTTTACTTATCCCTTTCCTTCTAAGAGAGAAAAAAAAAGTCCAGCAAAGCGGCCTGGGGAGTTATGAAAAGGAAGGAGGTATATTTTGTGATAAGCCTCAAACAATGTTCCTGTTGATTGTAGGCACTGAGCTGGGAGAAAATAAAACCTCTGATAAAGCAAGAAATTCTGCAAAGACAGCACTGGCTCCCATGGCTGAGACAGGAATTAAAAAGACCCACGAGCACACACGAACGCACAGATTTGCCAGTGCAGAGACAAGAGGAACTGCCTATGGACTTTTATCCACATTTAGCAAATAGGGCCTGTGCTGTTCCCTAAGAAAAGTTTATTGTCACAAAACTTGCACAAAAAAGCACACGGTAAAGCTTATTTGTGTGGGTCAGTTAACCAGATGGGTTCAGGAAAAAGGATCTCCCCGAGAGGACTTTAAGCGTGCATAAAGAAAACAAGTAAAACCACCAGAAAATGTGCTTTATCTTCCCATTTTTATCTTCGTTTGGAGATGCTAGCTGACAGACACGCGTGCTCCTGTCAGCTGAGAGCCCTAATAGCACTGTTCATCGTGTGGTTTTTGGAGCCTCGCCTGACCCACGTGTCCCTGTGTGACCCCACGGACTCGACCAACTGTTCCATACCCGAAGCAGGGAAATGTGCAGGGGAGTTTGTGAAAGAATGAGAATTACTGGGGGCTGGTTTGCACATGCAGATACTTACTAACAAATGGCTATGACCAGCCCCCAGTTACAGAAATGACTTCCAAGAGCCAAAGCACCAAAGTTTTAATTCCCCGTAGACTTGGCAGCTCTGCAATCTCAAGGGAGAGGCTGCATGGCAACTGGATGAAATGGAAAAGACCTTGAGTGGTACATGCCGGGTTCCAGTAGCATGAAATAGAGCATAACTTCAGCAAGGTAAATGTGAAATCTCCCAGATAAAACGCACGAAAGCGCTCAGCCCTTTGCAAAGCATGGACTGGCAACATCCCCCAAGCATGCTCGTAAAGCTAGTTCTGAAATGCTTGGGTTAGGACTCGGGCTTTAGCCCTAATTCCCAGGTTCTCCTTTAACTGCACGCTGCCTTCAGAAGCAAAAGGAACCACACTCACCCTTTGCGATCTGTACGAAGCCAAGGATGATGATCAGAGCCAGCGCCAGCAGCTTCGCCGCAGCAAAGGCGTCCTGGACACGAGTAGCAGCTTTCACGCTGTAACAGTTCACCGCTGTGAGCAGCACTGGGGGAAAAGAGCAGACACGTCAGTTTTCAGCCAAACACCTCGAATGCAAAAAGCACTCCTAACAAATCAGCATTTGCTTTTTGCTAAAACTCAAGCAAACACAAAGAGCCTCTGCCTAAAACAGAAACGTTTTGAAAGCGGAGCTCTGCAGCCCCACACTTCTCTATTCTGTCTTTCGTTTGGGCAACAGGTGGTTTGAATAGTGCACACGCTCCTCGGGACAAGGACCTGCCCTGCTGCACTGGAAAGCACATTTCTGAGGGCATACAAATAAAAGGGGTTATTGCAACCATTAGCATCAAAGCGCCCGGCTGCAATCCCTGTTAAGTCGATCCAAAGGAACGCCGCAGTTGTGTGAAAACACCATAGAAACGTCAGGACAAGCTTCCAGAACTGATGTATAGCTATCCGTATAACAACAGCACCTAAAAACGCCACCGAGGCCACGCTCTGCCGCCCGCCGCAGAAACACAAAGGGAAAGGCGCCCGACCCGTTTGGCAAAGCGCGGGGTGAATGGCGCCAGCAGGTCTGCAGTGCAGGAGGGAGCAGAGCCCGGACCGAAGGAAACCCTCGTCCTCTGCTCCATCCGCCCGACCAGCGGGTCAGGGACTTCCTGGGGACTTCGGGAGATGCTCCGCGGGCCGCCCGGAGCAGCAACAGCTTGGACCTGCTGCAGCTGCTCGGAACTCACGCTGCCTCCCCACCCGGTGCTTTGCTTCCCGAGAAGCTCCCGTTACCTACCAGTTGCTCTGTGGTTAATGCAACTAACAAAGCCTAATTTCTTGGGTTTTTTCCTTTTTTTTTTCCCATCCGTATTGCTGGCTCCTGCAACCCCTACCAGGCGAGGGACAGCATGAACTCGTCTAAAGCCACAAAGCTGCTGACTGGCTGAATTTCACCTGCTTCAGAGAAAAAAGCTAAAACCTTTACTGCTCTCTCAAATCACACCCTGTTCTCACTCCCTGCTCTCTCTCTGCTCTCCAGAGCCTGTTGCTTGTTATAGAGATGAGCAAATGTCATGGAGAGAATGACGGTGCCCCCCGTGCTGGATGCCATCCCCTCCTCGTCCCCTTGCACCGAACCACCTCTCGTCACCTCCACACCAGCTTGTCACCAGCCCCCAGAGCTGACCGGTCACCAAGCGGCTCGGGGAGGTTCAGATCTCAACCTTTATCTGTGATTTGGAGGCTTTTCCCAGTGGGTTCCGTTCCAGGCTGGTCCCTGCCCTCGTGCAGAGGCTCCTTCCCACATCCCGCAGCTCATTTTCACAGGACCCCACTGCCTCAACCACAGCTGCTCCCCAAAACATTCAGCTTGGATGCGGATCACCCTCTCCTGAGGCCACATCTGCACTCACGGTTTAAAGCCCAGAGCATTCGACGGAGGTATTTCAGCCTTAATCAATCCCCCAGAGGAGATGCGAGGATGCCCAGCATCAGGTCACCGATCTGTGCGGGTCGCAACAGCCCTGGCCCCGTGGGGCTGAGCTGCACAGGCTGCTTCAGAACAGGAGGAGGTGACAGATAAAGGTGGGAGGCAGAAATCAGAGTAGTTGCATGGCTTGGTTACTGCCCAGCAAGAGCAGCCTTAAGACCTTCAACTCATAGAATCATTTTGGTTGGGATAGACCCTCGAGATCATGGAGTGCAATCACCACCCCACCCCTGGCACTGCCCCATGTCCTGAGAACCTCATCTGTCTGTCGAACCCTCCAGGGATGGTGACTCCAGCACTGCCCTGGGCAGCCTGTTCCAATGCCCCACAGCCCTTTGGGGAAGAAATTGTTCCCAGATCCAACCTCAACCTCCCCTGGCACAACTTGAGGCCGTTTCCTCTGCTCCTGGCGCTTGTTCCTGGGGAGCAGAGCCCGACCCCCCTGGCTCCAAGCTCCTTTCAGGCAGTTCAGAGATCAGAAGGTCTCCCCTCAGCTCCTGTTCTCCAGCTGAACCCCCCAGCTCCCTCAGCTGCTCCTCATAAGACTTGTTCTCTAAACCCTTCACCCGGTGGATGAATGAACCCTTCACCATGCTGAGCATCACAGGGAAAACCACAACACACCCCTGCTTTGAAGCAAAGTGACTTCCCAGCTACGCACCAGCACCCAGCTGGGTGTACCCAGCGCACAGACGTGCACATGAAGAACTCCAGAACTCCTACACCGTGTGCTCACTGCTGTGCCTCCGACACGAGGGGGCTGCAGGGCACGGGCAGCCCCTGCTTTTGCTCCCTGCTTTGTGGCAGGAGCTGCTCACATCTCACCAGCCCGGACCAAAGGCACCTTCCCACAGCCTGCACAATACCCCGTAAACCGAGAAATAACACCAGGAAGGGTTATTTGGGTATTTAAAACGGCTTTATTGGCTCACTGCCACCCTGCCCTGCCTGTGGGAAAGCAACTGCACTGGTGGGAGTTCAGGGAAACGCAGAGAGCCCAGGCCAGAGCTGGGAGCCTTCCTGGAACAAAGGGGCACGGAGGGGCGCAGACAGACCCACGGACTGTGTGAGAGCCGGGTCTCCAGGGACCGCGGCATCCGGGTCTGACAGCAACCACCAGACGAGAGCCGCGGCCTGCCCGGCGACTCAGAGCACACGCAGGCAAGAAGGGCCACGAGTTGCATCATTCGTTCACAGAGGTCTGAGAGCCCCACAGGCCACAGCACAACGGGCTGAGAGGATTTAACTGTGTGCCTATACACGGCTCAGCTACAGGGTGCTTGTAGGGGATCTGCAGGTGGGGAAGAGCAAAGCCAGACCCCGTGTAACAGGCTGCGCATCCCAGAATACGATGCTGGCTTTCAGGATCATGAGCTCTCCCCACCACTAAACCCCTAGGATCTAGTGTCATCTCAGTAAAAGAGCACGTAAAGTTTGGAGAAATGAAGGGGTTGAGCATCTCTACAAAGAAATACACATGATCCAAAATCATAGAATGGTTTGGGTTGGAAGGGACCATTGAAGCTCCCCCAGTGCCCCCCCTGCCATGACAGGGACATCTTCAGCAGCTCAGGTTGCTCAGAGCCCCGTCCAGCCTGGCCTGGGATGGCTCCAGGGATGGTTCAGCCACCACCTCTCTGGGAACCTGGGCCAGGCTCTCACCATCCTCGCAGTGAAGAATTTCTTCCTCCTATCTAATCTAAACCTCCCCTCTTTCAGTTTAAAGCCGTCACCCCTTGTCCTACCACTACATGCCCTTGTAAAAAGTCCCTCTCCAGCGTTCTCGTAGGTCCTCTTTATCCTACAAGAATGAAAGCCAGAAGTAAATAAGGGATTTCAGTTTGGGGTTTTTTTTTCCCTTTGGCACTTTGGGGGTGTCTGGGCATTTGGAGTGGGTGAGGCTGAAATGACCCAGAGCTGTTTTCATTGGGAAGGACGCTCTGCACCCACAGGCTCCTGCACAGGTCAAAGCTGGAATCTGCCTGACCCGCTTCGGCACAAGGCCAAAAGCAACCAGTAAAGAACCACCCAGACAAACCTGCCACACCACCTCCCCCAAATTTAATCCCCTGCCCCACGGTCCCTCCAGCCCAGGAGATACGGAGCATCTCATTAGAAATACACGGCGTGCCCGGGCTTGGAGGCTTTTCAGCACCAAGCAGCAGGGCAGGATTACTGGAGGTTTGCAGAGTCACAGCTCTGTCACCTTGCAGCAGATTGTGATATATCTGCCTCCAACCAGCGTGCTAAAAGGGACACTGTCCAGACACACAGGGGAGGAGAAAAGAAAAGTTAGCAAGGTCAACTTACACTATGTCTGTGCTACAGGGGGGAGAAAAAATACACAGTGAAATATCACTAAGCACAGATCACAATTCATCTACTAAAAACACCTCTGGTGAATCCCAACGGGGAGGGAGCAGAGGATCCAGGATTCACTTTGGCCAGTGATTCTGCTAAAAATAAAACTCTCCCTGTTTACAGAGGGATATTTAAAGGATGAGCTAACGCATCTAAAAGCACACTTTTCCTGTTAGTGAAGACAAGCCTTAGAGGTGTGACAGTGCCATTCCCTTCCCCGTTTAGGCATTCTGCTTCCTTGACAATAGCTGCTTCAGTCACCACATTAAATACTTTTTTGGGGCCGTTTTTTGTGTTCTGGTTCTGCACAGAGTCTGCTGGATGGACCGTGGGACAGCAGTGATGTACATAAAAGGCAAAAGCTTTCTACGCAGTCCAAAACTGAAAAGCAATGGAAACATCCGTATTCAGCCCTTAAAAACACATCAGCGCCAGATAAACAGGCTCCATAAAAATAAGAAAACACTTGGGGCCAGAACTCTGACCGGGGCTGAGCTTCTTCCATGCCAGTCGTGACTCAGAGCCCTTCAAGTCACAAACTCTCCGCTTTGCTTTTCCCACCGTGAAATAATATTTGTCTTTCCTAAAGGAGTGTGGTGGAGTTACTAGAGTCTCACCCATCAGGAAAAAATCATACAGGCACCGAGACGAAAAGACAGACCGAGGAGTTCATCAGCAAAACTCCAAGACAAATCGCAGCGGCTGCTCGGCTCCTCGGGAGAGCAGAGGGCTCGGGTTTCTTAGAGCAGAAAGTTTAATCCCTTTGATGCGGGGGCTGCGGGACTCCCTGGCACCGCTCCCCTCGCCTCGGATGAACCCGCACGGCCACGGCTCCACCATAAATCAGGGCAACGACACAACGCAGGGAAAGATCAGACAGCGCTGCCTCGATTTCTGCAGCACCTTTCGTGCGGCCGGTGCCAGAAGCCAGCGATGGAGACCTTTAGCGTGACCCACCGGGGCCGTTTGTGGGAATCATCATAGGAATATAGATTTCAGCCCGACCTGACGTGACACGGCCCGCCTGATCTGGCAGCCCCTCTCCAAAGGCTTTCCAAAATTGGGATAATCGCAGCCAGAAAACTGCTGTGATTGCAGATAGAAGAGGGAGTACTTTTATTAATACTTCTTATTACGTCTGGCAGAAGCAGGAAAGATACTCGTTGGTGACTGGTGTTCACCCCTTCGTGTCTTCTGGCGAGGAGGTGAGCTCCGTTTCAAGATCTTCAAGCCACAGGGGAAGCCAGAGGCTTTCCAAGAGAAGTCAGGCTTTGTAAAGACAACAAGCGGGTCCAGCTTCAGTTATTTACTCTGTCCTAACAGACCCATCTGGCTTCAGGCATGTCCCTGAACCTGCCCCGCGGGCAGCACCTGCCGAGTCGGCTCATTTCCCCACCAGTGACAGGAACAGAGGACAAACTGCCTAATCCAACCCAGGACCCAGAACCTCGCCCCCCAATCACTCACATTTTATGGGCATGTTCTTTTGACCTCCCAAGTTCCAAGATACCTCCCAAACATGATTTCCAGACGACAACAGGAACAAATCCCTACAAAGCAGACATCAAAAGGGATCACGGCAATCCCCACAGAGAACAAGGCCGTGACGGACGCGCCGTGTGTGACAACAGCTCCTGTGTCCGCACAGCAAAGGCAGGATGCAGTAAAACCACCCCGCGGGCACGCGGTTCTGCCCAAAGCAAACACTATGTGAATGCAGCCCTAATACAGGTAATGCATTTATGCATTTATGATGCAACGCTCTTGGCAACTATCCTATAGAAAAAGGCAGGGCCGCAGCTTTCCCGGGTAATGGAAGGTGGCGGTGGATCAGAGGTGGAGCAAACACATCGCTCAGGGAGGCCTCGTCTGGAAAAAAAGCAAGGAAACCGCAGCCGATCTGCAGCTCTGCACACTCGTTCTCATTCATGCAGGAAAAAAGGGTCCAGTTCCAGCAGTTATAGGTAACTTGCTGCTGGGGAGACGCGAGTTTGCTCAACCCGAGACCTTTGGTAGCTTTTCAGGTGAAATATGTCTGAAAACGATGTAGGAATTCTTGAGATACCGGCAGATCTGCATTCATGCTGTGTGTGAGGTTACATACCTTGGGAGCCTTGCACAATGTCACTTCTGCCCTTTATTTCATCTCCTATACATTGCCCTGGTCTTGACCTGCAGTGCTTCCTATATAATTCAGCACACACCTCTATAACAATGATAAATCTAAGTAGCTTGCTTTAAAGAAGTAAACTCAATTAACTTACTGCACGTTATTCAAGGATTCCTATTCTTGATACTACAGGACCAGAACGAAAATGTGTAGTAGGGTGGGAAACATGTGGAAAAAGAAAGGGGGAGAATGAAGGGAAATCCTCCACCTCAGCTTCCCTGCCAGGAAAACAGAGACTCTAACACCCTCAGCACACAGGGGATGAATCCTGACACGATTCCTGTTGTAACTCGCACATTTCCAAAGCACTTAGCCCTTACAATAGGAAGATGATGCTGCCATTCACCATCTGCCTCTGGGTGATCTTGATTTTCTCCTCACAATTACACCACAATTCTCAGCTCCTTTCCATTTCCCCATCCAACAGCAAAGGCTTCTCCTTCTACTCTTTATAAAAAGCGCGGGTGATGCACAAACAGTTTTCTCTTCTACCAAAGACGGTGCAACCAGGTTTCACATGAAGATGAGACAGGTTGAGCCCGTGAGCACCCAGAAACATCCTGCAGGGACAACACCGCACGTGGCACAGACACAAAACGGCCCACACGTGTCAAAGAGAACTGCGGCCTAAGCCCACAGGAGGTTAGACACATCAAAAATAGAGTTACTCCACACAGCATAAACATGGAATTACGCTGTACTGACTACAGTGGTTTAAACCAAGGGGACATCAATGCCTTGGCTATTCACTAATGCCAAAAAAAACCCCACTTTATATTTAGGTGGCTGTGATGCCACAGCGTTTTCCAATAGCCTCAGGTGTCTGTTTCTAACAGCACAATCTGAGAGATATGTACAAGGGCATGGACAGAAAATGGTCAGGGAAATCTCAGCTTGATAGGTAATGAGCGAAGTCTTGTGCCCTGCAAGGTAGTAAAGAGAAAAAGCAGAGGGAAAAACCTTGCAGATGCTTCTTCAAGGACAAGTCCCTGGACAAACTTAACAGCCAGAGCAATCGTTTTGTAGAAGGGAAACACTTAGTGGCACATGAGGCTGTTGGAAAGGTGCACTTGGCCCCAGAGCAAATGTGTCTATATTAAAATCAACTTATAATAGTAAACATACCTGGCAATGCTTTACAGTTTCCTCTTTATTTTTCTTCCCCAAACGGCACTGCTGAGGAATCAGGGAACGGGTGCAGCAACCAACAACAGGTGAAAGAAGGCGAAGGCTGCCCTGCCCCTGGAGTTTAGGAAAAGGGATGAGCCCAGACCCACCTCTAACCGAGATCATGAGCTCGGGATGTCCCCATCAAACCCCCACACACACCCTGAACGTCCCCCAGCTCCATCCCTCCCTGCCTTTCACCTCCAGAAAGCCCCTGATGCTGGAACAGCCTCGGCGCTGGGAGCCAGAGGAGTCAGCGCCAAGCGGGATGGAGGATGCCGGCATTTCAGCACGGATCTCAGAAGCATCCACGCCCTCAACCTTCCAGAATTCCGCAATAATAAATTAACAAGCGCTTACTTGCCGCCTCTCTCTAGAGCTGTGCCAAGCAGCGCGGGCAGGGCCAAAGGCAGCACCGGGGCTGCCCGGGGCACGAGCTCAGCGAAGAATTTCACGGTTTGCAGACACCGCGGGGGTTGGATCTCAAGCCTATAAATGCACCTATGGCTTCAGTACCAAGGTACTGTAACCGCAGCGATACACCGTTCAAACCGTGCGGTACGCGGAAAAACTACAAAGACTCTGTGAATACCAGGCGAGCTAACTCCTAGCCTGCGGTAGGAGTTACTGTTCTGTCTCCCTAGAAAGACACTTGTGTTTTCACTGACAAAGTTTCCAGATTACACGGTGCAGCAGCTCCACAAAGCAGGTCATTTCACCACAGGAAGATGAACAAAACATAGACTTTGCCATGGGAGAAAGATGCAGATTTCTTCCATTCCCAGCAAATCAAAAGGACCCCATAACTATCATGAGCTAAACATCTTTTCCACCATGCCTACCTCTTACGAAATATCTTTTTTAAAGAAAACAACACTTCCTAATATTTTACGTGCACGTTAAGCCTCAAAGACACGTCACCATCCTTGCCAAACAGACGGTCAACTCCTGGACCTGCAAAACGTGGCATCTTACCCGGCCCACACTTCTGGAGAAGCACCTTCCCACCCTTGTGCTGAATTAGGATCCACGAATCCACAGGAAGGTGCCTGAATTTCAGCATCGAGCGCTAAATCCTGGGTCGTGAACTGGATGAAGAACTGCAGGGGGGTTTTCATCTTGTGTCATGCCGCCCATGGCACGCAGGGGGTCAGAATCCAGCGCTGTGTGGCGGCTGGCAAGAAACTGCTTTCTGATCCATCACGTTGGATCTGCCGGCCACATCTGACACCGCGGCCGTGGGACCACTGGGATACTTGAAATACCCAGTGATGTCGCTTTGAGTTACACTGACCATGGAGAGTTCCTCTGAAAAGGCCTTCCCAATTTGTTCATGTCAGGAAAGGCTCTGAAGGATCTCAGTGGTAATGTAAATCATTCAACTACAATAAAATTTAATGGGACATTTGTCGGGAAGGCCAAGAGAGGGGTGCCAAGAAATGCAGTGGCTGCTCGCTGTGTTTCCAGAGTCCTCCAAACCTTCATCCATTTCAGGAGAGTCCTGCTGGTGTCAGACGCTATTTTCATTAATGCTACTCTCTCTAATTAAACGCAGATTTAAAAAAGCAACCTCAGTCTTGCAACACTACCCGTACAGCAGGGATTCTACAGAGCCCCCTTCCTTCCAACCCGATCAAACAACAGCATATTTACTGATACAGCTTAGTAATTTAATCCACCTTTCTGAAGGAGAAAAAAAAAGCATTCAAAGCTTCACAATCTGCTTGTCCTGGCAGATTAATTCCATGTAGCAATGCTGCAGAATAAACCCGTCTTAAACAGACAAGCATAACATGTATTTTGTACTCGCCTCGCTTACCACCTAATACCTGATGAGTCCAAAATCCACCCACAGCTTCACTTTAAACAGCTGCTCAAACAGCCAAACTGTCACATTTCAAGTAAAACCCTAATACTAAATAAAGACGTTCCCGATTTCAACACAGGCGGCTTCCAGTTGAAATGCTGACACTGAATATTCGCTTACGGACCGCAGCTGTAATCTGGCAAGCGCTCAAGGCACGTGCCTAAAGGCTTTTGTCAAACCCTGGGACTTGTTAGCGTCCTCCCTAAGTCACAACTTGCGCGGGGGTGTCGGCACTGACGCTTCCATAGGACGTGAGCTGGTAGACGTTGACTCAGCTCCGCGCTGACTGCTGCTAATTCTTCCACTCTTAGGCTGTTCATGACAAAAGAGACAAATATGTGACCATTTCACTGGAATTCCGTGCTTGCGGGAGGAGCGCCCAAAATAGTATTTCAGAAGCAGCAAAGGAAGTCGGAAGAAACGTTGAAGAAGATTAAAATCCTGTAGCTTTGCTACAGATAGCGCTGCAGCAGTGTTGGGGATATTAGCGCCAGATTAGCATATATAAAATTAACAAGTGATAAAAGGCTTCAGAGCTAACAATCAAGCCACTGATTTGATGCTGAAGATCAAGAGTAAAATTATACGTGACTGGCAGAGTCTCTCAGGCTTCTGTGGAGCAGATTGTATTGTCAAGAAATAAGTAAATTATAGAATAAACTGCTATGTAGCACACAGGGGGTGCATGGCCGGCTGTGCATAAGAATGTGTGTAGGAAGAACAGTTCAGGCACTTGTGGCAAACCAAACAAGAACCAGTTCGGGTCTGGAAAGAGTGTTATCCCCTGTTTCCCTTATCTACAGGGAATTTACTGTGCCACAAAGACCTGTCATGGGCAGGAATTCTGCAAATTAACAGGTGGAAATAAGGAATACGTGCGTTATCTTTACTGGGCAATTTGAAACTTTCCATCCGTGAGCCATCTCTACAACATACAGTGTGTATCAGGTTGTGCTCTGTGATTCTTTTAGAAATGTTTTTTTTATTAAGATTTATCAGTTCCAACTTAAGAAACGTAAAAGAGGATCTGACCCAGGAGCACTGTGGGATGCCAGAGATGCACGTTCGGCTGGATGCTGTTCCACCTCACTGCTCAGGACGCCACCTCCTCAATGGGAGAAAAAGGACAGGATTAAACAATTCTACAATAATCCTGCTTCTGCTGCGTGAAGATGGTCCTGCAACATATAGAAACAACAAGGTCTTTCAAAACTACACTTGCTACCTAACTATTCTGTTACAGAGCATGGTTTCAAGTCAAAGTGAAAATAAATTGGAGAAAATTGCAGAAAAAGATACAAGCATGTTGTAAGTGCGGTGCAAATCTATGTTCCACTGTGATGCTCTCTCAAGAGAACAAAAGAGGAGGCAACACGAAATACAATGGATTTTCATCTGCATGGCCTCAAATGTGCACCCGAGACACCGAGTACAGAATCCTTAGTGGTTTAATCCCTTGCCATGTGCAATGTGATACTGTAATGTAGATATCACCAAATATGCAAAGTCAGGACCCAGTAACTGTCCCTCCATCCTCTGCAGAAGGGGTAAAATTGGGTTACATGAGATCATATCTGGGGGAATTCAAATTATTGTTGGGTTTTCACACATACGCACAAACTCTCAGTCTCATTAACTTCTTCTGTTCTAAAACACTGGGATACTACATAGACTTTGTGTTTGTTACCCCTTAGCATTTGCTTTTATGATTTATCAGTTCTAAAACTATCAGCCATCCAATCTTACAGGTAAAATAACAGGCAGTTTATGAGTTACTCAAGTAACCTGCAGCCTGAAAAGCACGAAGCCAACCTGCAAATTCTCAGGACTCGGGAGCACTGGCTGCTTCACGGTGAACAGAAAATAAGCCACACTAATGACGAACAGCTTGACCCATCTCGCTGCAGGAAGATTTTCTGTAGCGAATTCCCACACTTCTATTTGGCAACCATAAAAAACGTTCCTGTTGCCTTACAGAAGAACAGTCTTGCATACCAACTGTCTGTAGATTACAACCTTGATAGCAGAAAATACCTATTTGTAGGTAAATTCTACTTACCACCCACTTGTTTTCCTCAGCACCTTAAGGGGAACAAAATCGCCTACTCCAACTGTTCTTTCTTCCTCTCAAGACTGATTTATTCAGACTATCTGAATGCCTGGGAATTCAATTTTTATACTTCATGGGGACAAACACCAAACAACGCATCATTTATTCAATCAGTCAACACCAGTAACACTCAAAGTGGAAACAACCAACTTTTGTTATTCCTCCTTTTACTAGAAACCATGTCGCCAATTGCATTTTACGTTTAGATCCAAACTTTGCAAAGAATACAGCTGGTTCTGTTCTAGACAGCTGGGGTTTGGCTAAATAATAAGTCAACTGTATCCCAGTCCAGGGCCCCAAATTCCCCTATTGCTTCCTAATGTGTTCTTTCCCCCTTTGAGATAACTTGTTAACATATGCTCTAGAGCGTACACACAAATAGGTCATTTTTCCTACCCTAGGGCTCTTGGAAAAAAATAATATCTCACTGGGTAAGGGTATGTTTGGAACAACCATGTAACAAAGCCGCTTGTTAGTCTGCAGCACTTTTGTGCGACTCGCTGAGTCCTTGGACCAGAGTTACTCCATTTATTGTTCCTAGTTCATGATGTGGTTTTGGCACCAGACAGTCGAGAAGCTCACTCCAAAAATCAAAGTTACAGAAAATTAACTTGCTGAAGGCAATGCATGATGAACTAACCTTTTGTAGCAAAGGAGACAAACAAGAATTCAACCCAAAGCATAAACAAAATAGTAGCCAGTGGGGCGGGGGAGGAGGAGAACAGTTTAAAGAAGAAACACATGGAAACGATGCAGATTTGTAGAACCAGCAACTCCTTCCTCGGAATCTCAAGATAAAGGTTCAAGAACAAATTCTGCTTCAGGAAAACTACTAATTGCTAACAAAAGCAAGTTGGAGACATTTACATGACTTATTAGAGAAGCATAACTGGGAATAGGACCTGGCATGAAGAAATTCCAGACCGCGACCCACCCTGTCAGTGCACAGATCCCACCGTGGGCAAATCTGCTTTAGCCCATATTGGTTTTCTGATCCGTAAAATGGGAATAGAGACACCTCACCCCACCTATTTTGGGAAAGACCCCGCAGATGAAAAGTTACTTATTATTAGAAACATGTTCTCAAAGGCCTTGTCAACTACAATATGCTCTTGCACAGCAAAACTTTGACTCACACAAACCAGTAAGAAAGTCCATCTAATCAATGCTGTTACCTTCTCAGCAAGACACGTGAAGCCACGTGCGTGCACGGCCCTTTTTTCTGTGCCACTGAAGAAACCACATTGCAGACTGGCAGGAAAGCTCTAAAACCAGATTTTCCCAAGGCAGGAGACCCATCAGCAGAACTGTTTTCTAACCCTGCTACAGCTTTCTCAGCTGACTGACTATATTTCCTTAATACACATTGAGTACCTCACTAAAAACTTGAGATGGAAAGTCCACAGGTACATCTACTTGCCCTGATACTCCTAAAATTTTAGGTGGGGAATGAGTAAGTTTCAATGTTGCCCAAAGAAAATAAAATTTGCTGCCCCGCCTGTTGTTTATGTTATATGTACTAGCCATATACCATATCTACCAAAGACTCAGTTTGCGTATTAAGACATCTACAGAAAATGTATCTTCCATAATGACCAAGTGCTGCAGCTTCCGAACGCCTGCGATGCTCAGAGGGGGAAGGAATCCAACACAATCTCCCTTTGGACAGCACAGAACGAGCAGAGTTTGCTTCACAGCCTCAAAATGGAAAAATAAAAAGATCACCCGAGCGTAACTTTGTGCAGCAAATCAATGCATTATAAAAGCCTCACAAAAATTACGCCCTCTCCCAATATACACCTGCACAACGGCACAAGAACTATCAGTGGTGTGGAACACAGATTGAATAGAAAATGAGGGGAGAAAGGCAGAAAATGAATGGTCCTGTATTTAAATAAGGAATTTCAATGGGGTGACTTTGCAACCAATGGAAAAATGGGGCTTCACTGGCAAAACCACAGACCCCAAAATACCAGAGGGACAATAAAAACTGAAGCCAGAGAGATTTGTGTGCCCTGGCAGACACCGGTGGCCCCAAGTTCACCACAGCACGACTTTAACTTCTCTGCAAGGCGACTCCTCACGAGTAAACACGTTTACTAGCAAAAACCCCACAGGTTTTGAGCACGTTATCCGTGCACGCCCAGCCGAGAAACATCTCGTCTCAAAACTGGTGCTGAAAACACCAGGCAGCGCAGCACAGGCCACATTCAGCACCGGTTGCGTGTGACAGATAATTTCCCAGCTCCACGTTATCCTAAGCTGCGTCTGCACAAAACCGCCCATCCCAGGCTCCGCAGCATCTCAGCACCGCAGGGCTGCAAGGGGATTTTCCCCTGCCCCAACACAACAAACCCCATTCCAGCACACGGGCAAAACACACATTACATTTATCAGACGCTGCTCGCTGCGCTGCTGGAAATCAGAGAGGCTGGCTACCCACAGCCGGCACTTTGGGAATTTTTTGCTCGATTTATTAGGGATGTGGCTGCATTTCCTACTCAAACTGTTCAAGACAGGCAAAACCCAGCCCAGCATGCAGCCAGTTTAGCACGGGAGAGATGGGGCATCTCCTACAAAGCGACGGGCTCAAGGCAACCGGCTGTTTGGGCAGACTTTTTGGGGAAGGCGATGGCGAGCGGGAGCCACGTGGGACAGCAGGACAGGCACCTGCGGGTACTTACGGACACACAGACAGGCCACCAGCTTGGCGGCCTCATCGGGCACCGGGCAGGTGGGGAAGATGGGCTTGAGCAGGTACGTGGCAAAGACCAGAGCCACGATGTATTGCGAGGAAGGCCGGATGATGAGCAGCTCTATCCAGAGCTTGAGGAAGGCGGGCAGGGAGCCGTACACCTCCAGCATGTAGGCGTAATCCCCGCCGGATTTGGTGATGGTGGTGCCCAGCTCAGCGTAGCACAGAGCACCCACGATGGAGAAGGCCCCGCAGACGGCCCACACCACCAGCGACAGCCCCGGCGAACCGGCCTCCCGCAGCACGCCGGTGGGGGTGACGAAGATGCCGGAGCCGATGATGGTGCCCACGATGATGGCCACGCCGTTGAGCAGCGTGATGGAGCGCTGCAGGGTCACCCCCTCGCCCTCGGCGCAGGGCGAGCGGGCGCAGCCGTTCTCCTGCGCCCCGCCGCCCGCCGCCTCCAGCATCTTCTCCATCGCCTGCTTCTCCTCCTCCTGCGCCAGCGAGGAGGCCGAGCCCGCCGGGCTCCTCTTCTTCACGCCGTTGCTGCTGCCGGTGCCGCCGCCGCTGCCCGACATGGTGGCGGAGCGCGGAGCGGGAAGGAGCGCGGAGCCGGCCGGGCCGCGCCGCCGCCACCATGCAGCCGCCCCTTTTGTTCCGGCGGCGGTGGGCGGCGTGAGGAGAGCGCCTCCCGCCGAGGCGGGGAGCGGGGCCGGCCGCCTTTCCGGGAGGAGGAGGAGGGCAGGGGGCAGGAAGGAGGGTGCTGAGCGCCCCAGCCGGCTCGGGCACCCCCGGCCCGGCGGATCCACCCCCTGCGGCCCCAGAGACCCCGCGGGGAGACGGGGGCAAAGGGATCAGTGCAGCCCCCCAAACACCTCTGGGGTACGGGGGGCTCTTGGGTGGCAGCTGCCAGAGGAGGAGGCTTGTTCCATTCATCCTGCGGGCACCGGGCTGTGCGTTCTTGTGAAGGAAAATGTTTGTGTTTGTGTGTGTTCCCCCCCTAAACCTAAAGTTCAGCAATTTAAACCTAAAGTTGAGCAAAACCTGCATCTCCCAGTTGCCCCCTATTTGCCGCATCTATTTGACACATTCACAGCAGGCCAAGGCCCCACCGCTGCATCACCTGCATTTCTGCGGAGGCACCGCCTGTCGTTGCAGATGCCAAGATGGCCAAAAAGGCTTGTTTGCAAAAGAAAAATATTAAAATCACAAGCGCAGGCAAAATGAACAACTCCTAGCACGCTGCCTCGGGGAAGGCATAGGTTTTGCATCCAAGGAGACTTACTTGGCTAATTCCTTGAAAACTTCAGACACGTGGGGTGAGTCAGGAGGTTTTCTGCAAGATACCTCAGAGAAACTCAGGATCTGCATTCTGGGGAAAAAATTGAACATCTTTAGTAACATTTTAGGGTACCTGGCACTGGTAATGGGCATCACCACCACTTCCAACCACCACAGCAATCCTTGCAGCGCTGATCAGAACCTGACACCTAGTGGCTGCTGGCCCAAGGGCTTCAAACTGTGTTCATGGCTTCTTCGTGGATATAATATTCCCATATTCAGGAAAAATGCTTAGACAAAAATTACCTTTACACCAAGCACATTATTTCCTAGTTTTCAAAGAGAAATGTGATCCTGAAGAGATGGCAAAGACTATGAAAATTAATTCAAAACAAACAGCAACACATATTTATCACACAATTTTCCTGAAACCCCCAAAGCCTTTCTTTAGCTTACTAGCTTAACATTACAGCTGGAATCTAAGCCGATTGTTTCTCTAAGTGATATTTACCAACATTTACTTGCTAGTTTATTTCATACTTTATCCTAGGCAAAACATTCACAGGAGGATAAAAATCAGAAAACAAAAAACGAGGTACCTACAACACACGGGATTGTCTGTGTTGGCCTCATGACATCAGGATCCAGCAGACAGGATTGCAATTGAAATCAGAAGTGTTCTTCAGGTATTTTCAGATAAATGCTCAAATTCAGTTGTACAAAATCATTCATCACTGGATTTACTTCACCAATGCTCTGGACTAAGTTCTTAAGGCAAATATATTAACTGCTTGACAATTAGCATTTTACACCAGATATTAACCTATTTCAGAGAAGTTTCCTTTAACTTTCACAAGAATGGGACCAAGTTATCTTTTTCACTCTGCATCCACTCCTTCCAAAAGGGAATTTCTTAAGAAATTTACAGCTCAGAATTTGCAGATTTTGGTCTCAGATTTAACAATATTTCCACTCAGAATCCCTGGGATGGAGCAGCAGCCACTGAACTGCCAGTTAAAGTCAACCACATACTTGAGTGTCTCGCAAATTAACCAGAGTTAATTCTGCAACTGTTTCTCCATTTGTATTACTGAGAAAATACCTACTTTGCAGTCACGGTGTTAGGGTGTGTTCATATAGTGCTTTATATCTTCAAAGCACTTCACAAATGCCAAGTATTATTATCAGTTCTGAGCACGGACATTAACTCTCCTCAGGCCCCCAAGTTATTCTGCAGAATCTTTGAAGACTATTTGATTATACAATCAGTTCTCCATATGCTAATACTCAGGCACTTCGAGTTTGTCACATCAAAAAGAAAGGCGGAAAGAATTATTTGTCAGAAAGACAAATAATTACCAATATCAGAAGTAAATTAGCCATTTGTTAGAAGTAATGTCTATGTTCTTAACCATTTATCGGGAGAGCTGCCTTGATCAAAATAAGACAGCCTGCTGGAAACCAAATAAGCCATTTCTTCAGCAAACACCTCAGCGACACTAAAACAAGAGCTTCTAAGCTCCAACAGCAGTTTGAGAGGCGTTCTGGGGAAGTATTGGCTGCAATTATCCTAGAAGGGAATTCCTTAACCAGGAATGTAATCTACTGTTCCCATCAAAAGAAGTGGAAACTTGTTGGAATGAATTCTAGGCATCTATACGGTATCTAGACTCTAAGCACGGCTAAGCAGTGAGACAGAAATTAATGCTTATTTCACCTGATTACCCAATTTTTATAATTTATTTTACTCAAAGGTTTTTTTGATAAGATTTTTGTAGCCACAACCACTAAACGTGAAACTCCTGAGAGTTACCCCAAGCATCAGATCAACGCTCAGTTTTATCAAGACCAATTACACCCCAGAAAAAGGACCTTAGTTGACAGGTTGAGCTTAATGATCAGTGTTAAATGAAGTAGTTTAGCAAAGATCCTCAAAATCTGGAATCCCATTCTAGACGACACGTTGCATCTAGCTGAGTGTAAGAAATAATTAGATATCCTTCCGTCAGCACAGCGACAACAGAGAGGTCATTGTTCTTTCATTCCAATTATAATACAGTTCAGCAGAGTCTTTCATCGCTTTTAAGTATCACAGAATGTCTGACATCTGATTAGACCCCACTCCTAATGAACTGGTTCATTCTCAAGGAGGAATTGTGTCATTTTCCTGACAGAAAAATCTACATTTTAACTTGGAGACCTTAACTACACAATGAGATACAGACACAGGTTTCTCTGTGTTTCTTTATTGGATGGTCTCACACTTATTTAACAGTTTAAAATACAGCAGCTACAAGTTTCTTTACATCATGTAAAAACTGAGGACAAAGGCCTGTATCCCATAAGAATAAAAGACATTCCCTATTACATATTTTGTCTGCAAAGACAATTATTTCAGTAAATTATGATTAGGCAGATAACATATATTAAAATACACAACGCAACAACTGCTACGTAAACAAGTTGCACAAAGAAAAAAGCAAAGATGTGCCAAGGAATACAAGTTAAGACATTCAAAATCAAGGCATTCAAATGTTAATGCCAGCACTATTGCCTATGGATTTGAGCAGAAAACAGGACCCTTCCTCAAAAGTAAACCAGGTAGAATTCCAGTATTCTAAAACCCAGCGGGTTTTTCTGAGATCAAAACATTCTCCATTTCTATGGCTTTCATAGCCAAAAGATACACTCCTGTCAGACTTAAAAATACCAATTGAAGCCATCGCGACAGAAGAGAACAAAAGCCCGGCCAGGGACACATGCTGGCAAACACCTGAGGTGCCCGGGTATGAGAGTTCTGGAATGTTGGAATATGGACCAAACAATCAAATGCCAAACGAAGTTGGTCCACCTATGAAGTCGCCAAGAACGAGACTTCTGAGAAGCGCCATATTTAACAGAAATACTGAAAGGCAGCTGGAAACCAGATCAACACGGGTGCAGATCCACACTCAAAAACCTTCTACTCCCGTCTCTATAAACTGCCCTCTAAATTATTCCGATTACAGTCTTTAATTCCTAGTACTTGCTGGCCCAGGAACACCTCCCAGCACAGTGCTAAGTGATGGAAGTGACTACCGTGCAAGGCCAAATACCAACATGTGCTCTGACCCTTTCGTATTGTACCACCTAGAAGAAAAGCCTAAAGATTCCTATGCAGAGACCTTTCAAAGAGACTTTCACTTACTTGTGCAGAATCATTAGAAATATTAGCTCAAGTCCAACAATCAAATCATTCCCACCATACCCCCAAGCAACTGAGAGAATAAGGCAAAATAATTATATTCCATCTCCTGTTTTGCACACATATGCAGGTAAACAGAATTATTTTTCTTTAAGTTACCTTTTGCAAGGCCAGTACAGTTATTGTAACATAAAGTTAAAACAAACAAACAAAAAACCCCTTTCTGTTCATTTCCAGCCTGCTAATTTCAACAACAATCCACCCTGCAACCGAGACACTGTCTGCCCTACCCAGAGGTGCTAAAACACTGTGACATAAATGTAAGATTAAAAAAAGCAGCAAAAAAACTGTAACAGATAATCCCTGTAAGGCTTATTTTTGTAACACAGTAGAGTTAATATTTTCTATGTTGACCCTGTTTTCAGATATTTGAAACTATCAGTGCTAAAAATTAAAATGTATTGATTTCATGTAAGTGTCTTCAGATGTTATTTTATCTAAATATATACGGAATATAGCTTATTAACCATATGAATGGATAATACATTTATTCTCCAAAGCCTCCATGATTATACTTTTAACAAAATAAGTAAACCTCTATGAGAATTTTAAACAGAGCACTGAAAATAGAATATTCAACATCACCTTCGATGGATGCATGGCGGTGAGCATCTTAAAAAGAGATTCACGCAACTAGGAGAAAAATTGATTCAGTGGAGCAAACCTGAGCATGGAGAACTCAGATGGGTACGAGCACAACTACAGCACATGAAACATCTGGAGATAAAACACTTACACCACTGTAGTACCCTAAGAACAAAACGTGTATTTTGTATTTGCACGTGCTAGGAAAGCTACATGAACTAGTGAAACAAGCTCAGGGGATCAGAGGTCCACGAAAACTCAGTGGAAATTACCAAGGCAACTAAAAAACTTGGAGCAATTGCACGAAGCCTTTTCAAAAACCCATCCAGGTAGGATAGGCAGGATAGTCTGCTTGTTTTTAAGAACTTAAACTGATAGCCCCAAGAAAACACTGCATTTTATAGAAGAGATTATACAGTAATTCAGAAATGCTGTCTTAACATGCAACTTCAAGGACACTTAATTTTCATGTATGCTTTTAGCTGGTAATTCAAACTTATGCAAATTAAGCTGTTCCCTTCATACTTCTAAGTCTTCATCAATAAAACAAATAGGTGGCTTTTCACTGATCTGGCAGAGCCTACTTCAGTCCTCTCTACTGTATTCAGTATTTATAAGGCAGTAGTTTAATATTTTGATGCAGGCTACCTATAGGTAGCTTAGTCATCTATATTTTTAAATGTAAAGGCAACATTAAGATGACCTTATATTACAGTTTTTCCTAACTACTAATAACGAGTAGCAAAAAATCTCAAAGACAGACAAGATCCGTGCCCGTTCTGCATCACTGCCGTCTTTTTACAGGGTCCTCCTCAGAACAGCAAGAACACCCTGATTGAAAACCTCCAGCTTAACCACGACTAGATCAAGCACACCCAGGCAGAACGTAAAAGAATTCTTTTCCTGGTGCCAGAACTGCAGACGTCCCTTCCAAAATTATTTTGGAACCTGTTGCTCTCTGGCAAAACCATCACTGATGTGACTCTGCAGATTAGGAACAAAGTGAAAAGTCTGTCTGATGATGCCAAATACAGCATAGTTCAACCAAGCTCATATAGATGGCGTAGTTCTACAGAGTCCACCCAAGATGGTAAGGTTCTGCTGAGCAGTACAGGCTTGGCAGAGGTAATGAATCTGAAGATATGTCCTGCCACATGGAATACACCACACAGTAAAAATAAGTAGGCCAAATGGGGACAAAAAAAGAGATTTTCTTACTTTTACAACATAGAGTCACTCTGAGGTTAAGAGGATACATTTCAAACTGCCAGGGGAGAAAGGCACAACTGCTGCAACATAACAACAGCCCGAGGTAGAGCGATTAGGGATGCAAAGGCAGGACCTGGGCACTTCATTGTTTAAATAAGAACATTGAAAAGCCTTAAAACAGTCAGGGTCACACAAAAAAAAAAAGTGTTAAAGTGCTTTTAAACTGAACGCTTGGGCTTAAAAAATAAAAAGTATTGATTCTAAAGTTCTGAGCTAGCGTGCTGGCATCACTTGTGCTGAATCACAGCAGCAACCAGTGACCTCGCTCACCAGCAGATGCAGAGCAAGGAACGTCTGTTCTCCAAGATTCCTCGAATACAATCAATCAACATCACATCCTGAGCTAACAGACAGACCTGCTCCTCCTCAGAAAAATCTGACCAGGCATTTGGTACGTGAATTTCACGCACGGGCACGCTTAAATACAGTAAAGTGTAAAATGCCAGTGGGAAAGGTGCTCGAGAGAAAATTACGTCTAGTACCCTGTTTCCTTGAAAATAAGACCTACCCTGAAAATAAGCCCTAGCACGATGTTACAGGATTTTTGAGGATGCTCAAAATATAAGCCCTACTCCAAAAATATGTCCTAGTTACTATTCATTAAAAAGTCAATTTAAAAATGTAAGGTAGCTATACATGTAAAAATATAAGTATCTTTTGGGGCAAAAATTAATACTGATCCTGTCTTATTTTCAGGGAAACAGAGTAGCAGTATAATAGTATGCTTCAGAGGTAGATAATACTCGTGGTAATGGGACCCTCCCTCTCGGGTGAGGCCCCACAGCTGGCGGCTTACACAACAACTTTGTCTGGTCCACAAACCAATTTCAACCACCACTTCACTTTGTTACCACAAGGTGCTATAACACAACGTGGTCCCCAGTTGTCCTGAAGCAAGACAACTCTTTTTATAAGAAAAGTACAAAAGACAAAACTTTGAAGAGAGTGCACTGGTGCTTTATGAGTTACCGAAAAAAAGATTTCAAGTATCTGAATGCTGCATTTTGTCCATACTCTCCTAGCACTGGATTAGGTTTCAGATTTTTTTTTTCTCCCCACAAATACCATTGGGAGGGTCAGCTGGGGTTCATCTGATTTTGCTTTCCTTTGATGTGATCGATTTCCTGGAATCAACTGGACATTTTTGCCTAATTTACTGCTCTTGCCAGTCTCGAGATACTGGTGCATTCTCTTCATTTCTCTTCTCCTGGCACATTATTAATACAGAAAAGTAAAAGCTGCCAAAGCTAAAAGCTTCTGCATTTCTTATAAGGTTTTAGAAAAAGTCTTCTGGCTTGTGGTTTTGACAGAGTGGACATTCTGTGACATCCATATCAAATATGGATCATGCAGGCAAGAGAATGGAAAGAGGTTTGATTCTGTAAGGAATTTTTTTCCTTCTCGTCATCCTAAGCACCAAGGAAAAAGGAAGAAGATAAAATGTCTCGGTGTATGTGAGCAGAGAAACTAGTTCTCTTCCCAAACCTCTGAAACTATTCCACAAAAGGACCTGGTCAGTATTAATACTTTTCACTTCTTCACACATCCTGCTTGCTAACGTGTTTTTAGCTGCGATTATTAATTCACGGAAGTCACTGAGAGAACATGTGAGGAGACACCGAACAATTCAGAAAAGAAGCAGGAGAAAAGATCTCCTGCCCTTATTTTTCCTTTACCTCTCAAAGTAATTCCTTATTAATCCCTGCTTTAAAGCAAGCCAATTTGTAAAGGGTTAATGTTATTTCTGAAAAAAAGCAAAACTAAAAAAAACCCCACAGCTTCTCTACTGAAAGCCAAACGGCACCTAGCAGAACAGAAACCAGCTGGCTGTGAAACCGTACAGCACACACACGCTGCGGAAAAAGGAGAAAGATGTAAAAAATGTCAGTGACATCCAGCTACGGAAGCCTGGACTGACATTTCATGGGCCGTCATGGCCTGACCTGCTCAGCACGGTCCTTGGGCTGAACTTCAGCCTCCAAGAGATGTCTGCGCTGGAAGGACGAACGCACGGTTCGGTTCATCAAGGGCTGAAGAGGGCGGAAGTTGTCAACCATCCTCTTCTCTTCTTCACCATCTGACGTGAAGAGCAGCATCCGAAACGCCTCCAGCTGAGAAGGAGAAAGTGTCCAATTTCGTCACTTTACTAACTGGAGAATTAGTGGAGTTCAGAACAAAACACAATCATTCATGCTTGGAAAAAAAAAATTAAAGGATTGTCACACTTGCATTCTGAGAAATTTTAGCATGAACTTCTGGCACTTCTTTGTCACCTGCTGGTAAAGATTACACCATCATCCCTATCAATGCGGAAGACGAACTGTCAGTCACCTGCCATCTTTCGGCAAACTAAATCTCAAATGTGGCAACATCCGAGACTGACACAACTCCCATTCAAATACGGGAACGTGCGCCATATTTAGATAAACCTCTCCAACTTTCTTAATTTACACCTTTCTTGGAATTCTGTTATTTTATTCAGACATGTATATACTGGCACGCAGAAAAGAGGGAACCTCAACAAGCAAGAATCTACATAGTTGTTGTTCTCACTGGTTTATAACTGGGGATTAAAACAAGTATGCAGCAGATCAGCTTTTAATGCTCACAAGGGCATGACAAAGTTAAGTAAACTATGAGTCTTTCTATGCCATAAAAGAAGGAGAGCAAAGAGCCAAGGAAAAAAAAAAGAGAAAAAGTTTAAATTGAAAAGAAGAATGATAGACGAGGCATTCAATTCTCTCTGCTCTGTAACAGTCTGCAGTTCTTCCCGTCCTGTTCTTTAAGGTAAACCGAACCATGAAGATCACGAACATGCCTGTTCTTGAGTTCGTGTTTGTTTGGAGCATGACCTTCTGGATGGAACAGCTCCATGCTAAAGTTGTGTAAAAAAGAAATTCAGTATTTTGCCTCATGTCATTGGACTCATACCTATTGGCCAAAGCCTCAAAAAAACAGACGGTGCACAGATAACTTTCTGTGCCTCTTAAACCATGAAAAAATACTAGATTTTGGGGGGGTTGTTCATTCCTACTTGCTTTGCAACACTCTCCAACACTTGTCCCATGCTGTAATGCCCCTCAAAATTCTCCACTTCTTCAAACAGACAAAAAAAATCCCGAAAACTTCCAACAAAACCCACAATTTCAGCTCAATTCCAATGAGTCCTCCTTCTGACCATTTCCTACTCGTCTCTACACCTACCAAGGAATGACAGGAAGTTCTAAAATTAAAAGCAGTAGAGGACATATGGTGACGAGTTCGGGATGGTGTCGGAACAGACTATTGACCACAAGCTCCTCCACTTGAAATAACTTCTGTAATGCAAACATTTGCTGAAACCTTTGGCTTTCTGTCCTTTTTAAAAGGGAATTAAAAAAAAGGAACTTAAGGACAGTACGGCTGAGTATAAACATGTCTACAGCCGCTGATCTCTGTATTCACAGTGAATTACAGGTGCTGGTGAGGAACTACCTCTGTGCATCTCCCCGTCCATGGCAGCAGCCAAACAGGTATGGCATGATTTGAAAGAAAAGCACGAGATTTACCTGATTCTCATCAACCTCTATTGGCTTCTTCTTGATAATCCACGTGACCGATTCGGTAAGTGGGGGAGTAGTCAAGGAGCCCGCGTAGGTCCAATAATCAGGGCATGAAGGAATCAAACAGGTGGGATCAAAGACATCGAACTCGATCACAGTGTCCTAAATCCCAGAAAGAATTTATTTTATAAATGTTTGGGTTTAGAAAAAAAAAAAGACAGAAGATTCAGGGAGATCTTAACAATGAGATGAAACACTGTACATGTTATGCATGCATTTGAAAAATTAGTTATTGTGAAACTAATAATGATCTACATAAAATAATAATTTAAAACCCCATAAACTTGCACAAAATTGGTAAACTGGGTTTGAAGCTTAGGAGGCAGTTAGTGAGTAGACAAAATTTAAATATTTCTGTTGTCCTCAACAGCCATTAGGAATTCAGTGCAGAAGAAACAAGGAGTGCGAAGGAACAACTGACTATGTCTTTGTGGGAGCTGGAAGCAAATAGGAAAAAGAAAGAATAAACGGTGGAATAAATTTGGCTAGTTCTGCCAGATATACTTAACACACTGCAAGCAACAGTGCTTTTACTTTTCAACATATGACACTACACAGCAGGGAAAGGGAAGAGGACTAAAATTTTATTTAAATCACATCAAGTATTCATGTCTAAGAAACGTGCTCTCCCACAAGTGAGACACCAGCCAGCAGGTAGGAGCTCCAGAGCCCACAATTTCCTACACAAACATTTTACTCCTGAGTTATTTCCAGGATATGCTGCCAATGCAGGAAAGGAAAAGCCTGTTTTTCCTTAGATAAGCTTTATCAGTTCCCCACTAAGAAATTTAACAATAAAGAATCTTCCAAAAATAGGGAGTTGGACAAGAGATTCTAGATGGGAACTTTCACCTGTCACACGAGAGAGGAAGGTCAAGGCCATCAAATGGGCATCATCCGACCTTCCTCCTCCTCCTCCCCAGGGTGACGTTTCTCAGGGTTTGCTGCTGAAGTCAGTGATAACGCTGACAAGGCAACAAAGGTTTGTTGTTTTTTTTAAAATCAAATGCTGAGGAGTTGCTGGGTGACTGACACCCTTTGGAAATGAGATCCCTTTCGGAGCAGCCCACATGCAGCTTGATGAGCCTAATGTTTGAAACTAATCTTTTTTTTCTTTAAAAGATCCCCACTTTAGTTTCTTTCAAATTCATATACTGTAAAACATATTCTCATAATGGATGTATATTCACAGATTTTTGTAGGTTTTTTAGCACTGAATTGACTTGTTTGGCATTTACGTAGCAAAGTTTTCACTGCACCACCACAAATATCGGGTTTATTTGGATTAATAAATCCTTACTACGATAAATAATGGCACAGCGACTCCACCTGGATGTGCTTACAAGCCACCAAAGCTCACTGTGTGTATTTTTTTGTGTGTACTTCCAAAAAGGAACAGGCACCTAAAGGAGCATGAGCTGCTTTTGAGTGCTATCAGAGACCCAGCGCTCCCTCTCCTGGCAGAACTCAGCTATGAAAAAGAGTCCCTTTCCCCTAGCAGAAAATTTAGTGTTTAAAAAAAAGGCAAAAAATAATCTCCTCTTCAAAGATCAGACAAAAAAAAGCCAGAAAGCCTTAATTGCACAAGAAATAAACTACCACTTTACACAGCACAGAAAGCTCCTTCCAGTTAAACACCATAAACTAATCCAGTGACGTGTTTCCATGGAACTGGTAGGGCAGGCTCCTGAGAGGACAAGCATTAAACACGTGAATGCCCTTCTAAGGGCATCATTTCTTAAACCAAGAGGTTTGGAAAGCTTGAAGGATACAATTCCTCCTTAAAAATGAGCTTCTTCCCAGTATAATTGACAGTTCACCCAAGGTGTCAATCAGCCCCTGACTGACATTTAGGGAAGGAGGCATTTGGTCATGTTTTGCTATTCTCGAAGTATTTTTTGTGTCAAATAACTGCTTTAGCTATGCCTGGTGACAAGTGGTGGGACACTTAAATACTTACTTTGTGTTTAATTGCTGGCAAGGCATCAACCAGTGTCTGCAGCCCTTCATGATGTGCTCCCAGCTGCAAAGACAGGTGGGAGCCAGAGAATCATTAAGCTGACATTCTACATATCTACCTTAATCAGGATTTTTTTTAAAACAATCTAGAAATATTTTATCCTAAATCAGTTTTAACAAAAAGGAAAGAAAAAAGCATAATTACAGCTTATTACACAAAGTGAAATTACCTTTAAAAACACTCCAATAACAGCCAAGCCGTTGCCTTCCATTACAGCTTCTTCAAAAGTTGGGTACGCAACGGCATTCCAGTGTACCAAATGCAACTGAAATAGAAACAAATGAGAAATCAACATGTGCACGTGACTTTTGTTCTTTGCTGCTTTTGGTCCGTGGCAATTTGAGACACCGCAGTGAGCCACAAAAATGAGGACCGAAAGTTTATTGGAAAATAATTGTACTTCACTTCTTTTTTTTGAAACAATAATAAGCAAACAGCAGCGCCAAAATTCAGCCATACAGTCTTGCTGGTAATAAGTATCTTGCCAAGCCAACAGGTATCATTATGAACACGTTAACAGGAGATAAACATCTCAAAAATAAGCAATAGGCATTTTTCAAGTTCTCCATCTTTGGCATTTCACTGTGTATTTATACCTGTCATACTTTCCTCTCTGAGCAACTTAATCTGCATTATTCTCCCGTTTGCTCCATCTTTTTTATTGACTCTTTCTACCTTAGTAGCTACTTAGTCACAAAAGTTTTGCTACTGTAATAATTGCTTACAAGTTGAAAACAGAAAATAAAGTGATGATGATAAGCACTATATTAGCATAGAACTCTGCTGTATATTACAGTAATGACTTAAAGAAAGAAACAAAAAAATGCTGATGACTAGAATAAACTCTCTAATATTAGCCACAGCTCGGGGGTCACATACACAAGACAGTTCTTGTATAGAAAGCAGGACCAGGCTTTTTGAGTTACAGGTGTGGGTGCGAGAATTAAATCATCTTCCATTTTCTCTTTAAATATTTTTTGAAAGGAGTATTTAGTATGTGATTTGTTTCTTTGCAAGTGTTTGGTAACAATAAACAAGTGATTTTACAGCAGTAAGGACCGAGAGATCCTACACCTCTTGTGAACTTTTCGCTATTGCAGCTCAGAGGTAAAGTTTGTTTGGGTTTTTTTAATTGAGATCTGAACTTGCACATTTACCTCAACATTTGCTGTCCACCTGATCTGCACCCCATTACCTACGACCTGAGAGCTCATTAAGACCTGACTGTGCTCTCAGTTTGCTTTACGTTTCGTCCTTTTCCCCTTCCAAAGGAAGGACAAGCAGAGTTGTGCCACCCCATCCAGCCAGAGCTGGAATAGCAACGATACTTTGCTGCCATCAGCTTGTCCAACCCCTGGGGATACTTGGGGAGAAGAAAACATTACTGAAACTTTCAGTAAGGGAGGCAGTGTTCAATTTTAAGACTGTGTTCTCTTCTCCAGAAAATACAGTGAAGACAAACTTGCTAATACAGCAGCGGATGAGCTGTGGCACCTACGAGGTCTGACCCTTAGCTGTAAGCTGCAACTCTGCAAATTGGGGGTTTTCTGGCATGTAGTGTATTCATAGCCCAAGCCTTCTGTCCCCACAAATGTCTGCACTGTTCAGTGTTTTATCTCATACCTCGGCCGGGTAAAATTTGCTGTCAACGGTGTGCTCTGAACCCCACTCGTTTATAGCTCCCCAGTGGAAGTGGAACTGCTTGAGCCTGTATTGGTTTTCCAAGGGACCTCCAACGATTACTAGAAAACAAAACAAGACACATATCTTAATAAATACGATCTAGAATTGTCCAGACAAATAACAAGAAGGTTGTCCTTGAAATAAATTTGTCCAGGAAAAAAAAAAAAATCAGGTGGAACAACTCTCTTAACTGAAAAATTCCCCTCGTGCTTGGCTACTTTTACAATTTACTTTGCTATCAGAAAATTGGTCAAGCAAACACATCACAACTTTCCCCTGCAGTTTGAGTCACCTATATCCAATTGAAGATGATAAACTAAATATTCTCCTCATCCTCAAGGGAATTTTTTTGCCAATTCACATCAAGTTGGGCAAAGGCATGGTGATTACATGTTTCATTCTATACTCTTCTCCTTGAGCAAGTATATAAGAACTGCCTTGCCAGAAAATATATGTATGATGACAAAGCAATGAACAGATCTATTAAATGACATCCCAGCAAAGCCTCAATATCTACGAAAAATATTGAAATTTCTCATGACAATACCAGACTTTAAAAAATCCCATTTTGCCAGAAAAATCAGTACATCATGCCAAATGTTTAATTCTGCTTCTTTTTTTCAAGTTACAAAAATCCAAACATACCATTCTGCTTCAACAGAGCTTTCAGACTGCATAACCAACGTTAAAAGATTTCCTGCACAGCCAGAAATACGCTAATATTGTGCCTACTGCAAACTGTTCAGGCTACACCTCCACAAAGCACCTAAAAGTACAGTCTGGCTATGGGCAAAATTCTGGGTTTCTGGAAGCTTCATGGCCTTTTTAGCCACGAGTGAAGGCAAATATTCAGTCCACTCTCCTGATTTCAGAAGGCCTCTCATCATCTTGCAAATACATGAACGAAAAAGTCTATTCCTAGGTTTCTGTGTGCTGTTGGGTTTTACTCATTTCCTCCTAAGCGAACCAGGAACATTCTGCAAAGTCTCCTTGCTCGTTATTACATCATGGTATCTGGTAAAGGAGGCCAGAATTACTTCCAAAAGGCTAACAACAAACACGTAGCTGCAGAGACCCATTTGCCAACTTTTACTTAACTGTACCTCATGGTTAAATTTTATAGCAAACCACTGTTTAAAGTACATAATCCCAACACTACTTTTGAAAATAAGTTAATCATTTTAATACTAAGGAGAAAACAATGAGAGGTGTTAAGAGCTTTTCTCGTCTTTCCCCCCCTCTTAAAGCCAGCCAGCAATTTTTGAAATCCTAACTAGATAGGCCTGCTTGTGATAAAAGAATAAGCTAAAACAAGCTAGGCAAATTGACATTTTCTGAGCTCTTAGCGTAAGTGCAATATTGACCATCATTAAAAAAAAAAAAAAATCACAGTGGAGAGAGATGACTTTCGGGGATGGGATGAAGATGTGGCCCACGCTTCCAAATCTTTCAGAATTAAAAGTTTCTGCATTCTAACACCATCCATTCCTGATTCTGTGGTGATGCAAACCCCCAAGTGACTACAATCATATTCATAATCCCATTCACTTGAGCATTTACCTCACGAGTAAAGTTAGGCACAAGCACACGTGTACGGAATCAGGTTCCTACAGTGGACACTAGAAAGTGACAGGAAACAAATAGGGACTTACAGTCCCTTTGCGCACTTTTTTGCCATTTCATTTCCTCTCAATTTACCAGTCTTGATAATTTCAAAACAAAACAGTTTAAAGGAATTCTAACAACAACCAGGGGAAAGGATCACAACAGCTTTATATTGTAGCCCTAGTTGGGTTTCAGCCTCAGGTCCCTGCCGATGGGATTCAAGCACAGCCAGGACCATGCTCCGTACGTACCTGCCCCACACCCTCTTCCTCTTCATCCTCCTGCTCTGCTCAACAGCAAACACCCCATGGCAGAACTACCTTCGTCTTTTGCCCAGGTCTTGCTTCGCCTCATCTCAGGAGTTCAGCATTTTTGTCTATCCTGGATGCACGTTTCATTTTTTCCTTTTTCATCTTTTGTTTCGATTTTTTTTCTTTTTTTTTTTTNTTTTTTTTTTTTTTTGTTTGTTTATCCATAAGCTCCCTTCTCTGGATTTCTACTATTGTTACACAGAAGCTGGCAGAAAGAAAAACCAGAAATAGCAACAGTAAAGAAAGAAAAGTGGAGAAAAGAGGCAAACACTTGAAAACTCAGCCATTTATCCAGCAACACCCCGTGATCTGTTGTTTCTCTGTCATTTTGGAGTTCTATCACTGATCCTTTAATGCCATCATCACCCTTCACTGACTTCAATTCATTTGAGGAGGATGACAAGGCAGCCATCCAGAGGCAGCAAGAACGCTCACACTTAAAGATTCACCTCAAGTGTTTGGTTTCAGAAGCGAGGCAGGTAAGATCTTGCAGAGCTGTGATGTGCTCTGAGCAGCCAGCCTCTGAAAGTCCTAATCACCCCATGCTCGTCTCTATGTCACAAAACTGCCCCTGGGTACTTAAATGTTGCAGATTTCTTAACCTCCTGCAGGCAATTCCCCTCTACAACACCAGTTCTCACAGAAAAAAATGACTTTGTTATCCATCAAACTGTAAATCATAACACTTTTCAGGAATGCATCCTCAACAGATAACGGGGTATGGCTGTATGAAGTAAAAGAGTGCTAAACTAAAAGAAAACCAATCTAGAGTTAGTAAGTTAAAATCACTAATGAGCTAATACCCCACCTCACTAACGCAATAGCAGTTTGTACTGTAAGAACACAAGGGCACTGCTTGGTTTCTTCATTACCTATCACAGCGATCATCCTCCTCCCAAACACCAACCAAAAATAGTGGTATCATGGAGACAAAGCACTTGTTTACTAGTGTGCTGGAAGCTTCCTTCCCAAGAGCATTACTAAATCCCTTACAAAGTGCTAGCATCTCTCATGGTAAGCAGTCACCTTAAACACAGATAAATCAGACAGGTTCAAACTTGCCCAGGGTCCCTCAGTTTCTCCCTCCAGGTCAAGTTGAGCAAACAACATGAATCATGAGCTTCACAATATCCCCAAGCAACTGCTACCAGTTCACCCACCTTTACGAAATGTCTTCTTTATAAATACCAGCAATATCCTTTGGTAAAGGCAACTTTTAAAAGGAAAAACAGACAGGAAATCTGGAATTTGGTAGCAATATCTTGATTTTGAGTCATTCGTCTCTACTGAGCTTTTAAATAAAAAAATAGCTGCTCAGGTTGGTGCACTTATTCATAACAAATTGCTGGAATGCATAATTGGATTTTGCATGCACTGACTCCTGCTTACACTAAAACACAGGAACACACGCACTTGCTCCCTGTGGTAGCAGCTCACTATTATTTAATTCTCCAAAAGCTTATTGAGATAAGTATGTATGCTTTCCAGCTGCAAGTCATTTTGCTGCCGGTTACCTCGAATGCATTAAATATACCTGTTAACACCGCAAAAGAGATAAGTGGCAGATTACTTTATTCAAGTGTAATGATGGAATCTCATTTAAAATTAAGTAGATACATATGCATATGAGTGAAGATTGACTCATGTAGATAAAGCTGTGGTATTATGAGACCTAATCAAAAAGCAGGGCCTTCAGGTTTGTGCAGTAAGAATAAGTTTCAACCTACAACAGAGGATTTGTGCACAATGTCCATGGTAATAAATACAAAGTAAAAGCAAGGCCTATATAGAACTTCTACATTATAATTCCCATCACCATAAACCCATGTTTAGGTAAAGCATTCTTCTATTGCACATTTTCAACATTTGTGCTGTGGTTTTACATCATGCAAATATTTCTCCTAAGTATTAGTAAGACATTAAATTGATTTTTCTGAGTTCTGCTTACTTGATTTATCAGTAGAATCATCAAACTCAACCAGGAATGAATATCCGTTGTTCCAGATGTGAAGACACGTTGTTGGGTCATAGCTGATTTTCAAAGGCTTCAGAAAGGGGTCGTACACACTGTCTCTCCACTGGATGTTGATAGGAGACTGCCGGGTGCCTCCAGGAATGGTAAGCGGGCTCTGCCAAAGTGGATGCACTGGAAGATGATGAAGAGAGTCAGGCTCTAATGCATGATACAGAACTTCCAACCGAATGCTTCAGAACTTTTTGGCAAGAGAAGGTGCTTTGGCATATTGGCTCCAAAGGCTAATTCGAGTCAGCTGATGAACAGGAAAGTAAAAAAATAATAATAATACATTCCAGTTGCATGACTCAGCCACACAGGGAAGCGCAGTAATCTGACTTAACAGAGCTGATACCTTTCCTCATTTGCAAAATGCTCTTCAAATACATTCTGTCCCCATATTTGTCAGAAAATTATTTTCCTTTTACTGCCAATTGATTTTAAGGTGGTTCTGTTTTACAGCTCTGCCAGAGTCTCGGCACATCATGTTTCCTTACACACCATCATGTCAGATCACACCAGCCCCAGGATAAGTCCCCCTACAAAGCAAAAACAGTCTCTTGAAGGTGCCGGTCTTCTGCCTATTTCTGCTATGGGGTTTCACCACTGCAAAGGGCGCAGGGCTCCTGAACACCCACACCGATATGCACCAAGACGACTTTGTGCAGTCAGGACCTACAGCTGATCCTCACACCTGTAAAATCCTAAACTGCCAATTTTGGGGGCAGCTCGGGCACCTCACGCTGGCACGAGCAGGGCAGATGCATGAAGTTTCCCCGGGATTTTATTCTTCTTAAAGCCAGAACGGAGACCTGTGTGGACGGGGAGCACTCGTTCACCCACTGTCCCCCAACATTGATGACCCACAAAAGTTTTTTTGTGCCCTGTGCATCCATTGAACCCATAACAGAGAGAACCTGAAGCACAGCGCTACCGGCTGCTTCATTAGATACAACTGCTTGTGGTTTTTTGCGAGTGGAAGGTAAAAAAAATATAAAATCTTTTAACAAACTACTCACACAAAAGGCTGCTAAACAACCTTCCCCCTCGGTTTCCTCAGCAAGGGGCAAACTTCACCGCCCTGAGCACGGTCACCAAGACCCAGGTGAGGCAGAGACGGGCAGGCAAAACACCCCCAAAAGTGCCACAACTCTGTTACGGTTACTGCTATTTCCTGATGCCTCAGCGGACAAAGCCAGGCTGAACTCGGCCTCTTCTACACAAACTTCGGCGGCACCGGCAGCCCCCTCAGGAAGGGAACCGGGCTCTGGGGGAGCAGGAGCCGGGCGGGGAGAGCGAAGGGGGCTCGGGGCAGCGACCCGCTCTCCTCAGGCGGCGGGGGGGTGACGGCAGCCCCGGCCTGAGGGAGCCTGTCCCGAGACGGACCCCCCGAGGGAAGCGGCCGCATCACTCACGGGCGTCTCGCAGGCGGTAGGAGCAGCAGGCGCCCAGGCTGCACCGACGCGTCCCCCGCCGGGAGGCAGCGGCCACCAGAGCCCGGCACAGCAGCGGCAGCATCGCGGAGCAGCCGATGGAGTCGCCGGGCGCCACCGCCCCAGTCCGGCCCGGCGGGCCCCTTCCGGCACAGCCCCCCCGCCGCCATCGCCCCCTCAGCCCGGCAGGCGTTTCTCCGCCCCAGGCGAGGCGGTGAGGGTGCAGCTCTTCCCTCAGGGGCGGGCCGAGCCCGCCTGCTGCCGGCATTTTATCCTGTGACAACGTTAGAGAAGAGACCCGGGCTCCCTATGGGTGTGTGTTCGCCATTTCCCATGGTCAGGGTAATCGCTGTGCGTGACTCACCCCAAAAATGTGCCTTCCCTCAGGGCGATAACGTCAGGGATCGTTTACACACTTCGGGGGATTAGTGTGTATTCTTGTCTGGTTAGTTTTGGTCGAGTAGGTTTGAGTTTCCCCCGCCTGGAGCAGGATCCCTGTCCCAAAGGGGTACGGGTGGATCTGGCTCATCAGGGTCTCTGCCCCTAACCGCACGCAAAAAAGTTTTAAAAAGTTAACTTTATAAGCACTGTACCCCCCTGCATCTGTCCCAAAGGCCAAAATGGGCCTATCGTGGGATGGTAAAATGGGCCCATTCAACTGGTGTTTGTAGCAAGTGATAGGACAAGAGGAAATGGCCTCAAGTTGTGCCAGGGGAGATTGAGGTTGGATATTGGGAAAAAATTCTTCCTGGAAAGGGCTGTTGGGCATCGGAACAGGCTGCCCAGGGCAGGGGTGGAGACACCATCCCTGGAGGGGTTTGAAAGGCATTTAGATGAGGTTCTTGGGAACATGGTTTAGTGCTAGAGTGAGGTTATGGTTGTACTCGATGATCCTGAGGGTCTCTTCCAACTGAAAGGATTCTGTGATTACATGACACTGCTTGAGGCAGGCCGCTGTGACACTGTGACTAAAACATCGGTTATTCTCTGTACTTTTCTGTGTTACAGCTGCCAGCGAGGAACACAAAGCAAAAAGGGCAGTCGGTAGAAAGCTGACGGTGTCAGTGAAAGCACGAAGATGAAGTAAGTGTCCTCATTTTTGCTGGGTCTGTTGGGCAGCCAGGAGCAGAACACCACCCCATAGCTCCTGCCCTTCATCCTGCCACCTGCTTTGAATCATATTTCATAGTTACTCTCTTAAAATCATTTTACAAATCTGCATTTACCTTTTGGAACTTTTTAATCGTGTTAGGGTGAGTACTTTCAAATTTTCATGAGGAATCTGATGTGGCATTGAGGATGTTTTACTGAAATGGAGACAAGACTAGATACTCAACTCAAGCCAACCAGAAAGAGCTTGCTGTAGTTTACAATGTTGTGTAAGAAGTTTCCGTTGCCTTCATAGTGTAACATACTTAAAGTACTCCTGAGTTGAGTAAGAGAAGGTTGAAATCTGGCAAGTGATTTGCTTGGAGTGGCTACATGATTGGAAAACAGGTCATCGGGAGATGTGCAAAGACAACAAAAAAGTGAGCTTAGGATGTTAAACCTGGGTTTAAATTTAATTTTACCTCCCCCCATTCCCCCAAAATGCCTTCCTTTTTTGTATAGTAGGATTAAATTGCAAACATAATGCATTCTTGATTTGACTAAATGTCTTTCAGGATGGCTAACCTTACTATTCTCAACATACAGCATCCTGTAGCTTAAAAAGAAGAGATGGGCACTTGATAAAATTGAAAACAGTTTCTGCCCATAAACATCATTATTCATTCAGGCTTAATCATAGTTTAGTAGCCTATTGATCACAGTTAGGCAACTGTATTTAACACAGGTCAGATGTGACTGTTGCTGAAGATACTTCAGAGTAACAGGTAGTTCCTGGTCACAAGGACAGCCTGTATGAGATTCGTGCTTAATTGCAGCAGGGAGCTCAGACATAGCTTCACATATTTTAATGTTGAGCATAAGAAATACTGGGTTTTATTCTCATCTGGTAACAAAACAAGATTGTCATTCCTTCATGATCCATTCTTGTGACGTGTCCTCTAAATACAATTGATAAGCTTTGGCAGTTTAGAAGTCATGTCTACTAAATTAACTAGTGTATACATAGATGCTTAGTGTTGCAGAACATAAGCTGGTTTCTGTACAACTATCACTTTTATGTATGCTAAAAGCAATTGAAAAAAAAAAGCCTCAAACTCTACTGCTTCACACTGTGGCATTAAGATCACCAAACTTTGTGAAGCTTTTAAATGATTTGATCCTACATGGTTTTGAAAATGTAAAGTTTGTTATAGAGCAACTAAGCTGAACAGAATGAGTCATTTCTTGTGAGTTGAATAGCACAACCAAAGGAAGTTTCTTATGGTGTAGGCTTTTGGAAACGGTGGGCTGTTTGAGTGCAAAGCTAAAGAGAAACTTTGATCTACCACAGTTTTGTTTCCCTTCTGAATCATTCACAGAATCTGTCCCAGTTTTATGTGCACATGCTATTTCTTACTGAGCATAAATTTCAGTAAAACTTTAACATTTAATTTAAAAAAAAAAAAAAAACCACAAACTTTTCTAGGGGGTTAAAGAAAACTCTTCAAAATATGAGCTCAGTGGCAGTGACATGGTTTGTTTTGGAAACTGCAGACAGAAAGGCAAAAACTACCAGTGCAAAGGAAACGTGAGGCCTAAACCTTGTTCCCAGCACTTGGCCAGTGAGGCCAACATCTTGTTTTCTGGACCATTCCAGACAGAGAGTTCCTCCTTGGCTAGAGATGGTGGTTTATGCAAGAGAGACGTGGCTGGGATACAGCGAGCTGGGGAGAACAACAGGAGCCAGAATTACAATATCTCTCTTGTTCTGTGTTTTTCCAAAATGGTTACATTTCTGGGCCATCTGGGAGGTTTCAGCTACGCTCTCTCTTGTTCCTGAACTCAGAGTGGTTTGTGTATATAGGGAACACTGCAACCAGAAATCTGAATATTGGCTTACTGGGTGAGTTAAAGCAATGCAAAATCTGTGTGGAAAGGGAGAGAGAAACCTCATCTACTGGGGCTGTTTTCAAATGTACAAAGTTAAAAAAAAAAAAAAAAACAACAAAGGTGAGAATTAAGATAACACGTGGTTTGCACCCTTTGCTTCATGCGTGCCTCATTTACTATCAGCTCACTGAGGAAGGGTCTTGTTTATTATTTAGCTTCGTTACATGCATCTCTATGGTGCTGTCAGAACAGTTATAGTAAACATTGTAAAATAACAAGCATGACCAAGATGTGAGTCACCCTTGAAGAGACATCTGCCACAAACAAACCTCATCTGTGTTTGATTTATTTTGCTAAAACCTTCCAGACAGACACAGTGATGCTCCATTTAATTTTATAGTATTTGGAGGCTTCTTGCAGTTAAATGAAAGGATTTACTGCCAACTGACACTATTGTAAACTTGACTGAAAAAGACAAAATGTCTTCCAATGTTTCGTTTTTAAATTCCCTTTAAGTATCCTGGGGAGGACAGAGTTCTCACATATGGGTTACAAAAATTATAAGAGTAAGGAAGTTAATTCAGGTGATTGTCAAGTAAAAATGAGGGATAAAATGACTCAGCTTCAGTGGATTTCAGGCTTTATGGGTCTAATATTTAAGAAGAAAAAAAGACCTGTTGAATAAAGGACTTTGATTTGTTTACAAAGGGACTTTCAAAGAAGATTCACCCAGGTCTGAAGTGAAACAGGGGGGACAGCATGGTGGGGATGGCTGAGAAACCCCACCTGCTTGAAGGAAATATGGTTTTGTCCCGAGCTATACAGTGGTGATTTCTATAGCAATACATTCCGAATTAGAAAAATAAAAACAAACGTATTAGGGAAACTCAATAAAAAAACATTTGAAACTTAGGACCATGGCTCTGCTTCAGCCACTTGGATTGAATAATACAGAGGAAATCCAAGATAAGTTGATTTCTTTGAAGCTTTGTTAGTAGGAATCAAGATTTAGGAGGATAACAGCAATGGTTGGCCGAGGTCCATCGTGACAAGGTGTTGAAGGTTCTGCCGAATTGATGTCAGATTTGGACTGTGATGTCGGCCAGTTTATTGACGAAGCATCCAGTGGTTTTTATTGAACGGATGTAACTAACAGAGCACTCTAAGCTCAACAGGAAAGCAGCAGCAGATTGTGAAACGCTGAGCTTTTCTCTGCTTCCAGAATGTTTGGCTGAGATAGGAGTCTGGATGAGAAGGCAGTGGCTGAGGCTGAGTCCAGATAAGGAGGAGGTGATTCCAGTTGGCAAGGGAAAGCAAACAGAGGCTTTATCTTTTCTGTATAAAAACATTTGCTAACATTATGCATGCAGGCTTAGTAACTCTGCATGGAAAGGGTTTAGAAGATTCCTCCTGGACAACGTGTGTAGTTACTGCAATTGTGCGTGCAGTCCTGGAGATGGCACACCTGGATTGTGTGTCCACGTTCTATAGTTCTTAAAACAAGCAAACAAAAACTTGAGGGATTTTGCTTTTCCTGTAGCTCCTTCTAAAAGGATAATAAAAAAAGCCATTCAGGTCTGCTCTGGCAATAATTACTAGGATGAGGGAATACTCCATAGGCTAAAAATCCCTATGAAGAGTATTTCCAGCTACTCCCTCTCTATTGTATTAAAAATGGTTCTATGATTCTATAAAAGTATCTGAATCCACAGCCCCCATATATTCGTGCAAGATACTACAGAGCTTCATTCAGACATGCATTGCAGTAGTTCACATCACTAGAAATTTTTACATATATGCCATGGTTCTCAGCAATGTTTCTACAATTCCAGTGAATTATAGAAAAATACCTTTGTCCTTGTGGGGACATAAAGGGAATCCAGAAAAGGCACTGGGAGGTGTCAGCCTTTAGATTATTTAACCTGTGTCCTCACAGCAAATGGCTGAGTTACCTGCCAAGTGACAGCATCAGCACCCAGCTGGAGAGACCAGTTCTGTGGGTGGGAAGGGTGAGGGGAGAAAGATAAGAGATGAAGTTTGGGAAAACGATGAACTTTGAAGACATTACCTGAGAGCTCACTAGTCCAATTTTACTGTTTCTTTGAAGTTTTTGTCGCTGAAAGGGCTGCTTGTACTGTCAGCTGGGAATAGCAGAATTTAACTGACTGTGCTTTTTGCTTGGAACGCGCGTTGTGCGCAGGGTCGAGCCACCAGATGGAGGAACCCACCGGCTGGTGGATGCAGAACTAGCGTCTATCCACTGGCAGCCGAAACTGGCATTCCAAAGATAGCGCTTTCCTGCATCGGTCTGGTTTGGCATTTCTTGCATGGATGTCATGGAGCAGGAAGATTTAAGTAATAAATAGCAGCTGTCTTAAATTGAAAAGAGGAATGAGAGTAAAACGAGATAGGTAGCTATTGTAATTAATTTCATCAGCAACGGTCTTACAGTGGAACAGCCTTGTGTTATCTCTTCCTGGAATGCTTGTTACTGTTAAGTGAGTTTTGGTTTCTCTGTACAGTTCCCCACGAACAAGTGTCCACAGCAAAAAATATGGCAACATTTAGCCCCTTACTGGAAACTGATTAACCATGGGTAACCGTAGAATAATTGTTTTCTCCATCACATGCAGAGATCCAGAGATCTCAGACTTTTCTCCACCTTCTTACTCCCCTGAACAGTTTCAAATCATTTTCCTAGAGTAACACCTCCCTGAAACAGAAACATAACACACAACTGTAATATGTTCAGTTCCTGAAGTTTTTAATTCTATAGGCCATAAAGTTTTGTGGTGTGGTAATACTGAACAAGCAAAAGAATTGGAAACTGTGTAGAGGGATTCTGTGCTGCTGATTAATGGATTTCATTACTTTCTTAATGAAGGATGTTGATTTATATTGTCTGGGTGGCTTCTGAAATTGGAAGTCCTTGGACTTGCAATGAATATTCACTTGCATTCTTAGTTTATGTCTTCAAATATAAAAATAATGAATAAGTAATAAAAAATAATGAATAAAAACGCAGAATAACGCCAGAACTTTCTAACCACAATTACAGTGGATTCTCTGGATTCCCCCTCTGAAGCCGTAATTCATGTCACTGCACACAATGAGCAGTGTTGTGGGAGCCCAAATGTTACAGTTACTGGCACAGGTTTGGTTTTAGCAGTTCAGTCTGCAACACTGGAGAAATTTGCTGATAAATTGCAGATGAAGTACGTTGCTTGTGACTATTACAAAAAGTTTTCTTATATGCACACATCCTTGGTGTTGCACAGACTAATTAATATGAATTTGTTGGAAAAGCCACTATTTTATAAGGCTGAATCATTGTTTTTATAAACATTACTGTAGTGCTTTTCTTTGAATAGATGAACAATTTTTCCTTATTTTAATGGGAAAAAACAAAGTTTTTGAGCGTGCTTGTAAAAAAAAACCTCAAACCGTTAGGGAAGGAAGTAAAAGTTTAAGAGACTTGAGCTGTACTGAGAAAACTCCATACAGGTCAGAACAGGGACAACCACCACTGTGGATGCATGTGTGACTCATTTCAATTTTGCACTAGGAATTAGGCTCGCTCTTGTGATTGTTTCACTACTAAAACAATTCAATGCTAATCTTGCTTCTGGAATTAGGCATAGGCTTAAAAGGCACCTTTTAAAAAAGAAAGTGAAGAGCTGTGTTAACAATTCTGCTACCAGACTGAAGGACCCATTCTGTGTGAAGTTTTCAGAATACAATTCACAATCTCTATTCTGAGTAGCGGGAAAAAAAAAAAAAAAAAGATAAAATTTAGACTAAGAACTCTGAAAAACGCTGCTAACGCTGTATCTTTATAAAAAGTGCTCTGAATTATTTCTGCTGTGCTGAGTGACAGGGAAGCTTGTGCGTTATGTATTACACAAAGCTTCCATGTCTAGGAATATACAACAGTGCACATTGCACTTGGCAGCTACTCTATCAGGTTCTTTGAAATTCTAGTCACTCAGTGGCAGAAAGTATTCTGGCATCGTCTTCAAAAATGCATTTACAGGTGCAGGGCTATGAAACACTTAAAGTTAGTAAATATTTCTTATATCTTTCAATATAAACAAAGCCTTGTGCTTGTCTCCATTCTGCTTTGTTTTGTATCTGTTACAAGCTCAGCTGGTTTTTTATCAGTTAAGTAAATACGAAATTTGTGGTTTGGTAATCTAAGTAAAAGGGAATCACATCTCAGTATTCAAGGAAGGACATGGCTGTTCTTTGGGAAAAGTTACTAAGCTGTATACATTTACAGAGAAAAAGATGGGAAGCGAAAGGATTTCCTAGGTGTAAAAATATTTCTTTACTATTGCTCCAGCTGACATTATCTGCACACAAAGAAGTAGACACTCAATCTTGGGCTGGCCTGATCTTATTTGTAGATAAGTTAATCAGTATTTTAAATAGCTAAATCTTTGACATATCCCAGTAGCATCCTGCATCTTAGGAAGCTATTAATTGTAGATCTCCTATACACCACATTTGGAGGGTTTTGGGTTTATAGCCTGTTTCTTCCTTGTAGTTACAAGTGACAATCACAAACAATCCAATACCACTGACACAGCCGAAGTGACAATGTTTTAATCCTGTGCACGGAGATAAATCATACGATTCGATACGGTATTTGTATTTCTAGTTTCTCTCATTCTATTCACTCTCTAATCGTTCAGCCACATTCTCGAATTTCCCTTTTTGGTTAGCTGACAAATAAGAAAGAAGAGCAACACTTAACATTTGTTGACTCTGTCCTTCTGCATCTCTCCTATGCAGGTATCTGGTACTATTTTGATAAAAATCTCAGCCACTTACGTGCCTCATTCCTGTTTTTCCTGGTGCAGGCGGCCAGGCTGCAGGGTCGCGCTGCCGCCGGCCTCCACAGAGTTTTCAGCTGCTTGTACAAATGCGCCAGGGTTTTTGCCTTCACACCGTTCATTGCTATCACCTTGGCACTTAAAAATCTTCAGAGGAGCTTTCCGGAGTCTAGCAACCTGTCAGCACCGAGGGGAGAAAAAGTCTGTGGATATACAGCTCCGAGATAACTGAGGGGTGTCCAGAGCTATTTATAAAAAATGTGAGAGCACCCTTTCCTGGTTGGTGAGGGGAAGCAAACCGAGTAGTTAATTTTCAACTTGTCCCTGGACTGGCTTCTCCATTGCCTTTCTATTTTGTTGGAAGATCGGCTGGTTGATGATTATTCTACATGTGCTTTCCAGGTTCTTTCTCAGCTGGCTCCAAGAGGACCAAAGGGTTACAGAAACCGCTCTTTTGTCTGTTTCTTATCATTTCTGCATGCATGCATTCTGTGAATTTGAGTAGTTGTGTGTTTGAATACCGATAGCTGCGAATCGCTGTCATTAACAGCTGCCATTCTGAGAACTGGTGATTACTCAAACTGAGGAATTCGCAGAGATCTGGTAGATACACAAGGTTTGCCCAGGAGAACGGGAAGGGGAACAGCCTCCTGCAGCCCAGTGTTTTAGCTCACAACACCGTGCCATTGCAGCCTCAAGGGGGGAAATTTGTTCTTCTGAACTATCAAATGTCCCATGAGAGGAATAACTCTGTATATAGACTAGTAATAGGAACAGACACAAGGAACCATCATTACTCCTCCCACTCACATACTGCTTTGACCCAGTTAAAGTGGGGTTTTTGGTGTTTTTTTTTCGGGGGGAGAACACATTGAGAGGTTTTCCTGACCTATGTTTTTTAGGGATGAAAGCATGAACAATGTTACTCTCTTATTATTCCCACATGCCATCCAATAACTTTGTTAAGTGAAAAATACATATAGAAAGCCCATCCCGTAACTTTCTACGAGGTGTTTGCTGCTCCTACCATACCTGGAATCTGTGTAAGTGGCACAGGCACAAGTAGCTTCCAAATTAGAGCTGTAGTTTCTTGGGCCAAGCAATTCATTTTCTAAAGACTTTTCATAACGTTGCAGAAGATAGAGAGCCTTTAGGAAAGGATGCCTGGGTATGTCAGGGAGCAGCACAGGCCAGTTGCTCTCTGAGGATGGGGAGACAAAGGTGTCCCCAACAAGGCAGTGTCCTCACCAGCTGAGTGTCACCCACAGACACTGAGCACCCCGGTGAAAGGGTCCCCTGACAGCCCCAAACCCAGCAAGTGACAAACCAGCAAGCACAGAAAGGAGCCAGTGCCAAAGACAAGCAACACCCAGGGTCCAAAGTCCATCCCAGAGACACAACCAAAGACAAACCTGAAGGCAAGGGACACAACAGCACATATGGGCCCAGCAGTGGTTTAAATATGCACCCAGCCCATGGGCAGGGCTGAGGGTGGGGGCTGCAGGTGAAGCTTCTCAGGGTCACGACAGGGCAAAAGTGCCATGTGGTGGGGCCTTTAGTAATTCTCTTGTATTTACAAAATCTGTGTGATTATTTTCCTTCATTAAGTATGTATTTTGAAAACTACAGAGTCTATCAATGGCAGCAAGTAGAAATGATAAGACCATTAACATTTTGCCATTAAAAATTTGCCATTAAACCCCACGTCTTTCTTAATCCATGAAGTTATCTGTGAAATATTTTTCAATAGTGTTTTGTTTGTTCGTTTTACTTAACAAATGGCAGTATTTTGAATTACGAACTTATTTCCTCTATAATGTTTATCACACGGGGTGTAAGTTCAAGGCTCAGGCTCAGGGAATCCTCTTTAGCGTCCTAAAGTGACAGGCTTATCTGTGCTATTTACTATTCCAAAACCTACTATTTAGGAGTGTCTCTTAATGCTTGTTATTTATTGCCTCAGCTGCCTGCTTCAGAAAACGTAGGAGCAAATCGTTGTCAGCAAGGGGTTGTGTGGAAGAACTGCAAAATCGAACTCCTGCATTGCTGCTATACATTTTGTATCTGGATTTCTCAAAAAAATACATGAAGGTGGGGACTATACACTGAATGAAAGAGCAGTTCTCAGTCTGAAGAAAAGGATAAAATCATCTAAAATCAGTAAGTGCGATGAGCACCCCTTCAGGCTTTTGGTAATCTCAGTGGATTAAGAAACACTGATGATGATGATAACGGTACCTGACCAAGCCAACACAGTTTGTGACAAACCTGAGCAAAGCCAGACAAACCAGCAAATGCCGGGCAAAGGTATCGGCCGCGTGAAAGAGGTAAAAGGGCAGCAGGAGCAGCTGTGAGCGTGATCCTGGGAAGATCAGCGCTGGGCAAAGTGCAAATGCAGAGCTTGTTAGAATGGCGAATTTCTGAGAAGGGGAATAGCCTCCTATCTTTTTTTTTTTTTCTTTTCTTTTTTCCGTGATGTTATGCAGGGAGATGGAACAATCTGTACATAGATCATGCCTGACCCTCCTCTCTTCATTTCTCAGATTGGCAAAAATGACCTTACAAGACCGCAAACTTTGACCAGCTGGATGATCAAACATGTAGCAATGTTTTTCTCTCTGCTGCGGGAATTTAAGGCCTTTTCTTCCCTTCTCATTCATGAAAATTACAAGTATCCTCATTGAATAAAATGGGGTTTACCCAGAATAAAACAGAAGTGAGATCAGAATCAGAACAGAAAATGTCTGTGTCTTACCCTACATCGTAGCTGAAGGAGATGCAGGAGCAAAACCCACCTGATCCTGACCTGTTTTCTGTAATAAAAATCAAAGAATGGTTCTGAGAGAATTGAAAATGGAGTTGGTGTCTGACAAGGAAGTGATGAGGAAGTTTGTACTCAGAGGAGGAAACCTGTGAACAGATTTCAACAGCAGAGAAGTTTTCTCTTGATAAAACGAGAAATGCTACAGCAAGTTTACAAATAGCATGGACATTACTGTTGTTTGCAGAATGTATTTAATGTAACTTTTAATTAAGCATCACTATGTCACAAGATAGCATGTGTGCTGTGTTCACAAGGATGTGTTTGTGTCCCTGTCCAGTTATGAGAGTTATTATATAGAAAATAAGTAACTCGAATAGACACTGAATAAACAGGGGAACTTCAAGTACCCTTTTTGTTTTAATAGCATAGGATGTGAACAAGGATTTTATCCACGGGAAATAAAATTATTCCTACAGAGTTCTTACAGCAAATATTCTGGAGTTCCTTCTGTGCCCTGATCACATCTTGTGTGTTCTTCATGCCTTTGTTTCTATATTCTCATGCTTGGCAGCGAGTATAATTATGAAAGCCTGTCACTTGTTTAAACAAATGCTTTGTTTGGCAACCTTTGTCTTCCTGCCGCTGACGCAGCTGCAAAATTGTGTGCACAGTGTGTTAATTTTTTACCTTTGATGCCATGGTAAGTTTTTTTTTCCTAACAAAAAAAAAGGAAACCAATGAATGAGATACTGATCTCTCTTGATCCACACAAAACATGTGAAAGCAGCAACTTCCTTAGGAAACAATAGCAAATGAATGCTGATACAACGGTAAAATAAGCTGGATATTTCCTGGAACCGAATGATTCTTCATAACATGACAGAGAAAAGTTAGCGCATACATAAAATGCAAGAGAAAGAGACTAAAAAAAGAAGATGAAAAAGGTGAGGAAATAAAACAACCAAGAAATATCTTGTTATTTTATGTGGGACAACAGAAGAACACAATAAAATGTCTTTTCTTCTACAAAATTAAATATATATATATATTAGCACCTTGAAGTTCTTACTTATTTTTATAAGGGAGAAAGTAAGTAAGAATGGATTTGATGCAGCCACTTGAGCACGTTACCATGGTTTAAATCAGAACGTAACAGAGTTATCAACTTCTTCCTGGTGCTTGTTCATGGGCAATCTCTGCACCCATGGCCAAGTGAAGCCTTTGTTCACTAAAGGGGGACTTACACTGAATTTCATTGCATTATTGCAGAAATATTCAGGTGAGCACGTTTTTGAAAGCTCATAAAGCTTGGGAGGTTGTGAAGCACAGGAGACAGTTATCCTTGGGTAACTCTTTTTTGTGTTGGTGCTGTAAATTAAAGACTAAACCCCGAATTTGGGCTTTTCATGTAAGCACAAAGTACGTCTTGACTGTGAGTGAGAAATTGCTCTATTATTTTTTTTTATGTTGTTATTTCAGCTCGAAGATGTAGACATCAGTTGGATTCTACCAGTTATTCCCTGCAGTTAGTTTGATGACTACAGGCGAATAGTATAACTGGTTTATGACAGTGCAGCTTTTTCTGGTTTGTGTTGCTTTAGCTGAGAAATGATTTGCTGACCATACAGAGAGGAGCAGGATCTCGCATCCTCAGGAGAATGTGAGTTAATTTTCTCTGGGAGGGAATGTACTGATGAGAAGACAGGACAGGTTTTATGCCAGATTTGGTTTATGATGGCAAAGGCTTTTACTAGCAACTTTCCACAGCAGGTACACTGATATTTACATCAATTTAGCTGGGACCTGGCAATTGCTTGAGTGCAGCAGCAACTGTTTGGCAAACCTGTTGCAGGGCAAATCTGTGCAGTGAAGTGTGAAATAATCCTGTGTGAAAAGTCAGTTTGTAAGTAGTTTAACCTTTGATCTTCCTAATCTGCTTGCAAAGGAAGAGAACACAATAAATAAATAAATTAACAGGCTCAGCCGAACAGTTACAAATCTGGAAGCAGAAGCGAGGGTTTTCCTAACACACCAGTTGTTAATTCCCAGGCTCATGATAACTCTAATACTGAAAACACCTTCTTGAGAAGTCGTTACAAGCACTGTTGAAGGAAGACAAGACTCTTGTGCCTCTGTCAGCATAAATTTGCCTGCCTGAGACGTTAAACCTCTCGAGTCCTGTTCTCTGACTCTGTAACTCTCAGACAGATGAGCAGCAGGAATTGCTGGTCCCCTGGGGTCTGAAACACCTTAGAAACTGGACCCTTTCTGACATACACTGTTTAATTTCATACAGGTACAACAGTCCTGCATTGGACACCTCAAGTTTGAACATGACAAAGCTACAGCTGAAGCTGAAAAATGAAGTATGATGATGGTCTTGTTCAGGCAACACTGTGATATATAAGGCTATAGTCAAATAATCTAATCTTTGTCTTCTTTCAGAGCTACGTGCATGCCTCCTCCGTGCTTCATTTTGTGCTTTTGCATATTTTTCTCATTCCCAGAAGGTGAACAGAAGGTTTTCCACCTTCGCCCAGTCATTCTGTTCTCACACCAAATGCGGGAGCGAAGCAACAGAAGCATCAGTCTGATGAGCTAATTTCGCAAATTCCCACTTGCTGCCTGTTCCTCAGCTGTGTTCCGAGAATGGTGACATTTTTCTCCTTAATATGACAGCTCACATTGAGATAATCCCATTTCAGCGATGCAAGCGTGCAGGAGCCATTTGAACAGGAAGAAATTTAATGGAAGGACCAGAGGAAGGAGTAGGAAAAGGGAATGTGTCAGTGCACGAAGGCGGCTCTCGAGATGCAGATGTATTTAATCTTCTCGCTGACAGCTCTCCTGGCCAAAACCTGTGGCTACGTCACCTGGCAGGTCTGGAAACACTTATTAAAGAAGAGATGTGACGCTGGAGTTTGCAGTAGCCCTGAGATGCCGTCGGAGATGGAATCACACAGCCATGATTGCAGGCTGCAGAACACCAACACAAAACATGTGGCTGCATTGCCCAAAATCCTGGCAGGTCGTGGGGCTCACAACAAGACCCTGTTGTGTCCTAGTCTGAGCGAGAGGGTTTGTGGAGCCCTCAGGGTGGTGGCAGCGCTGGGTGTGCACCTCAGGGTGAACGGGGGAGGAAAAGAAGGGACATTGTGCGGGTGCGGTGCGTGTGTGTGGGGGTGCCATGTGTGAGGTGCGTGGTGCGGGCTGGCACTAGTGAGGCAGCACTGGGCCCCTGTGGCCAGGACGGCCAATGGTACCTGGGGGAGATTAGGAGGGGGGTGGCCAGAAGGTTGAGGGAGGTTCTCCTG
>VWYH01004694.1:114262-133574 GCA_013399365.1 Pampusana beccarii | reverse complement strand
GTCGGGCTCTGCTCCCAAGGAAGCAGGAAGCCAGGAGCAGAGGAAACGGCCTCAAGTTGTGCCGGGAGAGGTTTAGATTGAGTATTAGCATTAATTTCTTCCCCAAAGAGTTGTCAGGCATTGGAACAGGCTGCCCAGGGCAGTGGTGGAGTCGCCATCCCTGGAGAGGTTTAAAACACTTATAGATGAGGCTCTTAAGGACATGGTTTAGCGCTAGATTTAGGTTATATTTGGACTTGATGATCTTAATGGTCTCTTCCAACCAAAAGGATTCTATGATTCTATGGAAACACCTTGTGAATGAGATAGGTGTATTTATGGGTGGGGAAACTGAGGCATTCAGAATTGGATTTCATTCCCTAGGGTATTCAGCAGATCCATTGGGATGGAAAGCTGAGGTCACACATCTTGTAGGACTTAGCCTAGGAACATACAGGGTGCTGCTAAAATGTGACTGGTGAGAAATGTGACTTGCTGAGAAAATGTTTATGGGAGAACGCTTCCTCCTGCTCTGGCTTTGTTGTATCCGTAGTTTGATAGGTGGGAGGAAGAAATAAGAGGACTTTCAAGTATTGAGGCCACCGCTTTACCATCTGCCTGTTTTAATCGAAGTTCAAGGTGTGCAACCACGTATCTGCCATGTATTGAAAAAATGATGACCAAAATAGCATTGTGGGGATGTGCTGAGTGTTTTAGCGCATGAGCAGCATTATGAGACGGGTTCTGATGCTTTTGCTCAAGGGACTGGCAGAAACATTTTGCCTTAGTTTGGCACTGAAGCAGGTGGAGGAAGCCTGGGACTTTATCATGCCTTTAAACAAGGGGATATCAGAGGTGAAATTACAAGGGGAGTGTGTGCTCTGCTAAGGTTGAGCACCTCATTCAGTTAAGAAGTGAATCTTCTGAGTTCAGTGTAGTCTCTGTGAAGGAGAGCTTGGTCCAGAAAGTTTTCATCTGAAAGAGTCTCTGGCTATGGCTTGTGTTTAAAGGAATCTATTTGTATTCGCTGACAAAAAAGGGAAAGTGAGTGTACTTGGATCCCCTCTTTTTCTGAGGCCTGCAAGATGTTAGTCAAGCTCTCAGGATCTGTTGCTATGTCAGGGTTTCCCATAGGGAACATCGCAAAATTATCAATATGTCCCTCACTTTTAAAATCTGGGGAAATCAGCCTCTCTACAGGATGAAAGATTGTAAATTGCCCATTTTTGCTGTGAACTTCTTGGTGATGCACTGATTATCTTACAAAAACAGGGTGCCTCCCATGCTGCGACAAGGCTTCTGGGTTTACAGGAGTTCAAAGCTGCCAATACCGTAAAAATAAATCCCGATGCTCCCCAGAAGAACGCTCGCTTTCTAACATTGGAAGTAAGTGAATGTATTCTCTTCTCAATTCCTTTCTTCACGCAGGGATCTCACCGGACTTGCTGCTCTATTAAAGAGCTGGATGTGTTCAACAGAGCACGTGAGATTAAAGTGGATCCTGACAAACCTCTAGAAGGTGTTCGGCTGGCTGCGCTGCAGGTAACGGCACCTTTGCACCCCTGAGGAGGAGGGTGGGACAGCAGCGCAACGCTCGATGGCATCTCATGTCAACACCTGCCATTTCTTTGGTGGGAACTTTACCGGTCCTAAGCCTCGTGAGGTCTCTTGTCTAACGATGTCTTTGCCTTTTTGGCTCTGTAGCAAATAAGATAATTGATCACACAAAGACCCATGAGACAGTAAAAATATTTCATTAATGGCCTACCTCCCTTTGATGTGATCACTTCTTTTGTTGCACAGGCAAGGAAGACTTTGTTGGTTCCCACACCACGTCTGAGAACTGGACTGTTCAATAAGATCGTTCCACCTCCAGGTGCAACTAAGGAGATCCTGCGAATATGTGCTACATCTCAAGTAGGAATGAAAAATAGGGGAGGTCTGAATTAACTTGTGGAGATGCCACCTGAAATACTGTTCCGCTAGGATGTTATTCCTGGTTTTGTGCACACATCCATAATTAATAATTTTTTGTTTGTACTTAAATAATGAAGAAATTTAATATTTTCACTATAGTTTGTTAATGAAATGGTATCACTACTTTGTGAATGCTTTTTGGAACATTTTGAGTAGCTTTCGTAGGTAAGTCAGATCTTTAGGTTTCTAATGCGTAGTCGTATATTCTTCTGCAGTTTTGAGCTAGTGAACCCTATGAGGAATATTTCAGTGTTTACAGTTTTTGCATAATCTGGTCGATAGAATATTAGGTGTCACTAAACAAGAAAGATCAGTTCTTTTCGAATCCTAAGTCTAAATAAACATTAATTCTGTCATTTGCATCAACCGAGCTACGAGAGTGTTTTCTTTCGAATAGTGGTATGTTGCTGCCCTCTGGTGTTAAAATATCATATTGTACTGCTAAAGTCATTTGGCAGAGAAACCTCCGTTATTTATATGCACCTTTACTTGACATGAAAACTTGTACAAAATGAATGGGCCACCTATATAGGTTTTATTTCTTTCTTTATATTCTGCAAAAGGCGTTGAAGTTTTACAGTAATCCTCTATACAACGGAGGGTTGTAAATGGATGGTAATTAGTAGCGTCTTTCTTTGTTGGAATTTTTATTAAAGTCATTAACTAATTAAGCTTTTCAGGGTTGAAGAGCACTTTTGAAGGAGACCTTTCTCTTGACCTGCTTCAGGCCTCATATCTGATCTCTGATCTTATCACATTATGTCTGTTTTTTCCCCCAACCAGCCGTACTAATGAATAAATGCTATTAGCAGTTTATATTTACAGAGCACTTTGCAAATAATTCATACCACACTGCTGTGAGGTAGATAATGAGCATTATTACTGATACTCACAAATTACTGATCTTTTTGGTTTTGTGCTCTACACGGCAAATATTTGGCCTTTTATTGTGAGGATTAAGAAAAGCATGAAGTTGAACTGGTGTGAGGAAGATTTACATTATGCTGTACGTATGTATTAAGGATGGATGAATCATAAGATATCTTTCTGAAGATTTTAAACCTCTGATGTTTGATAGCCCAAGTAAACGCCAGTTTTAATTTCTGCAGCTTTGTACAGAATTTTATTAGGATATGTTGTTGAGAGAGGAGCCTGAAGAGGGGTTGGTGGAACTGAGAGGGGAGGGAGGGGAAGAAAAAAAGGATGACAGAACTATGCAAGGTTTTTCTTTTCACTTGTCAGGAACAATGTGTTTTTCTGTTCATTAGTATTTTAGATAAAACATTTTGGTCAAGATAGCCTAACTTGGCAGTGGCACATCCTGAGTGATGATCACACAGCAAAGTGTTGAGGAATGTAGTCTCAGGGAACACGTAGGCAGCTTTGGAAGGCGTTTAAAGATAGAGGTGTGGAGAAGCTGGCAGTGCAGAGGGTGCTGTGTGAAATGGAGTGTGATCCGGCTTGGGTACCTGGTTGTGTTTCAGTAAAGCATTTTGTGTGACTCAGACAAGCAGTTTGACATCTTTATGCTGTAGCTGTCTGTATCTAAATTAACTTTATGAGAATTAATTGAAGAATTCATAGTGCTGTGATATTCCTAGTGGGCATGAATTTACATATCACGACTTTAAGGTAGTAGCAGGGTAGGAAGTGTCGTTTGCCCTTGCTTTTAGAAACAGATGCCCAATAAAGGGTTTCAAAAGATGCATTTTTGATTCTAAATAAGTAACCTTGCTTAGTAAAGTGTCTACCTCCCTTAGCTCTCCTTGAAGTGTGCCAGAATTCATGTTGCTGTAGTAGGGAATGTATTCTAGGATCCCCTAGAGGGTAACTTTCCAGACATGTACAGCTTTGCTATACATGGAAGAAACACTTGGAAACTTGGGGAGTTACTTGGATTTATCGAAACGTTCTGGATTTCTGCCTCGCTAGTTGGAAGAGTCTGCACTCTGCAAACCTAAAATTATGTTTTTCTTACAGGGTATAAAAGAATACAGTGTGCCTGTAGGTCTCGATGGGAAAGCACGAGTGGACTTGGTTGTTGTAGGATCAGTGGCTGTCTCTGAAAAAGGTAAGATAAAGCCATGTACGCTTTTCAGGAGGAGGGTCCTAAGTCACGATTCGCAATGTCACTGCGCTACACTGTGTGTTCCTTTTGGCAGACATGAATGTGTCTTTGGAACTGAGTTATGGACTTGAGCTCTGTCTTTTTTCTGTGACAAGTCACTGGTCCCAATTCAACTAGGAAGAATCAATGTCTGCTTTGCAACAATGCTGCCAGGACTTAGTGGGCAGACAGCACTGTGGTTTAGAGCATGGGGACCAGTGTTTTGACCATCAGTAGAACTATTCAGACAAGCAATTTTGTATTTTTGTTTTTTTAATTTTAAATGAATCAGAGGGCTCCCTCCTCTCACAGTGTGTGTGAAAGGACATGTGTTACAGCTGCTGATTCAGTACTTATTCAGGAATCACATTTTGCATTTTCTATTATTTTGAAGACCTGCTGGTGGTGTAACATTTTCTACTGATTTTATCCCTTGCCTGAACATAACATGCTCTTTGTGTGTGACCCAGACTCCCCAAAGTTAACCGATGTTTGACATGACTAGGGGGTTCTAATTACAATGGATAAATAGGCTTCTATGTTACTGGACCCAATTTGGTTTACTCTGAATGCGAGGCTCCTGGGATCCTTGAGGTATTCATTGAAACTAATGTTTTATTTTAATTTCAGTGCTGATTCCAAGGAAAGTTGCATTCTGTGAGAGAAACTGATCTGAATTTTTCCCAAGTGACAACTCTGTGCTTGGTTTATCTGTTGCAGGCTTCTTGGTTTAATTGCATGTTTTTCACAGTTACCAGCACTTCCACTCTGCTATTTCTGTGTTTACTATCGCCGTTTGCTTTTGTGTATTTTAGGCTGGAGAATTGGAAAAGGGGAAGGTTATGCAGACATGGAATATGCAATGATGGTGTCAATGGGTGCAGTGCAGGAGGATACACCTGTAGTTACTGTTGTACATGACTGTCAGGTAAGTTAAAATATCCATTCTGGAGCAATGAGTCAGAACTGTGTGATACTGAATGTTCTGTCTGGAGAAGAGACCTGGAATGATGTTGGTGCAGCATCCTTAATTTGTTTCCGCTGTCACTGACAGACTTTCACATGTTGCGAGACATCAGGAACAGTGCATAATTTTAGTGAATTTGCTTTTTACTGTTTACTAAATTTCTTATTGCTTGCAGGTGCTTGACATAGCAGAAGAGCTTCTTGATGATCATGATTTAACTGTGGATTATATACTCACTCCAACTAGAACTATCAAGACTGACTGCAAACGACCGAAACCTCAGGGTATATTATGGCATAAGGTAAGTTACCTCTGTTAACAGTGGCTTATTGGTACTTACATTCTGCTGATAAGTCCCCTATTTTTACATCTAAACACATTTGTTGTCTTATAAACACCTGGAAAAGGACCAGATGTGGTTTTTGGATGAAACAAAACAACAATATGTGTGTTCAGTGTTTTTAAAGTGGTGATGGTGAGGAGGAGAAATACATTAGTGAAGCTGCAGTTGCTGTTTCAAATGGATGATATGGTGAGAATCACTGGAAACATTATTTGTGGATTTTTTAGATAGACGTTGTAGTTGTTTGCTGTATAACAGTCATGTAAGTCGAAGGGCTTCTCCACCTTCAGTGTTTTATTTCTCAGTGCTCCTTGAAATGGTCTCTTCCTATTCTGGAGGCTGCACCACAGAGAGAACTTCATGGCCTTAGGCTGCGTGGAATGGGTGGAATATGTGCTGTTCTGGTTGTGAAGGAAAATGTGACCTAATGGCTGGTACATTGCTTTTTACATAGTGGATGTAGAGGATTAGTTTCAAAGGACAGATGAATTTGTGGCTGGAGTTTGTTTTCAGGTGAGGAGTAGTGACTTTCTACTGTTTTAAATAATGAATAATTATTTATTGATAATTATTGTTGTATGGGTTTGGCTCACCCCACTCCGAGATTGCCAGAAACCTTAGCAGCTTCACAAATAGTTTCAGAAAAACATTTAGTGAATTGTTTTAATGGAAATTCATGCTGGGAAAATTTTGTCACTAGATTTTCATTCCTAAAATCATCCAGTTAGGGAGCAGATGCAATCCTGCATGACTGAATAACAGCAGGAACCCTGAAAAGAGGAATAGTGTACAATGTCTTGCAGAAACCACTGAGGAATTCCTAGTGAATACTTCTAGGGAAATCAAGAGTTGTTTGTTAAGAACTTGCCAACCAGCAAAAAGAGTTAAATTTGTTAAGGTGATGTATCTACAACAAATAATTCTAGCCGCTGCTATTTTTACTCCTGTAGTGGGAGAGTATTTTACCCTGCCTGTGGTTGAGGATTCGAGGTTATAAATAAATAAAGAAAAGCCCTGTCTGTACTGGTGCATTTTTTCCATTGAATTATTTTTGAAACATAATTTTTTAGGATATTATTGAATGTAATTGTTTTGAAGGCCTACCCCTTGTGGTCCATCCATCTTGCCAGCATACTTTTGATCACAATCTGTCTGTCTTAGTGTCAGACTTCAGGCTCAGTAAGCGGCCTTGCTAACACTTTTTTCTGCCTGATTCCCATTTTTCTGTCTGATTCCCTTTAGCAGTGACATTTTTCAAAGGTCTGGGGAATGCAGCCTCTTGCAGGGGCTGTTGAATTTTTGTGAAACTTCTGCCACTCATGAAAAATCAGTCAGTCCCAAGCAATGTATCACATTTGATGTTGCCTCTGCAATTCTTTGCTTTCCAGAGGAAAAAAAAAATATCAAGATCAGTATTATAATTTATGCCTCATAAACTAATCAAGTGTCTGACACAACTGCATTAGTGGTGGTGTCTGAAAAATACAGCTCTCACTGAATTTTCTACAGCTTTCACTGAGAATGGCGCACATCACACGATTGAGCCTTTATTTGAATATTTAAATGTTGATTTAACACCTAAAGATGCTTTTTGCTGTTCTTTAGAGCGTATGTTTATTAAATAGGAATATTGGAGGATACTAGCCAGAGCAGGGATGATCATTACATTTCTGTTGTTTTGGGACAAGAACAAAATGTCCTGTCTATATGAAGAAGAAATAAATTAGCATTATTCTTTCACAGGGAGCTGAACCACTGTTGTATATTTTGTTTTGCGGTTGTGGTGGCAACTGTATGATCAGCTCTTGTACAGAGAGAGTCTTGGAGGTGGGAGGTCTAGTTGGCCAACAGGGTGTTAAAAATGCAGGATTTGATACGGGTTATTTAAGTGTTTGTCCTTTGACTCGTCCTGGCTGCTTCTACATCCTTTTCTTATCCTTTTCTCTACGTTCTTTTCTCCTTCAAATCCTGGCTTTACTGGTGCATTCCTGTTCCTCAGAGCTAAACTAGTGAGTAAATAAATAACCCACTTCCAGATACGGTGTTTTGTCAACAGGAGGTAGCTTAACTGTATTGTTAAGATGTGTGATGCGTAAAATACATTGCAAAAATAGTTTGCCCTCGGGAACATGGCTGGATCAAGCAAAGATGCTGATTTAGGAGCTTAAATTAAAGGTGTTTGCAAACATGGGATTACAGCTAAGCATTGTTGTAAAGGGTGTGTTTTTTCTGAAGCTGTTAGGATAAATAGCCATAATACACACACTCTGTTTGCAGCTCCAAACACTCTGTTTCAGCTCCAAAGAGGTAAGAAGGTACTTAGGCAGCAAACAAAATGCATGTCTCGGGGCTAGATTTCGGTGCTCAAAGAGGTGCTGCATTTTCCTGGAGTTTTTGTTTGTTCTGTGCTATGTAAGAAGGAAATAGTGTGTCAGATATGGGGTAAATAGGTGTTCCTTTATGAGTAAATGGTTCGTATCTTGAAGTAATTGGCATGACTTGCTCTCAGTTGTCTCATTTCAGTTCTCAGTGCAGAATTTCCAGCTGAGCTATTTCTTGCTGTCTAGGTAGTACGTTTTTCCAAACAGGGAGATGTGAATTACTTGCTGGGACTTGTGTCACAGAAATGCTGATTTAAAGACTTCCAAGGAAGTATCAGAGCTAGAATATTGTTAATACCAAGAAGCAATATCAAAATCAGTGCTAGGCGCTCTAGAAGTGCTTCTAAATACAAAGACAGTACTGGAATGTGTATACGGGTAAGTTTTCTGCATCTGAATTCAGGGTTTTGAAAAATCAGTTATGTGCTCTTGGAGGACAGCAAGAGCTGCTAAGAGTGCTCTGGAAAACTTTATTTGGATGCCAGTGGAGAATTATTTGGCTTCATCTGTCTTGAAAATCTAACCCATTGTTTCTGGGAACTCTAAATTCATGAAACAAGTTACTTTCTTATTTAGTATTTTGTATGGGTAGCTGTGATCTTTATCTGTGACACTGTCTATTATATTTGTCACAATTACAAATTTATTTGTGCTGTGCTTATTTTAAATTGAAGCTATACAGACCAATTAAAATACTTGGGGTCATGAAGAGGGAAATGAGGAGAGTTGGTGGAAAAATCACTAGATTTTTACCAGGCATTTCCTTCTGTTTCTTTAATCATTTTTTGCTGAGAATTTTGTAGATGTAGGAAAAGATTTTTCCCAAAATGAAATGAACTGAAAGGAATCCCTGGGTCTAATGTTGAATTAGTTTATTATGCAGTGGCAGAGATGGAAACTATCTGACAACAAACAGCTTTTGATTTGGGTCTGTGATAGAATATTTCGGAAGTGATGTTTTAAAGCTCAAAAAATTCACACGTTGAAGCTGGCAAAACCTTTAGCAGGGACACAGCATTGCCACCAGAAGAAGGTTGCTGTTAGTTTAGCCAGGGTTTGGTTTGGTTTTGGTTTTTTTGAGGGATAGTGTGAGCAGAGCACGCTTCCACGCATGGTTAAATGTCTCAACACCTTTGCAAATCTGACCCTTGCTGCAGAGTCCATGGAATCAGTTTTTGCTGATGGATTCCAAATGTGGGTTGCATAAGTTTCTCCTGAGGGACACTAGCAGACTTCGTGGGCTGCCAGCTCCCAGAAATATGCCCTCGGATTGCGTGCACATATTTGGACATTTTGTGCAAATGAATGATAAAATGTTCGACTGTGCTGGCCTGTCTTAGCTGTTCTGGCTTTGTCTGTGCTTTAAACCCCTTTGAACTCAGTGCTCCTTGAAACAAGCAGCCGATTAAGGAGACAAGAAGTGGGCTCAGTCCTGGAGGCCTTTATGAGGAGTATGGGATCAGACAACCCTCAGGGTGGGCAAAGACGGATCTTTCAAACACCTTCTGCCTACCAGCCTCAGTACTGGGAAGGGCTGGTGCATTTGCTCTACTAAGGAGTGTTTGATCTTGCTCACAGCTTTCCAGGGCAGCAGCATCTGTCTCCATCTTGAGCCACATCAGTTGGTGTGTGAAGCAGAATTAAATAGCAGACCTAGCATGCTCTCCAATCTATAGCTGTCCTTCCCTCGTCTGCCGTACATCAGAACTGCACCGCTTCCGCTGCCAGGGAAATCAAAGTGGTGTTTGGCTTGGCCTGCACTGTATCAGGGGTCAGCATTACTCATTCTGTCACAGGACAAACACATCTTTCATTTTCCCCAGCAAAATATTGAAAGTGGCTATGTTCACTGTTCTGAAATAACAGAGGTTGAAGAGGGCCCTGATGTTGCAGCAGAGAAGTTGCAGAATCCATCTGCCACTACGTTGTTTTGGGACCAAACCAGGTGTCGTGGACGCTCAGGGTTAAGTGCTGGGAGGTTTGTATTGGCACTCGGCGGTCAAGACTCTGTTTTCTTCACGTTTTGGTCAGAAAGGGGCCACATTTCCCTTCTCAGCTCCTTTCCCATAGCCTGGTCATTGTGTGCCAGAAGAATTCATCTACCCTGCTGTCCTCTTTCCCCAAGGCTCTCCCAGCCGTGGCAGGGAGTAGGAAGGATTGTTAAATGATTAATTGCCTTTGCTGGAGTTATTTTTAACCTGAATCACTTCAGTTACCGAGTTCATAGCGCAGACCCATAAGCACTTCTGTTGGCCAACCCCAGAGGGCTGAAGTGTGGAACTGGCCTGGGAATTGGTGGTCAAGGGATAATAGGAAACTTCTCAGCTGGCTTCGCTGCCAAAGCCAATCCTTCAGCTGAATCTCGACACTCAAGACAAAGTTTACAAACATCAATAAATGGTTTGGCCTTGGCTTTATAATGATGAGGGAAGCAAGGGAAGAAGCTTCTGACACTGGGTTTGCTCAGGTCCACTTAACTGGATCAGCTAGACTTGGGGTAGCATGTAAGTCCCTGCATCCCGGCTTAGCCTAAAGCGGTAGGCCAGGCTGGGGAGGAGTGACCAGCCGGCACAGGACCAAGAAACGTGCAGCTTGTTTGAAGGAGAGGAGGAATATCTTTGGCCTCTCTCCACATGGAAATAAATCGTTGCAATCCTCCACAGCTCAAAAGACAAAAGAAACTTTTTGCATGATCGTAATTAGCAACACATTGTACTACCACAGAGTTCTTTTGTTTGCTATTTTGTAACAAAGCAGAGCAAGATTTTTCCTCTCCTCTGCCACCCGCTGCCCCCTTTGCCCCTTTTACTCTCACCCCCTGCACCACAAAAGAGGTAGTGAGTTGGTTTGTTGAACTGAAACTCTGAAATCCCAAACTGAGTTTCTGCCTTTCCTTGATATAAAAGCGGGGAAAAATAGAGAAGGATTTGAAAGCTTTGGTCCAGCTGGAAGATTCTCCTAGACCCCAGGGAAAACAGCCCTGAAGGTAAATCCCGTCTCTCTTTTGTGGCAGGATGTCAGTTGACAGTGTCAGAACTTGTCTAATGTAGGGCTTTTACAGTATGTTTTCAATTACAAACAAATCTGAGTGTCAAATCAACTGCCTTTGTTGCTTCTGTACTGTTATCTCTACAGAGGGCTGAATGTAATGATAACTTTTCCTCGTGGGATGGCAGTTGATGAACTTCAGCTTTTATAGAAAACGAGTTCATAGCCCTTACGAAGACACGTGTGCTGCTGTAACTGCATCTTCCTGAGTTTGCAGGGAGCCTGAAACGGTAGCTCAAAGAGCTCCGGTCAGATGCCGAAAACTACTCGTCACTCAAGTGAGAGTTGAAGTCTCTTAGAGAATTTACTGGTCCTTGGATCATCAAAATCCTCTCCTTGATTTGTCCTTGAAAGATTCTGAGTTCCAGAGCTCATCCTCTCCGTGCCCAACTCTTTGATTCCCTTAATCTACAAAGCGATGAGGGTTTGCCCTTGGTAGCACTGATCTTTCTAACTAAACACTCAGTCCGTGCCTTGGGAAACTGAGTTTAATTTCAGTGTGAAAGGAACTGTACATACACTTGGTAATAGGTTGAGGTTGTGCTTTGGGCTCAGGAGTGATTAGTTGCATGAGAACAGAAAAATGTTTTTCCTGTTTGGTTTAATTAGCATAGAGCTTACATTTCACATAGAAATTTGACAGGGGACAACAAATGTTCCTAGTTGTTGGCCAGTAAAAACAAAGTAAGATGGCTTCAGCCGTCGGTTTGATGTTGTATCGCCCAGGGAAGGGGAGGTTGCTGTCAAACACAACAATCTGAATTCTTGGCTGAGAAAAACAAATCAGTCCAAGAATCCACAGAGCAATAACTCTTCAAAATCTGAAAATGGCATGTACCTTATGTACCTTTCAGAGCACGGAGGCTCCCAGAGCCCCGGAGGAAATCCTTGCCTCTCTGTGCTGGCTGCCAGATCAGACCAGATTGGTTCAGAAATTGTTCAAAGGGCCTGATCCCAAACACCTTGACTCCGAGTCTGCATTGTGGCAGAATGGAGGTGACTTCTGCCCATACTGGTTGATCCTATTCTGCTTTTTCATACTATGCTATATTAACAAGGTAGAGCTAGGACAGGCTTTATGTAAATTATATTTTTATTTAGTTTTGGCCTGAAATAAAACTTGCTTGTTTGCTCCTCAGCAGAGGAGCCCTGGGAACACTTAAGAGACTTCTGTTGAGCAGCTTTCCTGTATCTGAGCCTAACATTGCTCCCACCCTGCCTTTTTTTTTCACTCGAGTCACTTCAGGGCTGGGCTACTCTCCCTGGAGATCGGTGCATTTTAGACTTTATGTGGTGTGGCCAAATCCAGACCTACTCTGACTGTAATTGCAGAAGCAGGAATTCTCTGAGATGAGAAAGATCCGAGCTGGGCAATTTGAGCCAGGATATACTGGTGGTAGTCTAGTAAAGCCTGCTGAGTGGCTTTTAAGCTTGGGCTCAGTACCCTGCTACAGTGGCTTGCTCACACTGTGTGGGCTACTAGTTTGGGTCTCTGCTCACTTAGGCATTGCTTCCCTAGGCTCTGTTTTGCTCCCTAAATTTAAGAATTGAATCTTGTGTTGATGGATGTTCTGCTTGTCCAGCAGCCAAGTATGAATTATTCCTCCTCCCAAGTGCAGTCTGCAAGCCAAGAGCCAGACCACATGAGCTGGGGAACCACTGGGTTTCCTGCCAGTCACTGAGTGCAGCCTGGGGCATCTCATGCCTGAGATGGATACGGTTCAGCTGTGGGGAGGAAGAGCCTTTCCAGAAAAACTGCTTGTGAACTGGAAATGGATGGAGGGGATAAAGGCTTCACAGTTTTGAAGTGCAGCGTCTGGGCGCCTTTCTGTTCTGTGATCCAACCCAGCAGACCGATGTGGGATCTGATGAGTAGCTGCGGGTGGTGCGTGAGGTCGGATGACAAGAGGGAGGTTGTGGTGATGGGCCACAACCAGAGAACGTGCCTCCGGCTGGGCCCACACTCGGAGGAGCCCCGCTACAAGGCACGCTCCCCAGCTGCAAACCTAACAGCGCCGTCCCTCCCCATTGTGGGACCCAGCCTACAGGATATCCTGTTTTGGGGGAAAAAGAGCACAAGGAGGTCCGCAGAATGAAAGTTCCTGATGTTCTGATGAGCTGTAGGCATGTGACATTCTGCCAGAGCAGGAGCACAAGCCCTCGGTCAAAGCAAATATTAAGGGATAACAATAAGGATGTGAATCTGGAAGTGCCCTGATAAATAAGTGTCAAATCTAATAGTTCTGAGTTTGGTTTTGATTTTCCTGCTGGATCTACGTTGTGCTGCTTGCTTGAAGAGTATCTAATGTTTATTTTTGCCTTGCAGTGAGTATTTAGGGAGCAACTTCAGAATCGGGCCAGCAATTAGTAACATTTTGAATGCTCTGGCACTCTGAATGGTAGCAATATAATAAGGTTCCTCTCTTTTTATGGCACAAATGAGTCCTGATGGTCTTCTCCTTTTTCTGGAAGGAGAGAAATCTCATAATTGATCTGTCTTCCTCCTTTTTAGGTCAGCTATGAGATGCTGGAAAAAATCCCCATCCTAAAAAGTCTTCGATACAGAGAGAAGCAGGCTGGCAAGGATGTTACCCTCCAAGATGAACTTTCAGATTTGGCAAATGCCAACACATCAGCAGCGTCAAATGAGAAGGCGACGGCTGAAAACACAAGACCACAGACTGCAATAGGCTCAGCTCAAACAAGACAATCTCGTGTTGAAAGTGATTCTTTCAGTCCCAGATTAGGGGAATCTGGTGTGATTACTACTGTGTATGTGGGGAACATACCTCACAGCGTAAGAGTGAGCGAGCTGAAATGTGCTTTAAGGGAATTCCAGGCAACTCCTTTACGACTGAATTGGCAAGGAGCACAGCACAAGGCTTTTCTCGATTACACGGATAAAGCGACCGCAGAGAGCGCCGTATCCTCTTTGAAAGGCTTGAGCCTTGGGGGTAAGACGTTGCGAGTTGAGCTGGCCAAGAATCAGAGAAGCAAAGGGCAAGGAGAAATCAATAGTCAGAAATGAATATGAATAGAGGGGGAAAAAAAAGAGGCATGGTTTTTATTGTTTTGTGAGAAGCCAACCTAAGTTTTCAAGGATATTAGCATAGCCTCTGATTTCTGCAGGCTAAACGAGGAAATGCAAAGCCAACTTTTCGAGTAAATAAGGCGTACATCTCACAACTGCATTCCCTCCCTCATTCCTGCAGTTGTACAAGCCAAGTGGATTGGTCCAGACAGATGACAGAGGGGCCACTTCTCTAAAGGGTAATCCACGAAGTACCCACACTCTGTTTATTTGTTTTTCATTGAGTTGATTTGCTCTTCAGTGTGTACATTTGTTAGGCCTGGATCAAAAGTCTGCCCTTTGGTAGCTATGTGCAGCCACATGTAGCGAGGTGCTTGTGTTCTGTCATCTAAAGGTTGTACCTGCAAATTTGTACCCGTGAGATTAAAAGCCAGCTGCAGAAAATCTGTCTTAAGGGTTACAATTCTGTTTACTAAGAAAAATGGGGTTTGCCTGTTGGGAGTTTTCAACATGTTTTTCATAAAAGTGGCTGGAGGGAGAGAGTCCCCTTTTTTTTGTGCTCTTGAAGAACAACTGTGGAAATGCTGGCTTAGCCACCAAGTTCTAGTAATAGCTGTTAACATCAGGTGGAAGGGATGGTAGCCCCTTTCTCAGCTTTGTTTTGTTAGTTCAGCCCTTTGTAAACCTTGTATTTTTTATTTCGATCTAGCAGAGGAGAGTGAAGATGAGTTTTCTCCTCTGCTTTTCCCCAGAGCACTTCAGGTGCCTTTTTCATGGATGCAGGTAATTAAAAAACAGATGCTTTTCCCGATTACCTTATCTCTTATAATTTGGTGTGATTCCGTTGCCTCCGTGCAATTACATTAATATTAATCGTTGTAGTAGGGACGAAAAGCGATGGGCCACGGTTAAAACTTGTGGGTGACTGGTCTGGTGTGGAGTTTTCGGAAGAGTTGCTGGACATTGTAGCACAGCCTGTTCCTCCTGTGCCTTTGTCACCACCAGTGTGGTCTTCCTGCACCCGCAATATCAGACAGCGCTGAGGGTCAGATAACTTTTCGTTGTGAAAGTGCTATCAAGTACTAGCTTGGACAGTAAGAATTGCACACACATGAACACTCAGTTACAGTGTAAAGGAGAATGATGATTTATTTGGTATGGCTTTTATTACATTTTTTTCCTCTTTGGTTTCCTATTCCTGAAAAACAAGTTGAATTTTGGCTGAACCATCCTTTCTAAACAGAAGCACTTTTGCCATTGATGCTGGGCACATAGTCAAAGTAAGCAGCTAAATGGATATTTTTTTAGGTATGAGTTGGAAACTTTTTTTAGCCAGAGGGTACTGTTAAGTATATTTTAAGCACTTTATTCTGCCTCCAGGGTCAGACATTTCATACAGTATTAAGTAAAAAGTTCTCATCATTATCATGTACTCTGTACAGAGGTGCTCAAGAAGAACATTGCTTCAGTTTCTTGTAAGGTAAACAAAGGAAAGTTTCTGAAAAAAAAAGTAGTGCTGAGCTCTAAAATGCTCTCTTTTTCTCCAGCTCAAAGTTATTTTCCATATCACTTAGTCTGAATTAAAACATAAGCACTGCAAACTCCTCTGCAGCTAATTTCAGTAGCTGTGCACTTCAAGGGTAAGAGTCAGGGGTTATGTTACTACTTAAACATACTCATTACATCATGAGCTTAGAAAGCAGAGGAAAGGAAAGCAGAAAAGAAAAAATTATACATCACTGCCTTCGCCTTCCAAATGGTGGTAAGTTAATTAACATGATCATTTGATGTTCTTTTTGACTCTTGCAGTACTGCTTGCTGTGCTGAAGATGCCCAGCTGACCTTAGCAGTTAAAAAGCAGTTATTCTGCCAGTGAAAACTTCCAGAATTGGAAATCATTGCATAAGAGATGGAACCAGGAACTCATCCTCTACCTTCTTTCCTTTCTTAACATCTGAAGGTTCAGTGCAGATACATTTCCATGTTATGTGATACGTAAATGTGTTATGTTTGCTTGCTTTGCTCTCAACCCTGTGTGCAGTCAGTGTCTGGTGGGTTTTTTTTGATAAACACATCTAGATATTTTTTTGTTTATAGCTGTGGCTTTGTGTGTAATCCCTGGGGATGTGGTTTGGTGTGTAATCCCTGCTGTGCTGGGTCTGTACCCAAGTGGGCAGATTTCTGCCGTTCTCTTTGAGCCCGTCGCTTTTTTCCTGCCATGTATTGTGAGGTCCCATTTCACCACACTACCTAATATCTCATTACCTTCTAATAGGCGATTAACAGCCCAACCACACTATGGAGAAGATATTAACTAGGCTGAGGTATGAAACTGTAGTTATGCTCAGAGAAGAAAAATAATTACTGTAAGCTTAAGTTAAGCATTTTGAATGGACTAGAGTAATAACGTTGATGCTATGATAACTGCATTTCCAACTTCAGCATTAATTTGTGATCCAGGTTATTAATAAACAGCAAGGTATTTTGGGCCTTGCTATCTTAAAGTCATCAAAGAGTGTTTTTAATTCCAGGTAGCAGCAGCTCCACGTCAGAGTTTGGCAGCCTATTGCAAACCCACCTGTACCAGCAGCTTCAGCAGATCAATAGCAACTGAAGCGCAGGTAGAAGTGTCATTTGTGCCATCTCTGCTTCAAGAGCAACAAACTGCTTACCTGTGCAGAGGAGGGTGTAGCTCAGGCTTTCTGAAATGTGTCGTGTACCAACGCAGCAGGAGTTGGAGCCTGTGAACTCCGAAATGGATGCAATTTCTGTCTTGGACAGCACAGGAAGCAGTGATGAGGATGGAGTCCTTGCTGCTGCTTGGGAAGATGCTCATCTTCAGCTCAAAGACGTTTCAATGCAAGATGCTAAATTGCTATTTAATTAAATAATACAAGACTGCCCAAGGCACACGCCTACACGGCCTTCTGGTGTCTTTAGCTGTATGATGTGGATTTTTTCTTGTGGGCTGACCATGTTCCTACTTGAGGAAACAGCAGATTTTGAAGAAAAAGTGAATGGGACGGCCTGGATCTCTTAGATCTATTGTTCCAGGCTCTCTGCATGCTCAGGAAGACTTCAGTTACACATGAGTCACTTCTGACTTTTCTCTAAATCCACAAAACTCTGAAATAGAATACATTTTAGTGAATCCTTGGCTTCTGATCTCAATGAAACCGAGGAACTACAGCCTGCTTATGTTTTACTTCAGCCCAGACCAAGACTATGCAAGATATCGTACGGATAATCAAACCACTAAGTCTGGGCCCTGAAGAATTTAGAGTCTGAATTACCAGGCTTTAAAGATGAGAACCTTTACTCAAGCAATTAATTCATGTTGTACCTGTTGCAGTTGTAGCCCTGCTGTTAGCACGTAGGTTGATTTAGGTTACCTTCACGTAGATGTGCCTCATTTTGGGTGGCTACCAGCCCTTGCATCCCCTCTGTAATAACATTTCTGTGCCCAGAGCAGTGCAGAGAAGATGTCTTTAAGCACATAACTCCCATTTTCTTTCTGTAGGGACAGTGGGACATCCTTGCTTCATAAGACTCTCATGATAAAAACATCCACGATGCCAAAGTGCCTAGATGCTGCAGAAAAGTTTGGAACTCTGGTGATAGTTGGGTAGTCTGCTTTTAATAGGAAATGAAGTGATCCCTAGCACAGTCTTGATTTTCCTTCACTTGCAGCAGCAGAGGAGCCGGCGTCTCACTGCTGTGCGATGAGAAGTTCAGCAGTACAATGGGAAATACTTTACTGAGCCAACTTTGTTCAGAGTTAATTAAAAATGAAGTCTTTCTATTCTCTGTGCAGCTCGATGTCCTCCCTTGTCATGTGGTTCAGTGCATTCTTTCCAGCTCCTTTCATGGCACAAACGCGTTGGGATGTTCCTGCACGCCCCTCTTTTGGAGAGTTCGGTGCAGAAAGATGCTGAACAACTCCAGGGACTGGTTGGTGTGAGCAAACCCAGCTCCGCTCTGATGGCAGCTGAGAGGGTGTGGGATCCAGCAGCGACCACCCGAGGTGCTACATCATGGACTTGAACTTCCCAGAGTGATTCTCCCGCTCTTCCCATCCTCACTTGTGGGAGAGGTGCAGAGGAAAAAAAACCAGGATGGGATGAATGGAGCTTCTACCAGATCCATTAGGCTGGAGAACACAGGTCATTTTGGAGGGGATTTTCTTTTGTTGAATGATATTAGTCACAGCGTGGTGTGTGGCACAGCAGCGAGGCAACATTGTGATCTGCTAACAATAAAAGCGAGGTGGCTAACTGCCACTCGGCGCTGAAAACTATACAATCGGTCGGGTTTTCCTCCAGACAGCTCCGTCCATGCATTGCCTGGAACGAGGACAAGGCCACACAGCTTCAATCCGCTGAAAACAGGCAGTAAACAAGCCATGTCGCTGTGTGTCTTCTCTGAGTGACAAGAGTCCGAGTGTTTGTTTCTATGGAGAGAAAAAGGAAATTAAAAAAAAAAAGAAAACAACATCTCACTATCAGGGTGGGAAGGGAGTAAATTCCTCTCCTGCATCCCACAACCAGGTCCTCATCCAGCCCTCCTGCATCTCTGCACACCAGTCCCCGGCTCCCTCCCAGAACGCAATCTGGCTTTAGTTCAATATCTTTGGAGACTAATAAAATATCTCAGAAAATGGATGGTTAAATACAAATACTGTCTTCAAGTCATGCTTTTTTTTTTTTTTTTTTTGGTAATTCCATCGTCTTCTTCTGCTCCAAAGGGACAAACAAACGTTTTTTAAGAGAATGTTTCCATTGAAAAAAGAAAAAAATAAAACCTACTACTGGGCCTGAGTTTTTCTCCACAACTGCAGCAAGGGGTGAGGAGAGGGAGGAAAAGCGTGTGCTGGGATTTCTCTCATTCTGGTTCCTCAGGAGGAACAGCCCCATGCAGCAGTTCTGGCTCTGGAGGAAACATCTGTGACTGTGGCCACGTTACGGGGGCAAACACACCCCTTGGTGAGGTAGCCTGTTGTGTACGAATGCTTTTATTTCCTCATTGCCATCTATTAAGGATTATCTCCCTCCAAGAAAAGGGCACCGTTTCCCATGTTTTCATGTGTAATGTCCGTGATGTCTGCTATAAACATGAAGCGTTTCCCCGCCCCTACACTGACATAGGTAGAAAAGTCACCGCTTTTCATCTTTCAAAGCGCTGCAGAAATGTTTAGGGTCGTGTATCCTGCCATTGTTCTGGGCTGGGCATCCCACTGAAGTCACGGGGAGAAATGAGTTCAGGATATGGACCTATCTAGTCAAATCTTTACAGCGGCCCCAGTAGCATCCCCATTTTACGGGTGGGAAAACGAGGAAGGCAGAGACGGCTCCTGATAGACGAGATGCGACTGGTAATTCCGCTTTGGAAAACAACCGGAGAGAACAGACTGGAAATTCATTAAAAGCTCACTCTCTCGAATTCAAAACCCACAGCGTGATAGCCTTTGGACTTTTCTATG
>VWYH01004694.1:73721-110466 GCA_013399365.1 Pampusana beccarii | reverse complement strand
AAAAAAAAAAAAAAAAAAACAAAAACAAAAAAAAACAAACCCAAAACTAAACCCGAACAACAAAAAACCTGCTCCCTGAGAAAGGCCTCCACCAACTCTAATAAAGCCTTTCCCACCTGCCTTAATTAAAAGTGTAATTCGATTAATGTTTTTGTTAACAGCTAACTTTGCTGGTAATTAAGCTGATTACACACAGCCTGTCTAATTAGTATGCAGTAACCTAATTTCCCTGTATAAAGACAGAAACACACAGCCAATAATCAGATTAATTCGCGTGCACCTATTTTTTAATGTGTGTGTATATTCGTGCTATGAGCGTTGATATAGACACATTGCCCCACAGATTCAAGCAAAATTTTCTGGATATGCTGGTATTCTTAATCAGACCAAACAAACCCAAACTTCCCAGGGAAAGACCTCTTAATGCAGATGAGCCGGGCTTGTGTTCCCTCGCTGCGGATTTAGCGGAGGACGGTGGTGGTAGAGGAGTCCATATGCTTTATTTTTATGATTAATATTTTTTTTCCCTCCCTTTTTCACGCGAGAACTTTTAGCGCGTTTCTCGCTGTTCCCAGCGGAGGCTCCGGCTGCCCCAGAAATGCCCGTGTGTCCCTCCCAGGGTGCAGGAGGAGAGAAAAGGAGCCGCGGGTGCATCCCTGAGTTGTCTCCGAGCAAGAGGCAAGGAGCTGTCAAACGCCGCCTTTCGCCTTCTCCTTGAGAGAAAAAATAATAATAATAATAATAATATAAAAATAAAAATCGCCTCAGGATTTCCTCCCTCCTCGTGTCATTACCCGTATTTTAAATATTTCTGCGCAGCGAAAGAGGAGAACTCGGGAGCCCTCGGAAACCACAGCCAAACTCCCAGAAAGGCCCTTTCCGAGATGGGGAATCACCGCACGAAACGTAGGAAGATTTGCAGCGGCCGGACCGGGCGCTCCGCGGCCTTTCCGCCCATTGCGGAGCGCTCCGCGGAGCCCGGCGGAAGCCACAGACTCCGCAGATATAATTAGGCGTGTTACACCGCGTGCTCGTTTATTTACTGCTCATACAATCGTGAAGCCCATGTACAAATAACATACATGTTTTATTTGGGTTCGATTTTTTTTTTTCTTTAGGGACAAAACGTACACAAAAGGTCAAGGCGAAAAAAAAATTAAACCAACAACGACAACGCATAATTACAATTTTATACAGTGCAGAAAGAATTAAAATAGGTGTAACCGAACTGTACAAAGTCAGGGCGAAAAAAAAATATAGAGGGGGAGGGAGGGGAATAATCCTTCATTATATATATATTTCTATAAAAACATATGGAGGATTGTCTTTACACAGAGACCATGATCGGTTTAAAATTTACAAAGGTTAACTAAAAAAAAAAAATCTATATGGCAAATATTGCCAACAGAGATTCACCGATTTAATACTGATCAGCTGAGACTACTCGTGTCTCGATTATTAGCAACAACAACAAGTAGAATAAATAACAGAATGAGCATGGCTGTCTCTTTTGAAAGTGCCTTATTCTCTCTGCATAGGGTCTGATCCTGCAGGCAAAAAAAAAAAAAAAAAAAAAAAAAACACAAGAAAGATTTTTATTTTAAACAAAAGTAAATAAAAAAAAAAAAAAAAAAAAAAAAAAAAAAAAAAAAAAAAGAAAAAAAAAGAAAAAGAAGTATCTGGCGAAGGGGCTCGAAGCGAGATGGGACCGAAGGGGCTGGGGCGGGGGGACCCGGGCGGTGACTCCGCTGCTCCCCGCGGTGCAGCGCGGAGGGGCCGCGGGATGCGCTGGCTTTGAAGTCGGGTCCTTTCTAACCCCCCCCCAGCCCGATCCGACTCTGTGCCTGCCAACCGGGATGGTGGCATCGCTCAATGCCAATTACAAACTGAATTAGTAATAGTTTTTTTTAAGAAGCATCACAACATCATTTGTTAAACCCTTAACCCAAACTCGCAGTCGGGTTTTTTTTTTTGGGGGTGGGGGGAAGTGGGGCTGTTTTTCGCTTTCCTCTCAACCCAACCCCAAGCGAAGAAGCAGAAGAAGGCAGAGACCGTCGTTGATTAAAGACCCGCGTTGGAGGCCGGGTCGGGCCGATGCTCAGCTCCGGTGCTCCTGTTTATCCCTCCTGAAAAAAGCCAGTCTGCAGAGACCCCCCCCTTCCACCGAGAGGGTCCTGGGGGTGGGGGGCTCGATGCCCTGGTCAGGCCTCGCCGTCCCCAGGAGGTGTTTTTTTTCCGCCCCGTATCACATAACGCACGGCTTGATGTCCTGGTATGTCACTTGTTGGTGGTAATAGGAGCCGCTGCCCGCTGAATGCATGGAGGAGGAGGCCATGGCGTTGAAAGAGAAGACGAATTCCTTTCTGTCGCACATGCTCGGAGACTGGGAGTGATACCGCGGGATGCCTGCGGGACGGAGGGGGAGAAAGATTGTCAACCATCGGAATTATATTTAGTAGAGGAGGTTGAGCGCGAGGGGGAAAAGACGCCGTCTGGGATTAAAAAAAAAAAAAAAAAAAGGACAAAAAACCCCCACCAGACCCTCCACAGCCCCCGGGTGTCAGCGTGAAATTTGGTGTATTTTTGCATGCACATAAATACACGGGCAGTCCCGGGGCTCCGCGGGCGCGGACAGGTGCGGCGAAGGAAACCTCCGCAGGCCCGGGACGGTGCGGCCCAAGGACGCTTCGACGAAATGGGATTTACTTTGGGGTGGATTTAGTTTTTTTCCCCCATTTTGCCCCCTTGAAGGCGCCGGGTGTTTTTCCCATCTCCTCCGCCTGTGCGGAATGTCCGCGGGGTGCGGAGCGGGGCAACACATTCGCCCACCGGGGTCGGTGGCAGAGACCGGGCAGAGAGGCCGAAAGCGAAACACCACCGAAAGCGGGGCTGTTTTTGCCCTGTCTGCCGCCACTTTGGAATAAATAAAATACCTGAAATTTGGGGTGTGCTGGGGAGGAGTGCCCGGCCGAGCCCCCCGCTCCCCGCCGCTGTTAATTTGGGTGTTAATTCGGAGCGTTTCCGTTAAGGCCGCGGGAAGGCCCGGTGGCTCCTCGGGACGTATTTTTGCTGTTTTCCAGCGGATCTGGGTGCGCTCACCCCGAGCGGGGACCGATCCGGGTGCCCGCAGGCGGGCGCTGCCCCCGGCCCGGTGCTGTGCCCGGGCTCGACCACTCCGTACTAGCCCGGCTGATGTTTTTTTTCCACGTTTTGCTTCGTGTTTCTGACTCGCTAATGCTCCTTTTCACACCCATTTCTGCCAGGCACTTCCCGCTCCCCCGAAGGCCCGAGATAATGTGCAGCGACCCCCAAAACTTGTCCCTTCACTCGACCACGGCTCTCAAGACTCCCCCATGCCTCAAAAGGCCCATCCCAACCCCGAGGTGAATTTGGGCCTCAGGATGAAGCCCAACGCTGGCCCCATCCCTCCCGAGGCCTCCTCCCGGCCAAAACACCATCTTCCCCGCCCGGGAGGAGCGAGGGCAAATCCAGCCCCGGTAGCTCCATCCCGTGGCCGGGGCGAGGCCGGGCCGGGGCTGCGGGGAGCGGGGGGCCCGGGCCACCGACTTCCGCATGGGCAGAGGAGCGGAGGGTGGAGGGAGGCGATGGGCCTGGAAAACACAACCCCGACAGGAGCTGATGGCGGGGGACAGGAGGGGGGAGGATGGTGGACACGTCGGTGGAGAAATCCCCCATTTTTCTCCCTCCGCAGGCCTCTAGGTCTCGATGGAGGCGGAAGACCCCTCGGGCTCATCCCCGACGTTGCATTCCCGCAGCTCCCCGCCTGCCTGTGCCCATCGCTCCTAGGCCTGGGGCGGCAGAGCAGCCGCCCGGGGGAGAGGAGCCTTGGCCCGGCGGTTCCCAGTCCCGTAGAGCGGGTCCCACATCGAGGCGAGCCCCGACGGCTGCCCGGTTACCCCTGGGAAGGGAAGGCGAGGAGTAGGGGGGACCACGGTCTCCTGCCCAGCATTAAAACTGTCCACGAAGCTCGGAATCCACGCGTGGCTGCGGAGCGCTCCCACCTCACCGGCATCCCCCGGATCTCTCCAACGCGTGTCTGCGCCTTACCTTGCAACTCGGCGGTATTGTGGCTGTTCTGGTGCAGGTAGGATTGGTCGAGGGAGTGCGTGGAAAGGCTGGAGGAGAGCGGGTTTGCCGTGGGATTGCAGGGCGAGAGGGGCTGCTGCTTGATGTAGGATGTGCCGGTGTTCAGGGCCGCCGAGGCAGACGGTGCCCACGCCGAGGCCGAGCTGGAGTAAACCGAGTGGGGCTCCATCACTCCGCCGCCGGCGAGCAGCGGGGAGGCGGGCACGGAGCTCTCGTGGTGCGGGTAATCCCCCGCGGAGGAGCCGGTACAGCTGCCCATGTAGGAATGCCCACCGTTAGCGGGCAGGTGGGGCACGGAGTGTCCGGCGAGGCCCATCCCCTCCACGTTGCTGGACAAGTGCCCGTTCATCATCCCCAAGCCCCCTTCGAGGGAAAGGCTGTTGGGGGGGCAGGAGAGCCCACCGGCCGAGCCCTGGAAGCCGTAGCTCTCGGGGAGGTGGTTGAAGCTGAGCCCGTTCATCATGCTGTACATGGGCTTCAGCGCCTGGCATTTCCTCCTAAAACCGCGGGGTCGGCGACGAAACGAGCCCTCCTCGAACATGAACTCGCTGGCCGGGTCGATGGTCCAGTAGTGGCCCTTGCCCGGGCGTCCCAGCCCCTTGGGCAGCTTGATGAAGCACTCGTTGAGCGAGAGGTTGTGGCGCACCGAGTTTTTCCAGCCCTGGTAGGAGCCTCGGAAGAAAGGGAAACGGCTCTGTAAGAACTGGTAGATCTCGCTGAGGGTCAGGCGTTTGGAGGGTGAGCTCTGGATGGCCATGACGATGAGGGCGATGTAGGAATAAGGCGGTTTCTCCGGCCGCCGGATCCCCGCGTTGGTTTTCTTCGCCTTGGGACCGCCGCTGCCCGGGTTGCCGCCGCTGCCCGGAGCGCTGCCGGTTGCCCCGCCGGGCGCCGCGGAGGCGGCGTCCATGGCCGAGCTCTGCGGCTGCTTCTCGGCCACGGAGGACATGGGGCCGTAGCTGCTCTGCACCGGAGGAGGAGGGGGCTGAGAGGACAGAGCTTGCTGCGCTTCTGCAGTCATCTACGGCCAGGTCCGCGGCGGCCAGCCCCGGCCCTCCTCCGCCACCCTCCCCTACGCGCCCCCCCAAAAAAAGGCCACGCTGCTGGGGGCTCCGCCGCCACTCACTCCCCCACCCCCGGCCTCCTCCCGGCCCGCCGGCGGGGTTTCTTTCCACCGGGAGACTTCACCCCTCCGTGGATAAACAAATGGAAGCGACGACACGACACCCCCCCCTCCTCCTTTCCCTCCTCCTCCCACTTTATCCCTAAATCCGAGCCCGGCTGCAGAAGGCGAGCGAAAGGCGGAGGGTCGGGGGGGCCGCAGGGAGGCGGGATGGGGGGGCGGGTGGAAGCGATCGGAGCTCGGCTGCTGCGAGAAAAGAAGCCGGTGGCCGCCGCCTCCGCCTGCCCCGCTGCCCCTCGGCGGGCCGGGCTCCCGGGGCCGCGCCGTCCCCCCCTCGCCCCGGCTTTAGCTGGGCCGGTGCTGCGTGGAGCTGCTTCCCATCGCGGTGGCTGTCAAGTCTGCCCCCGGCCCCGCCGCTCGCCTTTTACTTTATCTCTTGCAGCGGCGTCTGCTGCTTCTTGACAGACGTAAGAGAGGAGAGGAGATCCCCGCCCCGACCCGCTCCCCCACGCCCTCCCGGGCGGCCCCCTCCGCCGTCCTGTCCCGGCCCCCCTCCGCTCCCCGCTCCCAGCTGGTGGGCAGCTTTTAAAGAGCCATTTCCACGCCGCCCTGCCCGACCCGGGGGTTGCGCGACGCACCCCTGCTCGCCCCGGGGGGTGCCGCATGTATAGAGGGGGCAGTGGGGCGGGTTATGCCACGCGTGTCCGCGGCGCTTGCGTGGGGCGGTGTCATCCTCCCCACCCCCTATTCCCACTCTGCTCTCCTCCCCTCTGCTGGAAATCACGGGGGAGGGTGGGAAGGGCCCCACGCGGGCCGTGGAAGGGGCCGGGGCGCGGCAGCTCGGGCCTGCCGGGCAGCGCGGAGCTTCCGCGGGCAGCGGAGGCGCTGCCGAACCGCGGCCTCCGCGCAGCGCGGAGCTTCACCCACTTTAAACCCCCTCTTCGTGCGCTCTTTTAAGCCCGGCGGGCCCGGGCAGGATGTTTATACTGCGCAATGTAAACACGGGATCGGGGGTGCTTTAATAAAAAGAAATCGGCGAAAACTTTTGCTGCCTCTCGAAATGCCCTTTTCTGCCTCCGCCGTCGGTCCGGGGATGGGAAAGGGCTTCGGACCCGCCGCCTGCTCCGAGGCTGCTTTAGGGATAAGGGTGTGTTATTTTTTTTCTTTTTTTTTGGGGGGGGGTGTATAAATCTGTGCTGAACGTTTGCAGTGAAATGCCAGGAGCCTGATGCTCCGCTCCGGCGGATGCCACGGGCACGCACAGGGGGTGGGGGGACGCAGAATAGAAAGGCAGGGGGGCAGAGACCCCCTTTTCTCTCCTGCTCCCCAAAGAAATAAAACCTTTCGAGCATCGCCCCACCAGGAGACCTGTCACTGACTCATCAGGGTAAGTCGTCTGAAAACTTTTGTCACCTTCTTGCGGACCCCGCGTGGAAACCTGCTCTGCCGGGGGGTGTCGGGGGGGTGGCAGGAGCCTGGGCTTCTAGGGCTGCTGCTGGGAGCGGAGCAGATGTGCTGGCTGCTGCAGCGTGCTCGCTTTCAAGATTGGGGAAAGGAAGAGAGAAAGGAAAGGAGAAAAAAAAAAATAAAAAAGAAGAAAAAACTTCCCCCAAGTTGCAGGCCGCACCGCAGTGCTGTGGGTCTGTCCCTCTGCACAGAGAGAGAGGGACCCCCCGCCCCAGGCCCCCGTCTTCCATATTCGCTTTTAAAGTTTTTAATGATAGTTTAGTATCTTTTAAAATAAAGAGAGATACCGATCGGGTTCCCAAACTCTCCCCGAGTTATTCGCGAGCAGTTGTGAGCAGCCTCCGGGGCGCCTGTCACATCTGTGATACAACCAAGAGGGATTTCACATCAGGGGCTTTTCTTTTTCTTTTTTTTTTTCTTTCTTTTTTTTTTTTACTTTCCCTCCCCCCTCTCCTTCCCCTTCCACCGTCTGCTCCCTCTCCAAAAAATAAATCCTCTCGTAGAAAACACCGGCCCTCCTGTTCCCAGGGGAAAGCAGGAGCTTTGGGGACAGGCAGGGAGAGCCCTGGGCAAACCCCAGGCTGGGGACAGGTACTCGGGGAGGGGATGAGAGCAGGGGACAGTTATTTTTGGAGCTTTTCCCTTCAGGAGGAGGAAAAGGGGCCGCTCTGGCTACCCTGGGAGGCGGCGGCCGCTGTTTCCTCCCGTCCGGGGCGACCGGGAGCGGCTGCTCCGGGAAGGAGAAAAACGACCCTCAAAATCCGTTTTTTGGGAAGCGATCACCTTCTCCGGGTGCTTACAGCCCCGAGACGGCTGGTGCAGAATAAACCCTTCTCGCTTCTCGCTGTATTTATTTGTATTTTTGCGGAGAAACCGCATCGCTGACTCTGAGCTGTGCTCCGCATCGAATGCCCCCGCCCTCGGCCACAAAAAGGTTGGTTTTCTTTGCTTTACATCGCTCTGCGACTGAATCTCCCCCACCTGCCCACGAAACACCCGGGAACTGAGCTCGAAAAGCAACACAAAGAGCTCGTGTAAAACCCACGTTCAAAACCGTCGCACCAGCAGTGGTTCCTCTAGGAAATAAAATATCTCTCAGCGAAAAAAAAAAGTTCCAAAAATCAAACCATTATCCTTAAAATAATATCAGTCTCTGCACGAGTACCCTCTCTCCCTCTCGCAGTATCATTTCGGAGTGTGAAGATTTGGTTTCCGATGTATTTATTGCAGCCAGCGAACGTTAAAAATGGAAATAAATCGCCCCGAGTTTTATAGGCCTCTGCGTGGGAATAGCAGAAACATTGAAAGGTTTTAAATCGAGCCCTTGAACTGGGGAAAGAAGAGTTTTGGGGAGCAAAAGCCGAGTCTGATGTACGAGGGGGATGATGGTGTCCGGGGCTGGAGGGACCGTGCCGGCCTTGGAGGGATGGAGGGGAGAGAAACACGGACAGGGGTTGGTGGTGACGCTTCATTGCTAATAAAAGCTCCGCACAGGTCCCAGAAGCACTTTCAGATTCAATATGGGCCTCAGATGAACGTTTGGAGGGGAGAGGACGGGAAAGTTTCTGGCTTGAAGATGCGGATTGGCCCCCGCAGATGATCGGGACTCTCTTTTGCTTTTGTTTGCTGATGGTTTGGGTGTTTTAATCAGGTTTACCCCCAGCCCCTGACGGGTGATAGATACAGGGAAGGGGAAAAAAAATATAAGAAGGAAAAAAAAAAATCTGGAGCAATTAGCCCTGCTAATCCCGGCACTGTTCGGGGCCCGTTTTGCTGTCCCAGCCCCGCATATTCCCCGCGAACACCCCCGGCCCCGCTGCGCTTCCCAACCGGTTCCTTCCCAAACCCTCTCCCCTTTCCTCCCCCGCCCCGAAACTCGGCAGTGTTTTGTGTAAAAACAGACAAATCCGAGCATTCTTCCTTTTCCTGCGCCGAAGGTATTTTTACTAGCTAATTGCTTAAGTGAAGTCAACTTTGCAACCAGGCCGGGTGTAATCCGAGTATGGAAATGTATATAGGTGGTATTGTTATAGGCGGGCTGGGTGCTGCTCGGAGAGGGGCCGGGGTGTTCCTGCGAGCCCAGACCACCCAGGGCGAGGGGAGTGACCGCCTCATGTCCCCCTCCCCGCTGCCCCTGCTTTGCATTAACACCACCCGCAGGACTCTCCTTCCTCCCCCCTTTTCCTCAGCACCAGCCCTTTTCCCTCGGCTGTTTCATTTTTTTAGTTTAGGTTGGGTTTTTTTGGTGGTGTGGTTTTTTTGGTTTGTTTTTTTTTTTTTTTTTTTTTTTTTCATTCTTGGCCATCGCCGTGGCCGCTGGCCCCAAATCCGCGGCAAATTGATCCCTAAACGTTTATTTAAGACCGAGGGGGTGCGTTGTAAACGAGGGGCTCAAGGCTGGGGATAAGGAGAGAGGACCTTGGGTCGAGGGAAAGGTGGTATTTGGGGGGACACACGCACACCCCCCCAACCATTTTTGAGGGTCCATCACACGGCAAAGCTTTGTCCCACGCGTGTGCGTGTACCTGGTTGTGGACGGGGCCCTTTCTCGGTGGCGTCCAGAGCTCGGCCCCTCGCATCCCCGGGACTCTATGCGGGCACAGCCCGGTCTCCAGGACCAAGCGGGACCCGGAGGAGGTTTTGGGAAGGAAAAAGCCGAAATTGCGAGTGGGTGCGAAGCGAAGCTGCCGAAGCGCCTAATGCGGCTGCGGGGGGGTGCGGGCTGGCTGGCAGCCGCCGTGTCTCAGGCAGAAGTTCAGGCTTTGGTCAGAAACCGAAAAAAAAAAGAGAAAATCTTACACTTCCCCCCCTTTCGTCTCCCTTTTCACCCCTCTGCCAGTCACGACCCGCTCCCCCCCCCCAAGCCCACATTTTCCATGACGTCCTTCGATGAAATATTGCAGCACAGGAATTTACAGCCTGCTTCAGCGCAGAATTTTTTAGGAGTTTTCTGGCAGGACCCAGTCCCTGCAATACAAATCGGTTCCAGCGATAACAAGCTCCGAGCGCTACCACTTAGACACAATCGCTTCCCACAGAGATCTTCAAAATATCTCCGGGTATTTATATCCCTGCTCAGGGACGGATAGCTAGAATATTTTCCCGGAGAGATGATGCTTTTTGGCTAGCTTGGATTCAGACCCGAAGACCTGGGTACCGAGAGAAACACCGGGGCTGAGCTGGGACCTGGAGAGTGATGCTCCCGGCCACCATTCCGCAAACAAGTTCGCCCTTAAAAGCGATCCGAAGTGTAAATCCAGGTGTAAATCCAGGTGTAAATCCAGGCTGGCATTGCTGAGACATTCCTACTCTCTCGGACAAATATTCTTCCCTGGGGGAGCTCTTCTAATGACGAGCCCCGGTGCTGGGAAAGTCCCCAAATCAAACACGACCCTCGGGAAAGGATGCCCCCCCTCTCCTAGCTCCTTGGTAGAGCAGACAAAACGGGGAACCAGTTCCAGATTTCCTAGCCTCAAACTTCGGCGGCTTAGTGGTAAAATGGGGACAGCGGTGCCGGAGAAACATTGCGATCCGCTCAGCTTTTGGGGTCGGGAATCGCCTCCAGCCCCCGATATTATGAGAGAAAAGTCCGGCCGGGCCGGGGACTCCCCACCAAATGGAGAGGACAAGGGGCTTTCCCGGGGCTCAGCCTTGTCTCCAAGCTTATTGAATTATTTTCGTTGTTTCCATCCCAACTTTAAACCCAAACCGAGTCTAAGTCGCACCGGTGTGCCGGTGCTGGCGGAGGGGGGGGGCATTTTTAGCGTCGGGCAGGTGAGAACCATCGGTCCCTCGTTTCGAGCTATCACACAAAATCCGTCTGCACGAAGAAGTGAGAGAAGTTACAACGGAATAGCACAAATCAAGGAGGAAATAATTATTTTCTTGCGCGGGTACTGAAAGCCGCGGGGACGGTTATATTGTCGGGCTAAGTAACAGTGAAGCTGACGGCCTCGTCTACGCTGAAATATAGATGCAGAAAACAAACCCGACGGGTTTTGAGAGGGATCGACCTCCTTGTGCTGCCCCTCGGCGCGCACTCCCTGGGGACAGCAGCGCCCGGTCCCCTGGTTGGGGGTGCGGGTCCCTAAGCGGAAAACCCGGGGGGAAACTTGGGGGGCCCGAATCGGTCCCCGGTGCTGCGGGTCCGGGTGCGCTCCTGGGGGGAGAAAGGTCCTTGTGCATCATGGTCCTTCCCGGGACCACCGAGACAGGAGGCACCAAAATCCGGGTGCTCTCCAGGGTAAATGTCCTTGGGATTCCCAGCATCGGGGTCCCCCGACAGCCACCACCCCTTGTCACCTGTCGAGCGGGGAGAGCAGGTTGTGGAAGCAGAGCCATCCACGCAGGACGCGGCTGCCGCCCGTGGGGAGGGATGCGACAAAAAGATGGATGCTGAGGGCAAAGCGGGGACAGCCTGGTACCGTCTCCGGGTGGGGACAGCGACCTGCCGGGAGGTACCGACCTCCGCAGGTACCTGGAAAGCCCCCGGCGTGCGAGAAAGTCCCTGGTGCAGCAAAGGGGCTTTGTTCCTCTGGTCTCTGCCCACGGAGCTGCCACACTGATCCCGGGACCAGCCAGGTCTCCCCCGCTTTTGCAAAAGCGACTTTTGCTGGAGGGAGCCCCGGCGCATCCCTGTGGTGGGATAAACACCCGTGGGCCGTTTCTCCGGGTTCTTTGCTGCAGGGAGAGGCACTGGGCTGCAGAGCGGCCTGGCAGCTCCCAGGCAAACGGACATCGCACTGCAGGAGGGGGACGGGGGGGGCTGCACCGGCCAAGGCCAAGGCCCAGGGCGGAGGGGCTGCAGCCGCCTTTGGCTGCCCGTCCCAGGGACACCCCCTACCCGGACCCAGGTCACCCCGCACATCTGCCACCTGTGTCCCAGGGCAACCTCCTGATTTTTTAGACCTTGTTTCTGTAATAAATCCTCCGTTTAAACTCGCTTTCCCACCTTCCCCAATTCAAAGGTGGAGTTTTGGGACTCGTGTTCGCAAATAACGTGAAAAATCCCCGCTGTAAATAACTGCGATTTCCTCCTCCCTGCTCCCCTCTTTGCAGAGAACCGGGGAGGGCTTTCCTTGGAAGCTCTCCCGGCAAAAGTTATTTTCTAGCATTATTATTATTACTCTTTTTAAAATTACTAAATTCCCAACTAATGATGTAGATTCTGGCAGCTCTGCAGCGCACCAGCGGGCTCTGGAGCCACACTACGGGGTGCTACAGATTCGAGACCTCCTTTGCTTTGCAGTAACCAGCGCGGAGAGTTAAAAGACACAAAAAATCTATTATTCATCTTTCGTGCCTCCTTAGTAAAACAGAAAAGCGCATCGTGAAACGAGCCGTTTTGCACAACCGGTCCCTAGCTAATTATTATAAGCGATTTTTTGGGGGGGCTTTAAAAATGTGCTGCAGGGAAGAGCGTTCTCTGTTGGCGTTCCCGGGAAAGATGCTCAGTGGATACTTGAAATGCTCAATCCAAGGTGGGAAGGCTTTCCGCAGCACTGGCTGTTGTGCCCCGAAATTAACCGATTTCTGCAGCAAAGCTCTTTGTAAGAATCAAGCAGATAACGGGAGCTGGTCCATTCATCTGCCCTCATCTGGGTTTCTTGGTGAATAGGATGTGTATGAAAATCGAGGAGGAAAGGGGAAGAAATCTGTAAAAAAAAGCCACCAAAGCTGGCGCAAAACTCACTTAACATACGAATAACGAACCCAGAAATGGCTTTGCTTTTCCTGTTGTCGGGATCTCTCGCTGAATTAAAAAACGCTCCAGCACGTTTTGCAGAGCACCCCTCAGCTCCGCTCTCTTAATCTCCCTTAAATTCCACCTTTACAAATATACAAAAAAAATTTGAATCTAACCCCTTTGCAATCGGTGGATGAGGGAATTTCTGCCTGGTCGCCAAGGCACTGAAAAAAACAAATCCCTCTCTCCGGCAGATTTTGCGGGCTACCTGCGGGCAAAGATGCTGCCCGAGGGCTTAGGTTGCTGCATAAATATTTTTCTTACAGGATTATTCGTTTCTCCTTTGCGAGCGATCCAATTTGAATACTGCACTGAAAGTACTATAAGCTCAAAGAGTTTTCTCCCTCCGCAGCAGTTTTTCCCCCACCGAAGGGGACGGGAACGCGGGAGTGGAGAGAAACTGTCCTGGAGGGGAGAGAAGGGAACAGAGGGAGGGAAAAGAAAGAGCAGACAGAACGACGTACAGAACTAGGTACATACCTACGTAAAGAAAGAAAAAAAGGAGAGAGAAAGAGATAAAGAACGAGAACTAGAAAGACAGAGAGTATGAAAAAGAGAAAAACAAAGAGAAAGGAGAAAGCAAAAGAGAAATTGAGACTGAGAAACTGAAGAGAGTGAGAAAGAGAAAGGGTGAAAGAAACAGAGAAACAGGAAAATGGCGAAGGAAAAAAAAGAGAAACAAAAAATAAGAAAGACATAAAGAGAAAAGTAGAAAAAGAAAAAATAGAGAGAAAGAGGAAAAGCAGGAAAGAAAAGGAAAAAGAGGGAGAGAAAAAGACAAACAAATAAGGGAGAAAGGAGACAGCAAAAGAGAAAGAAAGGTTAAGAAAAAGAGGGAAAGGGAGAGAGAAAGATAAAGAAGAAAAGGAAAGAAGGAGAGAAGGAAAGCAGGAAAGAAAGAAGGAAAGAAATGGAAGGAAGAAAGAAAAAGAGAGAAAGGTAGAGAGAAAGGAAGAAAAAGTGAAAAAGAAAAAGGAGAAAAAGTTAAGAAGAGAAATATTGAAACAGTAAAATAAAAGAAAGGAAAGAGAAAGGCAGAAAAGGGGAGAATGAGAGAAAGCACGAAAGAAAACAAACAAAAAAAGGACAAAACCAAATTAAAACAAAACCCCAAAACCAAAAAACAAAACAAGCAAGAAAGCAAATATGAAAAGGGAAAATAATTTCTTGCAAACCTCATGACAAGACATAGAAATAATTTTTTCCCTGGAACACGGGCTGCGGCCGCCCCGGTACCTGCCGCCTGCTCCGTGAACCGCGGCCCTGGACCCGCCAAACGGGGGGAAGAAAAACAAATACCCCGGGTTTAGGTTTGAGTAGGGGGGATTTGGTTCGGGGTTTTATTGTTTCCCTAATCTTTTCCCGGAGAGGCAAATTAGCGGTGGGTACCTTGCAACCCCCCGGGGCAGGGACACGAACGAGAACTCGGGTTTAACACCGATTTTTCGCGTGGGTTTTCCACGCATCTCCTCCCCCGCGGTTCCTCGGGATGCGCGGCCGCTCCGCGCCCGTTAAACCCGGCTTAACCCCCGCGCCGCGACCGGCTCCGCATTTACTTCACTGGCTTAGTAGGTGGCCGTGTGTATTTTTGTTGAAGTAGTGTTTATGTTAATGAAAAAGGCTGAGATTACAAACAGACCACTGAATGCCCTGGATATTGCTGCCGGATTGGTCTAAACTGTGTACTTCAAACCTAATCAATTTTGGGGAGCGAAAAAAAAAGATTTTTTGTTTGTTTGTTTGTTTTAAATAATTATTTTTAGCAGAAAGGCACTTGGGATTTTTGGGGACCCCTGTGCTGTTCTATCCCCCGGGTGTCGGGGTTGCATTTCCCGGTGTTGCGGGCGGGGATGGAAGAGCGTTGCAGGGAAAAGCATCTTCAATAATTACCCATAAAAATCAACGAAAACGAGCCCTGGGCTCCTGGAGGCGGGCAGGGGTAGGGGGTTTCAGCTCAACCTCCCCGAGCCCCCCCCGACCCCGCAGAGCGATTTCCGTGTCCCGGTGGCAAACGGGTGCGCGTCCCCCAAAACCTCAGCTGCGCGGGGGAACCGCAGGCGCGGTGGGGATACGATGTGCTCAGGGGGTTTTGCCGGGTGGAATTAGGTAGAATCTGAAATCTGCTCCAAAAAGCCCGGTAATTTACCCGTTTAAGATGGTAACAACAACAAAAAAAATCCAGTCCTTATAAATGCTAACTAAACAGGAATTAATCAATCGATTTACATAAAAATAGAGAAGTTTTTTGGGAGAGGGAGCAGCAATCATCACCCTGTTACTTTGATTTCGGTGTCTGACTTTGGGGTCCGTCTCACTCTGGTTTTCTTAACAAAAATCCCTCTCTCCAAAGTTATTTCTGCCCGCCCCCCCTTCCAACTCCTTCTGTCCCCGTGTTCATTTGCGTGCTTGAACTATTGATAGCAATAATTTAAAAAATCAGATTTTTACAGACTTTTTCCCCAGTTAATAATTTTCCAGCATAGAGGGATCCACTTTGGGTCCCAGCAAGTGGGTTTCTCCCCCCACCAGGAGATCTGTGAGCAAACGTGCGCACTGCATTTGGCATCTTGCTCCTTTTCAACACTTTCCTTTTGTGGGCAAAAGCTCTCAACAGAGCAGCCTCTCCGGCAGAACCAGGCAGACCTGGAGGATTTGTACATTCAGATTGTTTTACTACTGTTATGATTCCTCATTGAGTAAAGCTCAAAGAAAATCAGAGGGTGAACAAGTCGCCGTTGGAAGGGGATGCGAACAAAATTTGGGGCGAGCAGAACTTTAGCAGGGAAGGGATTCAAGAAAACAAGGAGAAAAAAGGGAAAATGAGGAAATCCTACCCAAAGTTTTCCCCGTGCCATGGCTGTGCTGCACTAGAGCTTCAGGGGGGATTTCCCCCAGGTTTGTGGGGGCCAAGGAGTGCTCTGAAAACAGCTTTTTCTCCCTTAAAATAGCTTTAGGTGGTCAAACCATCTCCCTGCAGAAAGGGGAGATTTCCAGCATGTGGCTTAGCATGACCACAGAGGAGTTTCTTTGTTCTCTCCTCACACCTGGAATTAGCCTTCATTCCATTATGCTTTTTTTTTTTTTTTCATCTTATTTCTTTCTTTTTTTGGAGGGGTGGGAGATGGGAGAAACATTGGTCTTTTTGCAGTGACATTAAGTGACTTAGTAGGTCAGGGCAAAAAAAACCCCAAAGCCAGTAGAGCAAATGCCTTTGGAGAAAATGTCACCAAATTAAGCCCATGCTGTTGGAGCCAGGTAGGCCCTGCGGAGGTGCCGGGAGTAGGGTGCAGCCAGGTGGGGGGTCCAGGGGTGCCCCAAAACACACAACCCCTGGCTGGTACCTGCCCTGGAGCAGGCACAGCCCTTGTGCTGGTCACAGCGGGCAGCCCCTGCGTGGGGACCAGGTAAAGGACGGGCACAAAGGGCTGTCCCTTACCCCGACACACGTGTGCACACACACACATGTACACACACCCAGACACCCCCCTACTCCTCGAACCCTCACATCCGACCGCGCTGCTCTCTAGAAGCACTAATGATGCCGCGGACCGGCTATGCGGTGTGAGGCAAAAGCAGATGAAAGTGATGTCACATTAATGTCAGCTCACAACTCGAGCCCACACAGCCTTGATTGCTCTTATTAATCTTGCCAATTTGTCTGTCAGCACTTGGCTAATCCCTAAATAGCCTCCCAACAGGTGCTTTATGCTTCCGCCACATCCCTGCTCTCTGGCACCCCCCGGGAGCCCCGCTCGCCCTCCCCAGTGACACCGGCTTTCTCCTGTCCATCTGGGACCGGCTCTTTTCCCCTGGGAGGGCTGGAGGGGAGAAAGGCGACTTTGCAGATGTTGTTTAGTCTGTCCAAAGAGGGGTCGGAGTTTTGGGCTTCCCAAAAGGAAGCGATGACCGAGGGGGAGAGGAGATGCTGGAGAAAGCGGGGTGGGTGGTAGAGGGGGATTACCTGGTGGTAACAGGGGGGTGAGCAAACCCTCTGCATGGGGTGAGCCCTGTATCACAGTCAGAAAACATATTTACGGCACATATTTACTATTGCACGATATCAAGCTACGTTGCTTTTTACTTGTAGTGGGTTTGGTGGGTTTATTGAGAGAGAGAGAGAAGATTAAAACAAAAGCTCTGAACTGAAGGTGCAGTGGAAAAGCCACAGTGCACCCTGAGCAGTTGTATCCTGCAGTTAAGCTGAGGGTTGATTATTTGCTTTACTACAGTATCAGAAAATCCACTGGCTTATTATAGCATATATTTAGCCATAAAGTACCAGCCATGTATTGAGTAGAAGACTAGAATTATTGTGTCACAAGGCTTAATCTTCCTAACATCATTATTTAGCACAGTAGTCTTAATCACAAAACATAGATTTTATGTTTAAGGCTATTAACCGCTAAACCCAATTAACTGCTAAACCCTATTAACTGCTAAAGCAGAATCCAGGCTGCTTTCCTCTCTCTGCATTAATAGAAAAAAACACCCATGTTTTATTTCTATTTGGCAACTGTGTTGCATTAAATGGTTCGCACACAGATTACAAGCCCTGTGCATTGCAATGATCTCCTCCCGCAATTCATCTGGGAGATGCTCTGGTTTGGAGGAAAAGCTGCCAAACCTGCCTTCGGTGGAGCAGGCTCCTATTTTATATCCAAAGTTGGCTCGGGCTATTTCCAACCCTGCGCTCAGCACAGCAGGAAGGAAGAGCTTTCAGGACCCTCTTCAACCATTTCTCTGAGAGCCTGGTCCAAAGCGGTCCAAGTCACTGAGGGAAGTATCTCCACTAATTGAGCTCCGGGCTGTTCATCATTAACCCTTGGGTGCTTCGGATCAGGTCCTAAAAGCTCTCTAAAAATACCATCCACAACTGCAAGCTGTTTCACTCCATCCTGACCTGGATTTATTATCAGGAGACAGATAGATTTTTTTTTTTTTCTTTCTCCCCAAGCCATTTATTTCATCCAATAAGACTATCCATCACAGCGCGCTGGAACCGACCTACGATCCGGGGATATTCTTAGATACGCAGCATGTCAGGAAACGGCTAGCAGCCCTGCGTGATGCAAATATTTGGACGACCGAGAGGTAGGAAGGATTGTCCAAATGTTTACTAAAGGCTGTTGATAGCCTAGGGATTTATAACTGGTGTATAATGTCTGCCCCCACACAGCTCCTCTAGCAGGTGCACCTAGTTTCAACATGACACATGGTATGTGTGTGCTCTGGGAAAGGGAATGCAGGAGAAAGACTATTTCACAGGTCTTGGGCTCCCTTTTCCCAGCTTTGTTAAGCTGTTTACTGGTTTGAAGCCCATGGAGCAGCAAGACAGGAGCCCAGGATCCACTCCAATGATGCGCACCCTTGATAGCAATTCAAACCATTCCTAATACTTAGAAAGAAAACACAAGCATCGGGTGTGTTTAGTTCGAATTTCTTAAGTGAAACCAAAGCTCTGAATTATTTAGACCCATCAAAATATTCCATGTCACACTGCTCTGGTGCTGTGGTGGAGGAAATTCATGACATTGTTCTAGCTATTGTTCTTGGCATTTTGCTTCCTAATTTCCACCACTCGGATTTGATCTCTGCTGTCTCACAGTAAGCCTTAATTGTTACTACAGTCATGTCAGAAGTGCTAACACATCAGTTTTAACCATTTCTGGTGTTCAAATAGCTGCAGCTTCACAGTGCTGGTGCAGACCCCACTGGAAACGCCCCACACCTATTGCCAGGTAGCATCTACCTCTGTCCTTCCAACCAAAAGATGGGTGTGCATCCAATATAGACCAAGCTGACTGACTAGAGCTGCAAATACAGTCCAGGGAAGATTTAGTACCTTGCCCAAAGCCAGTTTGGATGCCTTGGTAGCCCATGCTGGAACCTACTGTCCTGATATCACAGCCTCAGCAGGCATCTGCGTGATCCAGAGAGACCTCAGAGGGCTCCAGCCCAACCTTCTGCTCAAAGCAGGTTCATCACCAGTGCTAGACGGGGTCAGCCATGGCTTTGTCTGGATGAACCTTGAAAACCTCCAAAGACAGAGCCCAAGAACTGTGAATATCGACAGTCCAGGCAGCAGAAGAGCTGCCAGTGCACTTGAGTCCATCCAACCATGTTGTCAAGCTCTGCTACCAAAGCAGCAGCCGTTTTGGCTGGGAGCATCCCTACTACCATGTCATTGAGAAACAGTATCCTACAGAACAGGAGAAGTCACTATAGAGCTGACTCACCCAAGTCTGGTAATCACCTTCCCCTCTACTATTTTGAAAGTTTTGACTATGCTGGGAACACGAACACATGCATTTAACGTGCCGCAGACACCCAGACAAAGTGCTTTTCTTGGTAACTAACAGCAATTGTATCTGCTGCAGAAAAGCCTTTAATTCGTTACAGCCCCAGACTAGTAGAGTTTACCGACTGCTCAGATGGAGAATACAATGGGTGTATTGTTTTGCCAAGGGAAGATTTCTCAGTTGCATGCTGTTGCGTAAACTGTATGTTTTCTATTTGTTACCTGATTCATTTCCATAAGCTTCCTCGGATAGGGTTAAGAACATCTGCTGTCCCACACTGAAGCAACGAAAGAAACTGTCACAGGCTGTGGACCAGATTATTAGTATTACCTCTCTTGGTTTGTTTAAAAAAAACTAAGAAGAGAACTGAGTGTTCTTCTAGGGAGAAGAAGTTGCGTAATAAAATATATGGGAAAAAAAGAAGTAAGTGCTCGAATTCCAAAGTCATCTGTTGTACTCGATGAAGTTTTTTTAATATATTAGAGGAATTCAGTCCTGGTTTTGATGTCACATTCTCAGTGTGACCTTAGATGTGGAGTCATAACTCAGACTAATCTGGACATCTCTTTGCTTGAACGTATTTCTCAACAATCACCCACCAGTGCTGGAAATGCCTTTCCTAGGCAAGGATCTTGAGCCATCATCTGGGTCCAAGCCAGAAGGACGAAGGGAACAACCAGTCACATCTGATAAAGTGGCTGGTTGGTAGCTCCAAGTTCTCACTGAGGATGGTGGCATCTAGATCAAGTGTCCTAGGGACCAGCATCACACTGCCAGAGTGACTGTTTCTGCAGATACATGTACATTGTTGAAGCCCTGACCCTTCCCAAGCCCCGAAGTTTAAACATCTCACACAAGCTCTTCTCACTTGAAGCTCACTTGCTGCTCCTTGTCTCCCCTTTGCTACTGAAGTCCAACCAGGAGAAGGTTTCAAAACCAGTAGGATTTGGCCCAGGGTTAACCGAGGAAGAAATAAATGAGCTCAGTCACTGGTACGTTCCAGCACATTTGGGCTTGCAGGCTGTGAGCAATGGCTTGTGGTCCAGACCGCCATGGCACTTTTAGCTATATATAATTACATGTTTTTCTAAAGCAAACCATTATTGGCAGATTGAAAGGTTTTCATTCTACAGGATTTTTGCTGCCTCATCTGCCAGGGAACATGCAGGACTCACTCAAACTCCGCTTTGTTGGAGTAAATCACGGTGTGGGGCTGCCTTATCTCAACCAGAGCAAGAGGAATGTTGCACTGTCCAGCCCTTGGGCCACCCACCCCTGATCCCAGGCATCAGCATCTGCTCCAGGCTCAAGCTTTGACCCTGCAAAGACATATTTTTGCAAGGTCAGGAGGTTGGATGGTGAAAGGGGAGTGGGGAATAACAGTAAGACAGTTGGGGCTGGTTCTGCAGGGAGATTTCAGGGGGATGTTTACACTGGCCATTAAGTGCAGACTTGAGCCTGTTCTCTGCAGATTTGCCACCCATCTGTGCTGTGAGCATGCAATCATGCATCAGGCACAGACACGGCTTTATAGTCTTCTGGATGAGCGTGGTCTGTGCATGTCCTGCACCTTTGGTCATGCAGTTTGGGCCAAGCGGACCAAGGCAGGACCAGGTAGGGCAGCTAGTCCTGCTAGGCATCATCTTATCCTCGGTTCCTTCACAGGGCAAGAAGGATGCTTATAGCATGAGTTGCAACTGAGACGCTGTGGTATAGCCAAAGGGAAGTGTAAATCAGAAGAAAAGCCATCCAGCAGTGAGGCACATAGGAGAAGGGGAGAAACAGCTCTGTCAGATGCAAGTGGATGGGTGTCCACCTCAACTGGATGGAGATACAGCTCTGTGTTCCTTTCATCCATCACAGAACATTTCTTTTTGTGTCACGTGAGGATTCACCACCGCTAGCTTGTCAGCAGAAGGGGTGACAGAAAATACCATTGCACTGGACAGCTAGGGTCCATTTTGTACACATGGATGAATCATTCCCCCCCCATGTGGAAATGGTGTTCTTTGGAATCAGGTCAGAAAATTATTTCATGTCACATTTTCCTGTGAAATTTCTGTTTGCATTTGTCTGGAAGGGCCAACTAATTGTCTTCATCCAAGAAATAACAGTGAAAGGGGTCACTGAACATGTTCTGACTGCCCATCAGGAACAGGGAGAGACTGTTTCTATGTCCATCACATCGCTTTCCCAGAAGATATTTCAACACAGACAGAAAGAGAGGGGGGAAAAAAGAGAATGCTCCAAGCCAAATTCTCATTTTCTTAAATTGATAAACTGAAAATGGGTTATATATATATATATATATTTTTTTTTTTTTTGGCACAACCACTTGTGTGTAAATCCTGAACAAAGGAGAAAACGTAATTTCCTTTTCTCTAAGGTCTGATCTCAAGAGAGGAGTTGAAGACAAATCCATTGCTCAGAGAAATAAGGATCCACTGTCCAATATAGAGGGTTGCATGGTGAATTCTTCCCTAACCACTCATTAAAATAAGCTACCGCAACTCCTACAGGGCCTTCTGAGTGGCTCATTTTCAGAAATTAAATACTAAGCCTGAAGTCTGGGGAGTCATCCCTGCCCGTCACCTCCCCACGATCCTGTCCCATTTCCCGCTCGACATCCTCGGGGCAGAGCCACCCACCGCAGCATCCCTGAATTCAATTTCTGTTCCAGCCCTTGTTTTCCTCCATGACAGAGCATGGGAGTCTCCATCGCTCTCTCCCTCCCTCCCTCTCTCACCGTGCAGCTGCTCGGCTCTGTGAGGGAAAGGTTCCCAGATGTGCTTGGAAGGGAACGGGCAGAGTCCTGAATTCCACTCCGTGCCGGGTGGACTCTTTGTATATTTTGTTTTAAGAGGGAAATATGTAGAGAGTCCTTGGAGAAAGGCTGGGGACCAGGCACGTCCCTGTGAGCACACAGGGCTAGGAGGTCCTGCAACTCATCTGCCCTGAGCTTGCAAGATGGATCAGCAGCCGATGGGCAGCTCTCAGCATCGTCGGCAGCTGAAGTCCATCTGCATCACATAACAGGTCCCTAAACCCTTTCCTGGAGATGGCTCAAGGCAGCCAGACCCTTTGAGAAAATGGAGCTTTACTCAAAGCCAGCGAAGGTTGCAACATCTGAACACCCACGTTTGGTATTTTTGGTATTTTTGGCTTGTAAATGATGTGCCATATCAGATCAATAAATACTCACACGTTCGTGTTTTACGGAGCTGGTTTCATTGCATTTTACTTGTGGTACTTGGTAGCTACTTGATTATTGCATGAGACAATACATTTATGAAGTGTTGGCCTTCATTTAGTTAATCGCTTCATTGGTGTGTAATACAAAAATGGTATGAAACTAATTGTTTCCATGGAAACAGGAACCCAGCAAATGATTTTGTATCACAGCTTGGCAAAAGAAAAAGAAGAAACTTTTGTAATTGTTCCCATTAACCAGGCACAAAGGATTCATGCTCAATCTCTACTACACTCTGCTTCACTTCTGCTGTGAATTAGGGGACAAAAAGTCAGCACAGAACCACATAAAAAAGCACTGAAACAAGCTGCGCTTTATTGAGTATTTGTAGTTCAGCCACCAAATCCATTTTCCTTCTGCTTTACAGGTTTCTGGCCAGCAACACCAGTGACTGTCATGGCCAACCCATTAATTCGGAGATGTCATGCACGGGGGCTTTAACCACACACGAGCCGTGTGCGTGCAGGAGGAGGGAGGACAACCCTGACTACGCTGCAGGACCGAGCTGTGGGTTGGAAACAGGACAACCCTCAGCTCAAGGGTGAGTGCTCACCAAGCGTGAGCAAAGCCAGCTTTTGGAGCAAGCAATTGGAGAAGCAGTCCACCAGCCCCAGGCTGGGCTATGATGCAAACTAGTCTGTATGTGCCCAAAACAACCCAAGCATCATCTTTACTGAGGTTTTCCCCTCTTCTTCTGTAGGGCGTACTCGTGGTTGGGTCACCTCAAGGGCTTTGTTGCTTTAGAAACCCCTCAATATCACTGTACTAGAAGGACTCACATTCTCCAGTTCTCCGAATTTCTCACCAGCCTGAGATTTCCCCACCCCAGGCAGCCCAGTGAGGAGCAGCAGGTCCTTGCAAGGTGCTTTACAGTCATGGACCATCCCGTTCAAGATCAGCCTGGCCAATTTTAGTAAGACCAATGGCTCTAAATGCTGTGGGGTGGCCTGTCTGTGCACCTGTGTGGAGGTGTGAGCCTTCCAATCACCCTCCCACCCCACGGTGGAGGCATCTTCACCATTCCCCCATTTTCCTGGGGGTTCTGCCCCTGATCCCAGCCCCTTGACACACAAAAACATGATGGAACTGGCAACATAAAACTCATCCTGTGGCTACCAGCCCAATGGCCACTCAACCCCACCAGCTTCTCTGGAGGGACCAGGAGACACCGACCTGCAGATTTCTCACTAGGCTAATTACTGCTAATTGTGCCACTTTGCTATCTCACCAGCCTTGCCCCGAGTGGGGTTGATAGGGTATCAGTCAGATAAGGAGCACTCAGCACAGGTAACTGGGAAATGTTGTCAGACCTGTGATGGGATGACCTGCCTTCTGGAGGGGCTATCTGTCCTGCTGAGAGTCCCAGCCACCCACGTCCCGAGGGACACTGCGGTCCTAAGGATGCATGGAGGGCAGCTGTGACCAGCACACTCCTCAAAGCTTTTTAGGAGGTGCTATAAAGGATTTCGGTGACTCAGTATTTGCAAACACAAGAAAAGCAAGCTGGCATTCATTTTATAGTAATTCTTTTAAATTTACTTAACATGCAGTTTATTCTTTTTGAGTGGTTTTTGCTGTTGTTAATTTAACACTGTGGAAATGAAGGTTTCATCTTTTCTCGCTTTTTTTTTCCCCCACAGAGAAATAAATTCTCTTATTTTAACAAACGCTGTATCGCTCAGATCTTTTCTTATTTTTCACCGTCTCTGATGACCTACATAGAGTAATTGAACTCCTACACTGGCCTGAGCACTAGGTAGGAATTATTAACACCTGCTTACCAAAGCGGAAATTTGGACAAGGTGTCATTGTTCTGCAACATTTTTTGAAAATTACTTGCAATAGAATACTTTAAACTTTTGCAGCCAACTCTGAGAAAAGTCTTGTGTGTAAATGTAGCTTCTGGCCGTGTGTATAACCACACATCACACCTGGCAGGTAAAACACACTGGAACGCAATTCCTGGCTGCATCAGTACCTACATGTTGTCTGGTACTTGGGTATCTTGGTGTTTGCTGTGTAACTAAGAGAGCATCACTACTTCATTTGATGGATGAGTCAACAGAGCTTGCTCGTGGCTGTCAAAGTCAATGGGGGGGCAACTCACACACCTGAGAAACCTGCTGGGTCCTCCCAAGATTTGTAATGTCAAGTATCTGCACATATAAGAGCAAGGTAGGAGATAAGGACAAGCAGACAGACAGACCGACCATTTTCTTCCTCGAGGTACCTCAGTCATCTGCCTTCCCTTTTACCCTGCAAGCCCAGTTTGCTTTCAGTTCGGTTTAACTTACCAAAGTTTCTCAGCTTGTTACAGTAAAGCTCATAACAGTCTGTGGCCAGCTCTTTCTCTGATAATTCCTTTCCCCCCATTTGTTTATCTCAAGTACTGAGCTTTGTTCCAGGCCCAAAACCAAAAGCCTTTCTACCCTGTTCTCTTCTTGACTTGTTGCAGATGTAACGAAATAAATCTTTAGAAAGAACAAACCTTCACTTCCTCTCTCCCATCTGATTCAGTCACAAACCCCAGAAAAGAAAAATAAATCACAATGTAAGCTTGCCCAGTCTCGAAGGAGACCATGTCTAGTCCTGCAGACCACCATTCAAATTGGACGTGTCCATCCCTCAGAGAAGTCAGTGAACACGGTGACTGAATCAGCAGCATCAGCCCAGGTTATTGCGTCAAACCAGCCATGCAAAACAAAGCCCTGTGCATTGCCGTGAGCGCATCTTACCCACCCTGCCCAATTCTCCATGTTATTTTTTTGCCTCCATGGTCTGACAATGGGGAAAAGATCTGATCACCATGAAATCCTGATTTTGAGCATGGCCAAAGCCAAGGATGGACAAAATCCTTGGACAAAAAGCATATTGTGATTGGTCTGTTGAAGACAGACTTGGCTTTAAGGTGGGGAATACTGGAATTTTATAAAAGGGATGATACGAATTTACAACAGGTAGTATTTGGCTTGTTGGTTTTTATCCTTTCAAGGGTACTTGGGGGGAAGACGTACAGAACCATGAAGAATGCTGAAATCAGAAGACATTTGGGTTATGTCTTTAGTCCCAGACCTTCACTCTAGAGGGATGAACTGAGGGTTTTCTTCTTTTAATTTAAACAAGAGCTCTTTGCACATTTGAAGCAATCCATACAGTTAGCATTGAAGAAAGTGTAATTAGACACTTTGAGAACTGGAAGAAATTAACTCCGACCACAGACTGTCACTCAGACTATTACTTAATAATACTTCCCAAATGTGCAAAGTACTTAGTTTTAGAATAACAGGAAAGAAGTATAACTCCTCACCAAAAGAGAAGGCTTTGGCCCAGGAAGTGTGCACGGAAAAGATGAAAACCACCATGCTCCAGAGCCAGAAGATGTTTGCCACCTCCTGCCACCCGAGGGGTACCGGGACACCTGGCTGGGACAAACCTTCTTGGCCACGGTGCTGGGCTGTGAAGGATGCGATTCACAGTCCCCAGCCCCACAGAGCCTGAATGGCTGGAATGGAGTCAACGGGAGCGACCGGCCCGAGGTGCAACGAGCTGCACGCAAGAAGATCGCCTTCAGTTTCCAACATGCCAAGGAAACCGCTGAGAAATTGCTCTTTTCCTTCTTCTCCAGCACCAGGCAGAGCCCGTTGACTCACCCTGTGCTCCAGAAGCCTAGCTAGAAAGAGATTATTGTGATTTCTGCCCGTTTCTTTCCTCACTACAAAAGGCCCCATTCATCTGGGCTAATTTTGAAGGGCGAGCAAGGGGTATCAGTAGCATGAACTGTATCTGAGCGTCTCGACCACATTTCTGCAAGCCATGCTGGTTGGCCAGTCCAACCCAGTGAAATAGATATCTTGCATTTGAAGCTTTTTTAGTGGATCGTTTCTCTGATTTTAAACAGAGGTATCTTTTCTGGCTGTGGCAAATTTGAAAAGTACTGACGAAGCAGGGACGGCCATTTTCACAGCAAAAACAAGAGGCCATTCAAGAAGTGGAGGAAAAAAAGTTGTTCTTGCGGCAGATACATGTTTCTGTTGCTGCAATCAATGTGCCTACATTTGCCCACCTAAAAGCACCCCACATACATGCAATAAGGCCATATCCAGAACAGCAAACCTCTTGCCTTATTTCAAAGTGCTGAAAAAAAATAGATTATAAAAAAATACATACACGATGCCTTATATGCTTAACCGCTAGTCTTTGTGGAGCACAACTGGGACTGCCTGTGTGTGTGGGAAGAGCTACAACATAATTGCTTTCAGCAGAATATCACTGTAGTCTGTAATTAAAATATATGAGGTTGCCAGTTTCAAAATTTTTAAGTGATTTCATCTGTATTCAGTGATTATGTCTCTCTGAGCGGCTCATTTAAAATGATACTTCTATTTTCAGCACACAAAATGGTTGCTGGGCAAAAGAGAAAGATGATTTTGTCCTTTCCTTCTTGCAGTCTCCAAGAAAGCATCTAGGGAAGCCTGTAGAGGCAGAGGTCAGAATTCAACAACATGCCCCATCGCTGGGGAAATCCTTGGTGAAAGCTGCTTGTGCATTGCCATTCCAGAGATGGAGCGGAAGGTGTCAAGAAAGAAAAGGAAAAAAAAAATCAGTAACAGAAAAATCTGCCACCTCTTAAATCACAGTGACAATTTCAGCACGGTGTTTATACAGTGTAATAAAAATAAATTGCCTGAGGCTGATTATACCCACATGCCACTTGCCAGGCAACAGGGATGTCCTGCAGTATTGGAAGCCAAACACGAGGGGACACGTGCCAGCACGATAGTATTGAGGCCAGGACTGCTTTCTCCCCAACCTCAATAAGTTGAAACATCAATAGGAAGAGGGATGTGACATTCCTGTCACTCAGACATGATCACATGAAGTATGGTTTTTGAGGCCACCACTGATGAGGAGTCCTGTAAGGACCGTGGACAAATAAGCAATGGGGTTTTAGGGTACCCTCAAGCTTTGATAAATTAAGCTTGCTTATTCATGAAGCTCCTCTGCTGGGACTTTCGGGATCAGCTAAGGAGTCAGTGACTCCATCCCTGGTCCTCTCTGAAAGTCGTCATGGTCCCACCCAGTCTGCAGCCAGACCTACCCTGAACCTCATGCAAAAGTGAAGGGACCTCAGCTGCACCCTCTCTTAATTGGGAATAACAGTAGGAGAATAGCTTGACCCCATCTTAATGAGACTAACTCAGAGCATGTCTGCCTTTAACATATAACCCACAAACCGTCCTAGAGTACCACGGATGAGAGGTGGCCCTTTTCTCATCCCCATCGTAGTGTCTCTAAAAGCCTTTCTCCAATTTCTGGTCTTTCTCCAAGGTACCTTCTGTCTTTAAGAAGAGGTCCTGCCCCAGGAGGTTGGATGGCTTCTCACAGTGGCACAGCCAGCCCCATGGTGTCAAGCATGGCTAATTTTAGTGGGATTAATCTTCCCAGAAAATTAAGAACTCTGATGTTATCCTTTACTGGATGCTGTCATGGTATCAGTTACCTGCTGGGCTGCAGTGTCCCCGCAGAAGGCAGTGAATGAGCCCTATCCCTTGTCTAAAAATATTGCATATGGTGACATAACAAAGGAAGTAAAAATACGGAGATAAAAACCCCTCAACACAGTTAACATTTGTGACCATGTACAACTGTCTCCAGCAGAACGAGGGCTCTGTGTAGCTGGTTACTTCACCTGGTGGCAGGACCAGAGGAGGCCATGCAGACATTGAGACACCTTATCAAGGCTTTGTGCCCTTCAAAAAAATGGAGAAAGACAGGATGAGAAAGAGCAAGAGATGAACCCTCCAGAGGACAGTTTTGAGCAAGAGAGGACAGTACAAATGTGCTGACTGCAACATGCGACACCTTTCAGGACATCCTAATGACACGGATACATCCAGAATAAATTCTGTGCATATTCCACTCACTCATGGGCTTGGGCTTTGGAAACGTCTTGACTTTGTGGCTTTCAGCAGAGTGATAAAGCAGCTAGAGATGTGCTTGGTTCCATCTGATGGATGCCAAGACCAGCCATGCCTCAGCGCTGCTGGGGAGCATCCTCAGATATGTGCTCATGAGCTGCTAAAGGTATGCGCGGCACGCTGCGGTTTTGATCAAAAATAAGTAATATAAGAAGGCAAAGACGATAGCATCGCTGTTATAACTGTAATGAGTCACAAATGCTATTTTGATGGTTTTCTTTGAAAGAAATACACAAAACCCAAGCGATTTAATTAAAGATCTCCGAGGCTTTGTAATCAGCATGGCCACATATTAAGGCAAATCTACTTTCATGTGGCAGAATATGAGAGGTTTTCCCATTAAAAAAAAAAAAAAAAATTTAAAAAAAGAGAAAAAGTTATTTTAAAGAGTTTCGTTTATGATGACACTATGACACGACATGAGGGACCTATATCCTCCATGTGAAAGACTGTTATTAGCTTAGATAAAACACAAAGGGTTTGGGGTTTTTTTCATGGTTTATGAATACATACATTACATTATACGTCTGTTTAACGCTGAGCACATCTCCAAGGAGTCCTTTGGCCAATGCATTTGGGAATAAGAAACGAAAGAAACTCCCAGGGAGTCACAGATGCCAACAGGTAGCTGGAAACACTCACCCAGCTCAATTTCTGGAGCTCTTTCTGAGCTTTTTCAGAACAAAAGCCCAAAGCCCAGAACACAGAAGTAGCCTTTGAAACTGCTGAGATCTCTAAACCAATGAAATAGGATGGGTCACTCAGCAAACAATTATTTTTTTTTTTTTTTTAATTTTTGGCAAGCAAACATGAAGAAAGTGAGTGTTTTTGACCTAAGTATGCATGGGGCTCTGACCACCTGGGACTGATCTGCTTGGAGGATCAGGAAACACTGTGAAGTTTGACCTGATAGAAATAGCTCCCATTTCCTTTGCATCGTCTCCCCGCTGTGCCTGCGAGGTGCACGGGGTCCTGCACACATCCAAGATTTGCAACAAAACATCAAGGAACTGGTGAGGGGGAAGATTAATCCCGTTTATGCTGAAGAAGCCCATGATTAATGCAACTTGGATGGTGCTGTAGGAAAGGGGATGGCTTACAGAGATGGAAGGGAGTCTGTGGCTGTCCTTAGTCGATACTATATATGGTATTTGGTCAGTTCTGCTTTAGAAGCTGCAGCCAGAATCACATTTTTATTGTATTTCTTTTTAAAGCAGAAAAAAAGTCAAATAACTTCACCACCCTCAAAGAGCCCGTGGTGATAGATGGTGCTGTTCCCCCGTTCTCTGCCAGACCAGTGAGACCTTAGACTGGGTGGTCTGTCTGCTTCTGCTCCCTCAGAAAGAGATGATGGCTTTAAACTAAAGGAGGGAGATGCAGGCTATACATAAGGAAGAAATTCTTTACACTGAGGGTGGTGAAACACTGGCCCAGGTTCCCAGAGAGCTGGTGGATGAACCATTCCTGGAGACATCCCAGGCCAGGCTGGACGGGGCTCTGAGCAACCTGAGCTGCTGAAGATGTCCCTGTCATGGAAGGGGTGGCACTGGAGGAGCTTTCAAGGTCCCTTCAACCCAAGCTATTCTGTGATTCTATGGCTCCCCCAGACCAAATTTTGACCCATGTGGACTGGCTCGTTGGGGAACTGTATTTGGTTGAACACATGAGCCCTCTGGACCAGAGCTGCAGTGTCTGTGGAGGGGACAGCCATGGGCTGGCGGGAGCCAGGGCTCTGAGGAAGAAAAGGGTCTTTCCTCTGCTTTTACTAATTCCCATCACATAAGTGATGCCAGGACAGCGCCAGGAACTGTATGGGCAGCAATTACAGATGTTTCAGCCAAAGAGGTTACTCACAGGTCATGAGACAACTGATGGCCACAGACCTACAGAACAACATCATGTGGGGCAAGAGGTCAATCAGCAGAAGCAAGTCTCTGTCTACCTCAGAGATGTCCCAGAAGATCACAGCTCCTTCCCTGTCCCATCCCACTGCCAAGAAAGCCAACAGCTCACCTTTATCCTCAGCCCCCCAAAATCTCAGTGCTCCTTTCAGCCTGATAGCTCAGGCTGATCTAATGGGACAGGGATTTGCTAGTAGGACGGGTCCACCATTTATTCCCACTATGCAATGACCACCCCAGAAGGCTGATTTCTCAGAGCTAAGGGCCATCTGGTCGACCCACATCCTGTCCAACAGCCCTCGATTTGGGTCCAAAGCACCTGGGGGCTGTATTTCTGCATTTTTTTGCAAAACCTGACAGTCCTTTCCCTCTCTGATCCAACGGGCACCGATAGCCAGTGCTGCTGAAAGAGCAGGAACATCCCCCCTTCCCTCCACTCCCCTCTTACATCTGCTCTACATTTGCATCTCAGAAATTAGAGAACTTAGTTATGCGGAATTACATAGCTCGGGCTAGAGTATGGAACTGATTGGGTATTCAAGCTAAATAAGACGAGTTTAAAGATCTTTCCAGGAAATTGAGTGGAACACCCAAACTGACATTTGGTATTAAATATTATATTTGTGCAGTTGCTCTTTATAGCTCGTTGGCATTGAACATCTGGGAGCACAACTTATAACATACAGAAACTGAATACCTGCTCAAAATTATGCTCATCAGAGCTCAGAAATTAAAATATTACTGTGTACGCTCCGAGACAGTCCATTCCTAAAAGGTAGGGCTATTAAAATATGATTAGTTGAGCCATATCTGGTCTCAGAAATGTCATACACCATTACAACTGAGAAGGCCTTGATACAATACTATTGGCAAAGTCCCTTGCTTGATCAGCAGCAAGATGCCAAAGAATGAACCTTGCAAATACTTGCTCCAGCACCAGGAGGGAAATTAAAAAGGGAAGAGGGAGGTCTCAGAGCTCTTGGTTGTACAGATTGGGGTGTCTTTGGGCTCTGCTTTGGGCTCCTCCTTAGGGCAGGCAAGAGCTGAAAGTTTGCATCTTTTTTAAATTTTTTTTCTGATGTGGGAAGAGATCCGGTGCCCCAAGCACACGTTACCTCTTCATCTTCAGCCAGGGCAGAGGTGGGGATCATCCCCTGCCACAGCTCCATCCCAGTCCCAGCAATCACAGCTGCCCGTCCCCATCACGTTCGTGTTTCCAAGAGCTCCGCGCACTCCATGGGTGGTCGGGATTGCATTTCCCCCCCTTGCCGGGGAATAAAATCCAAACAACAACCGCAGAAAACCTGCAGGGACTAGGCTCAGGTTGGGGTAATTATGATCTTCTTCCGCTTCTTGCAACACAGTGAGACATATATATATATATATTCATATATATATATAAAACCCTTTGCAATATACGATCAGTCTGAGGCACTGATCGTCAGTGTAATTACAACAGCAACAAAATCCCCCAGAGCCAGCCCTTGTTCCCTGCAGCTGAAGATATTTCCCATCGGCGGGTGGCTTGTTGGTTGTTTTTTTTTTAAGCGAGGTTGTACTGATGCAGACATCTGAGTAAGATGTAGTTTTGCAAAAACAAGGCAGAAATGTGGTTATTTTTTTTTCTTAAGGCCTTGGGGCTGAGGCCAGACAAGGTCCCAGCCCCAGTGCCCCCACTTTGCTGCTCTCTGCCCCCCAAAACCTGCAGAAATCCCCCCAAAGTGCAGGCAAGTCCTACGTGGCCCGGCGGGAGCTGCTGCTCCCCGGCTTTGTCAGGGCTTATTACTCCATGTTTTCACACTTATCCCCAAGGTGTTGAACTCGCCCTGAAGGTTAATTAGTAATTTATTGCGCTGTCATCAGTTCCAGGCTACTAATGGCTTCAATTTAGCCCCAGGGCTCTTGGTTTTCTATTTTTTCTTGTCCTTTTTCTTTTTTTTTTTCCCCCTTCCTTTCCTCCTGCCTGCTTTGGAGGAGCTGGGAGTTGCAGTATCTACTTGCAAAAGCACCTGGAAATAAGGTCCAAAGGGGCAGCTGAAGATGCCCCCTCCCCAGCTCCAGGACTGGACTCCAATGGTCTTGTGTCACTGACCTGGTTTGCAAAGAAACAATTTAAAGCAATTTATGCAGAACCGCGAAGCTGAGCGTGTTCTGGGGTGCTCCTAAATGCCCAGTTTGAAGCCATGTCCAGAGGACAGCTTTTTCCAAGGTGAGGTGACCATGGACCTTGGGCCAGATGGTTCTGTATGAGCTGTGTCTATATTTAGGAGCATCCTCCTCTGCCCTTGCAAAACACAAAATCGTCTTGGCTGGAAAAATCTAAACCAGCTTTGCTCATCTGTGAAAAGGCAAAAAGAGCAGCCTGTGAGTGGGACACACTGAGCCCATCACCCTGGTGTCTGGGTGCCTGGTTTTTGCATGCACAGCTGTAGGGTTTGTCTGGCTTAGCAAAGAGCTGGGGTTTGCTCCAGCAAAGTCTGGGATTGGAGGAAACTGGGGAACAGAGAGATTTTGCCCTTCCTGTAATGCCCTTCCAGCGTGCCTCAGTTTCTCCATTTATTTAAACAGTGGATGCACAGCCGCCCTTGCACACACAGCCCATTGAATAACAAACCCCCAAAACCTCACCGACCTGGCCCCAAACCCTCCAGCCAACGAGACCGAGATGCTCTCCCATGAGCAACCCCTCTTCTTCCCACCCCCAGCTGCTTCCCAGGGGCTTTTGTGTCCCCCCTTCCATCACAGGGATGCTAAGCAGAGCCATGAGGACATCACACTAGCTGTGTCCCCTCCGTGTCCCCGTCAGTCCTGTCCTGGCTGATGAAGTACCTCTTGCAAAACAGCTGCATACGGCTTTTTTTTTTTTTTTTTTTAAATAACCATGTTTCCTGTGTTTATACAAACTGTTAGGTAAACCAGGGGACATGGGGACATTGGGCGATTCTGGGTGCCAGGCTTCCAGCGCATCCTCACCAGGGATTCATGGAGGAGAGGGATTGCAAGAAGGTTAAGTAGAGGATTTTAGGGAAAAAGGCAAAAAATAGATCTCATCAGGAATACCAGGGGGTTCTTTCAAACGAAAGGCTGCAACAAATCCCTTGTGATGTGCTTAGGGACTGATCCGGCGGCAGAGGCCAGACCTGGGGAGGGAGGTGGAAAAGGTGCATTTCTCAAAACCTTGTGATCCAACTGTCAGCCAGAAAGGAAGAAGGTACAGATATTTCTTTGGATTCTGATTTAAAAAGCAAAAAAGCCCACCCTTCTATTTAGCTTTCACCTTCACACACAACACGTGGATTCCTAGAGTAACATCTGCTATTCCCCTCCCCTGTTTAATTTATGGCCGTTAACTTTAGGGCTAAGGACAGTTTATGGAAAAAAACACCTGCTTTCCCCTACTCCCAGGGCAAGGGTGGAATTTTCTCTGACTCTGCATCCTAAATAAAGCTCCGTTCCAGGCCCCGATGATTCATCGCACGGCTCACGCACACATGCCTTATGTTAGGAGGCCCTGTCAAGATGCTCATGCCCCTTTTTGAGTGCGAGGACTCCAGCACAGGCTTTGCAAAAAAGCTCATTTATACACATCACCGGGGTTTTCTGCAGAGCTTGGAGAAAACTTGCGCTGTGGGGCTGGTTATCCTGGTGGTGGGGTCTGGCTGTGCCATGTGCCAACCTCTTGCAGAAAGGCACAGGGAGCTGTGTCTGCATTAAGGACACTGGGACCCCAGTAAAGCCGCCCAGTTCTAGCCTGATTTTGACACATCCCACACCTATCCCAGTGGTTTCCATCCCTCACATCTCTTCTCCGAATGCACCTTATACTTGCACCAAGCTCAGGCCATCCCTCGGTCTGTTTTCTCATATCAGGGCAGAATCTCAGCCCTTGGACACAGATCCCTGGTTCTGCTTCTGTTGTTACAAAAGATCGTCTTTCCGTGATGGGCTTTCACTCACGGACACTTGTCAAGAGAAAAAAAAAAAAAGGAAAAAAAAAATCAAAATGAGAATTGTTGGCAGCGAACGGAAGATAAAACCTGGACACTCATCCAAGTTTGTATTTGAAAACTGATAGGAGGCACGCAAAGACCCCCCATGTAGCAAACCCCCCCAGTCCCCAGCTCCGTGCAGGGCTGGAGCCCCAGGGAGGCTTTGCCCCCCCAGCATCCTCACCACGCACCCAGACATCAGGACGAGGGGGGGGGTTTTGCTGGTTCCTCTGCATTTTTCAAAGGGGGAGCAAAGCAAGGTGGTGCTGGATGGGGAGGAGAAGCCTTTGACTAATCTTGTAACCTTTCCTTTTAGTGTTTAAGAGAACCTAAGTCTGTTTACAATAAAACCGAGTGATATTTTTCATCCTTCCAAATGGAACAAGGGTTATATAAACAAAGTAACCTCAGACACAGCAAACACCTGTTGAAGGGAACCGGCTTGGAAAGACATGCAAAAAAAAAAAAAATCTGTCTGTCTATCAAGGCCTCCTGTTGACTTGTGGTCAAGTTCAAGTTGAAGTGCACAACAGATTTCTGCTGATGGGGGAAGGCTGAGATAAGGAAAAGCATTAGAAAACACCCATGGCTTTTTGCTCAGGAGCTTAGCGAAGGAGCAAGGAAGCAGCTTTCTAATTCTTCAAACCGAGGAGCTCAGCTCTGCACGTTCCTAGATAATTTCTCAACTGGATTGGAGAAGTTGTTTCTGTTCTCTGGTATCTCACTTCCAAGAAGAAACCCTAAATTGGGAAGTTATGGAATAATCTGTGACAAATCTCCCTTTTCTTCTTTCTACCCTTTGGCTCAGGTTCCAGTCCTGCACCAAATCCCATAGGCTTTCATTTCATCCAAACTGCTGTAGTTCTGTTTTTTTCCCAAACAAATAAAATTGAACGCAACCGTGTCCACTTAATCCTAGAGGCTGGGTTTGAAATAATTAAGTCCTTTGGCTTCAGCAGTGTCTTGTGGTGGCAAATTCCATGGATTAATTACGCATTTCTTAGCACACTATAAGGCTACCTTGTATCTTTACTAATTACCAACCTAAGGTAACTGACTTCAGTCACATCCCTTTATTTTGCATGTTTTTTTCCACGAAGGTTTGTCAAAACCACCCAGCTCCTCGAGCAGAACCATGCCAGGAAAGCCCTACATCTTTGAGGCAGCCATGGTTCTAGGGCAAGCTCTGAAGCATTGCAGTGATGAAAAATACACAAATCCTAGTTCGGCCTGTTGTTCTGGCAGCTCCTCGAAACATCCCTTGTCTTGGCAACCTGCTGGGAGGATGCACCAGGAGATGCACTGGGAGATGCACCAGGTTTCAGCCTCTCCAGTGGTCCCAGGGGACCACAGCAGGACCAGCATCGGAGCTGTAGAAGACCACCCTCCTCCAGTCCTGCCCCCAGACCAAGCCCATAGTCCAGGGTGATCAACAGTTGGATGTTTTATTACTGTGTGAAACGTAGAAGACATCAGCAGTAGGTATGCTTGATGACTCGTTTTATTGCGTCATTGGATTGGAATTGAAGAAACGAGGGCAGACTTTTCCAAAACGGAACTGGAGGAAGGTGTGGCATCCTCGCTCCCCTGAGAAGCGATATTCCCCGTGAGCTGTGAGAGTAGGAATTTCCCAAGCTATTGTTCAAAACCATGACAATTTCATCCTTGTTATAACTTTTTTCCTTTTCCCACTCCTCCAAGAGCAAGGCAAAGAAATATTATCTATGCAGCGCACTGTGAAGCAGATTTCTCAGCTGACATCAATCAGCGTGACTCCACCAACGCCATGGACTTAGCCCAACTCACACCTATTCAGGAATCTGCTCTCCTATTTCGTATCTTGGATTTCAGCAGGCTTCCCTGGCCGAGGATGAGGAAGGTTCCAGCAAAGTACAAACTACCTGTTTATCCGACATCCCATCCCAGCAAACAAACCCACATCACAGGACCACGCGCGTCGGAAACACAGCTGAAACAGCTCAACAAAAAACGTCGTCTTCCGCTGTGCGCACGCGGTTGTAATTCTTCCGAAAGCTTTGCTTAAAAGACATTTTTCCACCTGTAACGAGAGAGACTGTCTTGCTTTGCCTGGGCTCTGGAAGCATGTGTTGACAGGCTGTGTGTAATGTCATCTCCCTGCTCCAAACCTCGTTCCAAGCTCGGAAATCCAGCGGGCTGGATGGACGGCTGCTCCGGTGGAAAGCAGAGGAAGGTTATTTTATTTCTTTAAGTTTTTTAAGGGGGTTGGTTTTGGCCCTAACCTAACAAACAGGTTAACACAAATGATTAATAATCAAGATGATTTAAACTCAAGTTGTCTGGCAGACCAGTAAATAAATATCTGTGGTCACTTGGTGCCCAGTTCACCATCTACCCACAGCAACCTCTGTACTCATTTCACAAACATCCAAGCTTGTGCTTCATACATACGTGTATTTTATATATATAAAATCAAATTAACTAACCTATTTGGGTCCAAAAATAAGGGGAATGAAAGGTTAGGAAATATGTGTATTACGTTTTTTCTGTGAAGCATCCTCTCCATGCTAAGGAGATGTGCTCCCAGAAGATGCTTGCTGGCTGCTGAGCCCCACACAGGGGCTGCCCTGTCGTACCAGCCCCTCCAAGCACATTTTGCCAACTGTGTTGCTGTCGCCGAGTCCTGTTTTCCAGCAGACACAAGTCTGAATCAACGGGAATAACGAGACACAGTGTTCTCACTGTTGTGAGATCACAGAATCACAGAATCACAGAATGTTAGGGATTGGAAGGGACCTCAAAAGATCATCTAGTCCAATCCCCCTGCCGAAGCAGGACACCTAGGTGAGGTTACACAGGAAGGCGTCCAGGCGGGTTTTGAATGTCTCCAGAGAAGGAGACTCCAC
>VWYH01004694.1:0-73618 GCA_013399365.1 Pampusana beccarii | reverse complement strand
CCTTCTTGAACTGAGGGGCCCAGAACTGGACACAATATTCCAGATGTATCCTTTAAAGATGGTCCTTTAGTAACTTCAACTATAAATCTATGAACCTTTAGGGTCTCAGGTCTTCCCAGCTACACCATCTACATTGGACTGGTCTTTCACAGTCCTTTACATTATCCTTCTGCTTGGTTTCACGTATTCTACATCCATCATACAGTAAACCTCTTCACCTTCCCTGTTTCTGTACCTTTTTCTAGACCACAACTAAGAGGTAGGCTGCTTCTTCCAAAATCCACCTTTTCAGCCTTTCCAGACCCTGCTCCACCTCACAGGCTTTGTGTGAGTTTGCACTGTGGTTCATCTTGCCCATCACCACTACCAATCGAGTCTGTGCACCGTGCACGGGACTGAAACACAGTATTTCACCATCGCCATGTGCTATCAAGCCTTGGCCACAAATGCCTCTTCTTAATTTGTACTTGTATCTCTTATTTACCAAGACAGCAATATCTAATCAGCAAATAATGGTAATTTGGTTTCCTGGCACCGCAAGTGGGACAGACTTTCTGCCCTGTTCCTTGGGGCTTCTTTTTCTGGTTTATCTGTCCTTTCCTGTGAAACTGTTCATGTTGGAAAGGTAACAGCCACAGAGCTCTTAACATTTTCTCTATGGAGAAACGTGGCATTTAATCTTCAAATAATTATTCAACTTGTTCCTCAAATATAGTCTTAATATAGTGCCTGGAACACTGTAAGCAGCTATCTCATAATAGCAATTCATCTTCTTATCCATTCCTTACAAAAACGCACAACTGAGCACTCTTAAATATTTATCTCACCCCCAAAAGAGAGATAGGACTGATATCAGTAGATCTGAGCCAAGGCTCACATCCAGGTTTAGAGCCCAAGTTCTCAGCTCACCCTGTGTTTTCTGGAAGGGTCAAATCTGAGCATTGAAAACTTGGCTCTTGGCTTGGGGGTCTTCATGCTACTTCCTGCATGGCAGTGGAGAAGCAAACCCATCCTGTCTTGGGGATTTCACTTGGATGAATTGAACAGAGCAATGAAACAAGGGGAATCCAGCATACACTTTGTACGTTCCATCCCATGGGAGGTTCTCATGGGATAAGAGGATGACTGGGTGCCCTATGGTCTAGCATCTCAGAACCAATGGGAGGGAACACAACCACAAGTTCAGCTTCGAGTTTCCAACACGATGTGGTAGAATCAACTTGCTATAGATCAGGGTGGACCAAATTCTGATCCCACTTCCACTGATTTTGCAACATTGCAAAAAGCGCTGACGCCAGTCGAGTTGTTCCCATATAAACAAGCACAAAATCAAGTGGATGAAACTTGGATCTGGACAAGGGTGCTCAGCTCCAACTTGTTGGCTTGAGCTCTCCTGTAACTCATGTCCAACTTGGGCAACGAGAGCAGCAGAGCAGAGCTTGCATGATTTTCTCTCCTTTCCCAGCCTGTCCAAGGAGTCATCGTTGTCCCAGGCAACAACCATAGTTTCTAACACTCAGAGCTTTCTGTATTTACACATACACGCTCCCTCAAGGTCACCTTTTGGCAGATTCTTCACCTCCTGGAGTCCAGCATTATCTTTGCTGATTGTTTCCAACTATAACACATTCTTGATTTTTTTGATTTTTCAGATAACATCAAAACTTCTTCCAAGCTACTTTGTTTTCCTGCCAGTACCTTTGCGAGCTGATAGGAGATGCACGTATCTTGTATCTCACAAGACTGGCTTCTCACTCAAGGCATGTGGGCATAATACTATAGTGCCAAAGAGTTATGTATAACACAAAATTGGATTAATACAAAGGCAGCTTGAAATTAATTGCCATTCAAAATATATCAATATGTTCCACTTGATTACTAGGCTGTTAGAAATCCAAACTGAAGGTACGAACCGAGGAAACAATAACAATCACAGTCCATCACAAGATAACATCTCCCCAAACTGCCTCGTACAAGTTCCTGCTGGGTAGGTTGGCTGCCTTAGGATGGAGCTCCATAGTTCGGTGTCTGTCACTGGTTTCCACGGACTAAGCAAGAAACCAGCCACTGTAATACAAATTCAAGCATTAAGGGCAGATGACCTGCCCTTACCCAGGTGGTTCTACCAAAAGCTCTGCAGAATCACAAATCTGGACCAGCTACAACTGTTTTGTTCATGCCAACCCAACTGTAACCCTGCCCATTACCTCATGGCTTCACCTTTCTCCTCCAATTTATCCTCCCAGCACAACAGCAGCAAGAGCCCAGCTTGGCTCTGGCTCCTGAGCCCTTGGACCACAACACACAGCTTTGCCTAAGCTAATGAGAAATCTTGAACTGCTTTTCAGTAATCCCAACTCCACCAAGGCCAGCGTGTCAGGTCCTTGGTGGCTGCACATCGCACCAAAGCCAACAGAGCTGTGCTGGAACACACCACCTGACTCACTTGGCTCGAAACCTTTGATTATTGACTTCAAGGAGAAGAAACTCCAGGCCTCCATGACTTTTTGCTGACCCCAGAAGAGTTTAAGCAATAAACTGTTCTCTTGTCGTGCGCAACTCCCACAGGATCCGTCCATCGCGCAGACCACAAACGTTTGTAAGGTGAGCAGCCCAGCGTTTGGACAGCACAATGACGAAAACACGGCTGAGAATGTTAATTGTTCTCCATCTCCCCCAGTGACTTTCATATTTCATCATTCCTCCCCTGGCTGACAGCTGGATTCTTCCCCAATTAGAAGCCAGTTGTAGTTGAAAAATCAGACGTTTCCTGGAATTTAAATAACCCATTTTCCACCAGTCAGCATCCAACAACACAATCCTACAGTTTTGTCCTAAGCACATTGGAAAAAAATCGTAGGAGCCTGCTGGATAAGTAGGGAAAAAAGGTATTTTGATGACTTCATACATTCAAATACACCATTCCAGGATCTTTGTATTACAGCTGATTTTGTAACCTTTTTTTTTTTTTTTAAGACAGACCTAATACCATTCATTGAGAAACCACAATTCAGTGTTTTTAATAGTCATTGTGTTCTTAAATACTGTGAATAAATCTTTTAAATACAAAGGTAGCATCTGAATACACAATTATTCATCTCTGCCTCAGGAAACATCAATTTTCCTCAATCAGTTGCCACAGAATTTGTTCTTTTTCTCTCTGCAGCAAATTGTTACGATGGTAAGGAATAGCTCCAAACTCCCAAGTCTTAGGCGACTGAAAAGACAAAAGGAAAGGTCCTTGGGCAGCTGCTGGCCTCCAGGAGACTCAATGAATGGAGACTTATGGTGCTGCATCCTAATTACATCCTCAGGGAACAGCAGAGAAGACAGAGCCCCAAACACGCTGGTGGAAGCAACGACAGCAACACCATTTGACAGCACATCTCAGCTACTATTTTCTGTTCCAGAACCCACAATTTCAGGCGTATGTACATCTTTATTATTTTTTTTCTCTTTTCCAAATCAGTTTCTATTTCTTGTGGTCATGGGAAAGAAATAACCCTTCAGCTGTAACTGATTACAGAGGTTGGTGCTTGAGTTTGCAAGCAGCCTGAAACAAGACCTGGTAGATTTGAAGACCCTGCTTGTCCTCGTGAACCATGTGCGATGACTTCCTGAACAGACATCACTTAACTGAGTCTTTGCCCTAACTAATGGAAGACAACTGCAAATACAGAAAAAGCATTGCATACTCAAAATGACTTTTGAACCTGTGACTATATAAGAAATATACCCTGGTTTGGAAACCCTGAGGCAAGAGCTCAGAGATCATTGCATCTGGGGCATCTGTGTACCAAGTACTTTCCAGAGGAAGCTATTTTATTTTTTTTTTTATTTGGGAAAGAAATGACTTTTGCAATGGAACTCAAAGAATGTATATATTTTACATTGTGGGTTGGTTCGATGTTTGGGTTTTTTTTTTTAATGCCCTTGGGAGTAGCTGGGTTTTCCCCCAGATATCCCATTCTCACAGTCTTGTCTATTATATTTCAGCATCACCTCTGTTTTACTGGCTTTGTCTTGGGGGTGAAGGCTCCACAGACAGCCCAGCCCCTTCCATCCTCAACCTGGGGCACGGTGCTGAGCTCCAGATACACACTCAGGGAAGACAACAGAGGAGCCAACAGGTGTTTGCACACGTGGGCATAACAAGTCAAACCAGAGGCAGCTTAGGACCACTCCTGAACTCAGAGTGTTTGCAGAGCTGAGCCTGAGAGGGGAAGATGCAATTGGGACTGTACAGCACGACCCCTTTCCCAGCTCATTTAAAGAACAGGTGAGGAACCGTGAAAAATGCTCTGGAAACAACACAACTCATCGTACGATATAATTTGCCCCTAGATAGCGTGTTAGCCAGTGTACAGTTTGCCAAAGGCATTTAGAAAGCTTCTTTGGCCTTCAGCAAGGACAACCAAGGAAGAACACCTGCTTTAAAGAATAGGAACAATTCTGGAGAGCACACGTAGAGGCTTCCAGAGGGGTTTTCAACTGGACTTGTCAAGCAACTTAAATGGAAACATTATTCCTAATGTTATATTTTAAGATTTGTGCCTAATTAACCCATAAACTCACAGCAAACAAACACTAAAAGCCCCAAAGGTACGTAGTCATAACAAATCCCGCATAGACAACTACAGTCATGCTGCAGGAGATCTTTTTGGAAAAGGCGGTTTGACTCATTTTCAGCCTTTCTGACAGTGCTTGGGTGCAGATAGCGCATGGGAGAGCACATTTCATCTGGTTAAACTCTGCTTAGCGAGGGTACTGAAACCCACGGAGCGAAATCGATGAAGCCAGGCTGAATCTCTCCCCAGTTATTAGTGCTCGAAAGGTACATGAAGATTTTTAATAATAAGGAAGGCTAAACAGAGATGTCTGTTTTTCATAATTGCACAGTGCTCCCAAGACAGCTGTTCAGCCATCTTGAAAATCAATGTTTTGATGCCCTTTGAACCTTCTCTTCCTGTTGAGTGTCTCTCCTACAGGTTGCTCCCCAGGATGAAAACAATAAAAGCAAATATATAACAGTAAAGGCCTGAGGTTAATGTCTTTAACAAGATAATGTTACTTAAGGGAACTGTAAACCAAATCATTCCTAAATTCCATTTGTTCTTTGCAATCTAGGATATATTATGAAACCATATGTGTGCATATGGATGTGTACATAGTGTGCAAGATCTTTTTAATGGTAATATGACTGTGTTTTCACATTGCATATTACAATATTCCCATATCACATAGTTTGCTGAGAATTACTATTATTCTAACCATTAATCCTTTTATTAATAACTTGCTATTGCAGCTGTGCAATAAAGAATCACATCATAACATAGCCGGCTTCAAGTCTGATGTGCAAGATCTAAAATAATTTGCACCAGGTCGTTTTACCAAGCAGAATTTCTTTCTTTGGATTTAGTATCAAAAGGCAATTCATTTCAACAAACTGGCACATGCCTTCAATATTTTTTAATTTTCACCAGAGAAGAACTTGCTAAAATTACTTCAAGCTGCATTCCTTGTGTATATATGAACTTAAAGGAAAAAAGAAAAGAAAACATGAAAGGATAAATAGTCTTCTGATGCACACATAGTGGTTTTTTCTACCCACTGAAAATTTATCTCAAGACGTGTTCAGATTACTCTCTCCAGAAGTTACTTTTGCAGCATTCTTAGATATTCCATACAATTCGATTAACTTTGGACAAATCTGATATGGGATAAGACTCTGACCCTATGTGTGTGTTTTTTCTTGATTTTCATGGAAATGGTAGATACAAAAGTAAGTGCAAGCCAAAGGACCAAGACTAGTTTATTTAACTTTATATTATCTACAATACTATAAAACCTGGAAATAAAACAGAAACATAATCCTACCAAAATATTTTGGAGGTTTTCCAGGAAAAAAAAAAATCTAAGGACACTTGTTTCTACCGATATCTACATCACTGGACTCGTTTCTATTAACACAAGCGAATGGAAATCCCTGCCAGCGGGAATTGCAGGAGATCACAATCGCTCTATAATGACAAAGTCTCAGCTCCTTGTGCCTTCAAACTGCAAACCCCTGTAGATGCTGAGGCAAAGGATACAAGAACTGAGGATATGATTGCCACGAAAAATTCCTGAAAGTTTGGAAAATGTTGTCCTGAATCCAATTCTTTATCTCTTCTTTCTTCTCCCGAGCCTAAGTTTTGCTCCTGCCTAAATGTAACTCTCTGGTATCAAGGAAAATTAATATTTGGCGTGAGGTCTGCCATACATAGGGTATTTTACTGTGAAATAAGAATCTCTACAAGTGGTCAATACGGAAAAGAGAAAGCTCTTCAACACTATTTATAGCAGGAATAGGCTTAAACATCCCTTACTGATTATCAACACCATCTAGCTATGTTCCTGGGAACCATCATGGCTTTCTGAAGAGCACCATGGTGCCTTGCGGTATGATATCATTTGTACAGCCACCCAAACTGGAGGCTCTAGAGGAGTCCATGCATGAGCACGGCTGGACCGCAGGGTCCTGCCCAAGAGAATTTCCTTCTGGGATAGAGAATAGTGACACATGGAAACCAGAGTGAATTGCCCATGGCAATTCAAGTGGTGAAGCCAAAGATCCACATCTCTTGCACAGTCCCATGTTTTCTTATTAGCCTAACAAGCTTCAGCATTTACTTTCTCATCTATTATTTGTGGAAGAGCAACAGTCTTAAGTGTTAGCCCAACCTGCCCACCCCATGACAGACACCCATCGTCTATCAGCAAACCTTACAAGACACAAGAGAATGACTCATGGCCAGGAGGAGACCTCCCTCCCCAAAGGCAGGAGGTCACAGACGCTGTTTTGACATGAGCCACATGTCTGGTGTCAGCACATACCACTAACCTACACTGGCAATAAAGCCATGGTGCTCCAAAAAGCTCGGGTTTAACAGGATTTGTGCAGGTTTTTACTGCTGCTCTGTAAAATTCCTTCCATTAGCGGAAATGTTATCCCTTTCTTCTTGCACAGATTACAGGTTTTCACACTGAAACATATTTTGAGGTGGGTTCCAAGTATTTCAACTTGCTCTCCTAATATTAATTATAGATTAGCCCAACCTCATCATGCCATCGCAGCTGCTGGTTTAACACAATCTTGGGGCAATGTATGTATTTATGTTATTAATAGCCAAAATGCTTTTTTCTGTGCCATCAGCAGAAACATCATCCCACAGTCCCATCGTCCCACAGGACAAAGCAGCACCATTCAGTCACCCTTCCCAGGATGCAATTACACTTTTCCCAACCCAAGTTACACATGTCTTCATCCATGCAGTATCTACAACAGGATAGGAAGGAGATGCTGTTTAAACCAGCAGACATTTTCATAACCATTTATTAAAAGCAGCAGATTAGCAAAGTGACACATTTTCCTGATACTGAAGATATTCCTAGAACCTAATTTCTCCTGTAGAGGATCAAAGAAAGACCCTACTGTATGAATAAATTAGGGAACAGCAGACAAAATTCACTGTCATCTTAAATTTCCACACTTGGAGAAAAAGCTGAATTATAGATTGGGAAAACAGAAAGCTGAAAGGGGAGGAAGAAGATTTGACAGACAATTATGAGTGGCAGACAAAGGGCATAAGGAACACTTGCTTGCTATTTCTCAGGAGCTGGAAACCTCAAATCAGATGATCAGGCAGTAACACTGAAACGAATTATTATTTTATTTTTTTATACCTCACCACCTTATGCTGTAAAAAAAACATTGCCCTAAGGATGTTTAGGGTACCAGATATTTCAATGAGTCCAATAATCCACTGTCCTCTCTGCTACTACTAGGAAAAGTTACGAATTTGAGCACAGACAGGTAGTGTGAATAAAATCAGTATGTATATACCTAAAAGTCTTTTAGAACTTTTGGATTTCAGCTTTGTTTCCACTGATTTAAAGTTCCTGATGCTGTGCAACTGATTTTTAAAAGAGAACAAATACATCAGCTTTGCACTGTACACTTACCAGTGTAAAATTTTCATTCTGGAAAAAGGAACCTCATTAGCATGAAATTCAGGATCCCTGGAGGTGGAGACACATGTATTTCTAACATTTATGCCAGAAAGACAAACTGACACTCTATACTAATAAACATATTCTGAAACAACTGCAAAAAAACACGTTTACCTCGACCTCCCACCAACAGGTTATTTTTAGATTTTTTTTTTTTAATTAAAAAAAAAAAAAAAGACACAAAAAGCCCCCAAAATCTTTTAATCTAATCTTGGCTATATTTTTCCCCTTCAATGCCTAAGGGATACAAGATTATTTATAACAGGAAACCTTTGATTTCTGAGCTTTTATGTTTTTTCGCAGTGTTCCAACTTAGAAAAAAAAAAAAAAAAGCGTTGATTCTTAAGCAAAAAACAAATTGCAGCGTGCGTTCAGGACTAATTCTCCCAGCCGGAGTTACCCCTTGCTACCACGAGCAGAATTAGGCCCGTATAAAGGATTTTGATAATCCCACCCTTTACGCAACCTCAAGAGGACGCGAACCCGTCGGAGAGCAGTGTCTTTTTCCATGCCTTACGGGAACAGACGGGGGACAGCGGTGACAGACGTGTTAAGGACCCCCCTGGGCATTTGTCTTCCCGTTAGCGCGGCCAACGCGAGGTTTGCATGCGGGGCCCAAACATCTCCCTGACGACAGCACGGTCAACGCGGCCTCCCCCGGCCTTCCCGAGGTGGGTGGAAAGTTTCCCACTGACTCCAGAGGTTGGAATTAGGGCCACGAGAAGCACGTGGATGGCACTAACCCATTTTTTCCGTATTGCACAACACGTATGTATGTGACTGCAAGTGTAAAATCCAGCTCTGCTTCTTGGAGAGGAGCCTCGTCTCATCATTGTCCCCTCTTCTCCGGCCCCATCCAACAGGAGTAAGTCTGGAATAATGGGAATAAGCACTGGAATAATTCTCATTTAGCTCTACCAGCCTTCTTTTTAAGATGATCTTGCTCCACCAAGCCATCCTCACTTCTTATACCTTTAGCTAAACATGTCCAGTTCCAAGAGAAGCTACTGCCTTTGAGTGACAGATGTCAGTCACTCCAGGTGATAGCGTGGGCACAGGGCTTTGATCCTGTTTGGTGATTCATGCAAACACAGGTATGCTCATACAAATTGTTCTTCTATTATTTTCAGTAAAACTATCCCTAGAGGACATAACCCAATGGAAAAACTGCTGCTGACAAGAATTCAGCTGGATGAGACCCATGCAGTGGAAACAATTTCAGGACTAGCTGTTGTATCATTGTCTCCTTGTGATTTTCTTTTAAAGTTAAAAATAAAAAAAAAAAAAGCACCTTTTTTGATGCCTCGGTTCTTACGAAGGTTCAGGATGTTAATTATGAGAGATTAATTATATTTTCTTGGAAATTTCTGCTTTGATTCATGCAACAAAAGCAAAACTAGGGCAAGAAGCTGCTCAGTGGATAAGGTTTTACTACCAGGTCTTGTCACTTCCATCCACAATTTCTTTCTAGTGATATAATATACATTAAACAACATGAATAAAATGGAATGAGAATATGTTTGTGAAGAGAGGGCTCGGCATCAGAGTCTAAGTGATTGCAGACCTGTAGAAGTTAAAAAAAATAATTCATGTGGTGATACATTTCCTGCAAGCTTCTATGCCCAGAAAAACAGGGAAGTTCCTTTGCATGTTTTAAAGGAATATATAAGTATATAAACTTAGGCCTTTGCAGATGGTAAAATGAATGCCAAGCTCACCTTATGAGTGGTAAATCGGATTTTTGCACACAGAAGCTTTCCTCTTCCTGCACGTGCAGGTTAAGCCAGATTTTAATAAAGGCATTTGATCAGACCCCATATAACTTCAACAGCTTCACACGGTCCCTTTTAATCTCACCTTCATTACGGTTATGGAGAATGTGATAATGGTTTTTCTCTTGCTGGCAAGCCGAGAAAACCCATTTTGCTGCCAGCTTTGCCGGGCCCTTTTCCAGGCAGATGGGCTGAGCCTGGTGCCAAGTGCGGTCTGAGGTTGGTCCATCTCCTGCCTTCCTCATGAGGATGGACAGAGCGGGCTGCAGAGGTGACACTGCAGCGTATCCCTGGCAACACCAGCCAAAATCCCATCTCTGACACTATCACTCTTTTTCTGATTGTTTCTTCACTCCTATTCACACATAAAATAAAAAAACAAAAATCCAGTGGCTTTTTTCCACCACGAAGTGGAACCATCACACATGTCCAGCAGATAACTCACTGATGAAGGAGAAAAACTTGTTTGATCCAGTTGAATTAAGAAACAAATGTATATATTATTAGGATAGTAATTTACTGCTCAAGCCTGGATAAAGAGCTTTTCAGGTGACAAAGAAAACATGTGACAGAGGTGTTACAGATGGGGATCTCATTTCTCCCAGTCTGTCAAACTTACAACCACTTCGGCAACTGCACGGACTGGTCCGCACGTGGGTAGAGGTTTGATGCAGTCTGGTTTTCTCATGTTTCAGAGGTGGTCAGCTATCAGCTAGGAATCCAAAACCACAGACTAGAATAAATCTTAGAAGATCACTTTTAACTCACAACAGTTAGAATAATAATAAAAATAAAAAGGCTGTACTGAGCTCCGTCAAAACCATTCCTTTTAAAAGTTTAATTCTTTTCTTTCCCTATGAAAAATGATGGTTCCTCCTGGCTTTTCTCTACCTTTAATCCCAGCAATGCTGCATTTATTCTAGTTGACCATGTACTTTCCTTCTCCTCAGCCTCCCTCTTGCACCAGAGCATTAATGAATGGGAACATTTTTCTTACTTTCAGAGGTGTTGCAAAAGGTTTCAAAGGAAATTCTCTGGAAGCCCAAAAAGAGCCCACACTTCCCCCTGTAGTGTGTTCGTGGCAAGGAACCCAGCGAGGAGAAATCACCATGACCCTATCCCTCCCCAGGAAAAATAAATAAATTTTCTTCCGTCTGAGCTGCAATTCTGCGTGGAACAATTTAAGCCTTTCCTGCCACCTCCAGGCACTGAGGTTGGTAATTGAAATCCTGAGGAACAGAATTGGCCAGAAAAAAAACCCCAAGAAACTGTAATCCTTTCGCATCTGCTTTGCTTTTGGATGATTTAACTGGCCAATTCATCTTTGCTTTTCATTAATATTTAATCTTTTTCCCCCTCCTCCCAAGCAGGACAAGGTGCTCTGAGTGTTACTCTTTGGAACCAGGAATGGAAGCTTCAATCCACCATGTCCCTCTGCTGAGCTGACTCCAAACCCAGCCTGGAGAGCTTGCTTCGGGGGGAATTAATGAAACCATCTGGCTTTCTGGGATGCTGAAAGTGCTCAACCTTTCAACCAGAAATCTCTGATCACAGCCAGCTCTAATAGAAGGCTTTCCAGTGTGGTGCCTGCCTATAAAAATATTAGATGGACCTGGGTAACCTCATGCAACTTCAAAGCTGGTTCTGCTTTGACAGCCCAGAGGACCTTCAGAAGTGCCTTCTAACCTAAATTATTCTGTGCTTTACCATAGGAGCCTCAGCATTTGTAAAACGATAAAGCCCAGAGGCAGGCTCTGATTTGCAATGGTCCAGCCCAAAAGGGAGTCGATATGTTACCAAAAAAAAAACCTATTTACAAGTGAATCTTGAATCAGAAAAGTGGGGAGATGGAGGCTGTGGGGCTGGACTCTAGAAACCTGGAGGCATCAAGCTCCAAGCCTCCAGCACCCAAAGGTTTTCTAGAGTCCTTCCAAACACTCCTCATGCCTGAAAGGAACCAACAATCCCTTCAAAGGACACCCACGTCTAAACACAAGAGGCTGGCAGGTGCCAACAGGGCTCCAGTAAATTCTTACAGACCTCTTGGTTTATTTACGGGGCGTCTTAGGCACTATAAACAGCTTTATTTTGTGTGTGTGAGTTGTACCAGGAAAGGAGCAGGGGAGCGGGACAAAAGCAAGGAAACTTGGCTTGAGAAAATACCCAAACACGTCAAAGTGAAGAAACTACAATGCCTGGAGCTCCCCCTTGGACAGAATTGGGCTCCCCAGTCCATTAGGGCTGGAAACAAAAAGTGTCATTAACATCCATTGTTATTTACCTTGGACTCCTGCTGACGCTACAAAAGGCTTCTCATGCCCCCACTCTAGGTGACCCTGACATAAACCTCTAAGGAACATAAGCCAGTGATATCCCAATTAAAACTAGCTGGAAAATATTCAACACGCTTTTCCCCCTTTCCAGAAGAGCAAGGCTTTGACAAACCGAAGATATTTGGGAGAAGTCATTTGCTTTCCTGGGCATGGATTTTTATTGAGTTTCCCCCCCCCCGCCTTTTTTAATTAGAGGAGAAAAACGGGATGTCCAGATAATTCCTACAGTACAGTTTCTCTTTCTTTTGGCTTTATTCATCCTTTATTTTCATTTTTAACCAGTTTGGGGCTGATATTTTTTTTTTTTTTCAAGAAAGCAAGCATCACTGAAAATATGGGCAACAAAAATGGAATAAAAGATAAAGCCTGTGGTTATGAGCAAAACTAGAAAGCTCAGCTGGCATCAAAAGATGCTTTGAGGTCCAGCCTATGGGTTCATCATCATTTTGCACATGGAAGACGATCTAACCCAAAGTATTCGCATGTTCTCCAACCTATGTGCTCCGTTTTACCTTTGGGGCAAGAAACAACCCCTGACAGCTGTGAAAATCCTGCATATCTACAGATACCCCAGCCCTTTAATTGATCTCAATTAAGGTGTAGTCAACTTTTTAATGAATAATGTCAGTGGGGGAAAATCTCCGGTTTGTCATAGCACATCAGAAGAAACTTTGGGACAAAAAGAATAATTAAAAAAAAATAAATCAAGATGTACTGGATAGACAAGCTTATTTTGGTCCTCCCAGCTTTCTTTTCCAGTTCTGAAGTTCCTTGTTTTACTGTCTTAGACTCAAAGAGTTTTGATGCCATTTTAGGAAAAAAAAAAATCTATATACACACATTTTAAAAAATATGAGAAGACTATCATCTTGCTGTGCTGTGTATTCTACCCCGATGAGCACTTCAACAAATGTAAATAAAAACAGCTTTTCCTCTTCTGACTTGTCCCATGAAGCTTTAGTTGGGCCTCCAGATAATCCATGGGATTTCTGAAGCTTTTAGTTTTAACTAAGTAATTTGTACGGCTGCCCAGGATGCTTCCAAATGTGCGGTAACTTAATTTTGGTGTGCTCCCAACCACCTAATTAAAACCATGGAATAAAATAATTTGGCTGAGGTGATTTTTAATTCTTCTTTCCTCCTCCTTCTATTTTTTTTTAATCAAAAGAAATCTTCCGAGTCACATATCTAGGGGATTATTCTAAACAGCCCTTTGGAAAGGGCACACGCTGGAAATCCTATATGGTGGTGGAGAGTTGTCACATGTGTAGAGCTCATTTGGACCAAACACCAAAGGTCACAGTACACACAGGGGGGAAAAAAAATAAAATCAAATAACTTGTGATTCTTCTCTTGCTGCAGCATCCCTTTTGAAATGATGTAATGAGGAAAAGAAGATTTTACCCCCGAGAAACACAAGCAACAATATGCAAAAAGCTTTTCCCCCCCGAACAGACACAATCTGTTTGGGAACGGCAGCCTGAGAACAAGAAATGGCTTTTCTCCTTTTCACATGGATGTGGCCAACAATCGAGATCTGTGTGTTGTAATTGTTCGGCGCAATAACACACAGATTGAAGTTTGGGTTTCGCGGTATCTGGCTTGGCATGTCGACCTGATGTGGATCAAAGGCTACATGGTAGAATTAAGCAAATATAATCAGTGTAATGTGATTCATTCTCGTCCTGCTGAGCAGATGTTTGAACAGATGTCAGGTAAAAAAAAAAAATGTGCTGGGGAGTTAGTGCATTATTTTAAATTAGTGCATTTAAGAGAAGGGAGTATCTTTATTAATCCCATTTAAGGTGAAAGCGAGTATTTATGGCTTTGGTTACTAGGAAATTATCCTCCCTTTGCCTTTTAGCAGCCAGCAATCACTGGTTCCCCTATCAGAAACACGACAGGGCTGGTGGGTACTAAGATTCTTGCCTATCAAAATATTCATCACCCTGGGAAGCAACTTTTAACAGACTAAGTAAAAAGAGGAATAAAAATTTTGAGTCATTACTAGCCTTGTTTTCCGGGGAAAATATTCAGTCTGGATTGTATTACACATTTGCCATCGTTATATTGATGGGAGCTTCCTGGGTCCCATGTTTGCTGTTTGGTAACCATGCTAGTAAAAACCTGTTTTGTTTTGGTTTTTTTTCCTAGAATTTCTAAACTCTAAAATTGAAGGAGTCCTATTATGCACCTGATTAGTCACATAATTATAGTAACTGGATGCAAATCTGGTAGTTATTAAGGCAACGTGAAGCTAAACACTCGTTTAATTGCATATCTGCAGACTTAGTAGCCACCCAGGCATCCCACCACCCAATTTAAAGTCCATGGGCATGACTGGAGCAGAACTTGAGCCTCCACACTTTGCTCAGCCAAGACAATTTCTGCAGTTTAAAAGCTGCGCCTCCTCTGTTAATCAGAACTCCACAAACCCTAAAAAAAGAACTTGTAGCCGATAAAGAGCTCCTTGGAACTGTGCCTGGAGATGACTAACGCATCTCAAATTCTAGATATTTTGAAGCAAATTGCCTGGCCAGCCAGAGCAGTAGTGCAGGGCAGGTTGGTGGAGCTGGGGAGTGAGTTTCTTACATGTTAAATGAGATCCTTGCTTGATTATATTCTACATTTTAATCAGCTGATGGGAAAACCTCAGGTTGTGGGTGGCCTTTCCTCACCAGTTCTATTGGCCAGAGTGCTGATGTACTCCAGTAACGCCTTTAAAAAGGAGAACATACCAAAACAAATAAATTGGAAAGTTTGGGGTGACTTTGCTCCTCCACTCAGCATTTTTGTATCACAAAGGAACATCAAGCCCTTCATCTTTGAGGGTCATTAGTTTCTTAAGGGATCCTGGAAGGTTTCCCTACAAATCTCTATGGAGACGATTCTTTTTATAACTATCTCATGTCACTGGGGAAAGTTTCTCCAGCCAGCACATTCACCCAGCCACCAATGCTGCCTGACATTTACCCTGCGATGTGGCTTTGTTAACTTTGTCTGGCTACGCAGAGGCATCCACATAAGGTCATTCTTTGCAGGAACAAACAATTCCACAGCCATATAATATTAAGGCATCAACACTTGGAAAGCCATGCTTCAACAAAGCTGATTTACTACCCATTACCCTTCACATTAATTTCAATGTTTTTCTCCTCTTTTACTCTCTCCCCCTGTCTTCTTTGCCATCAGAATATATTCAAGCTCTGTCTGCTGCACACAGGTCTTCACATTTTGGAAACTTTTCAACTGGTGAACACAGATGTGCACCTGAAACACAAACCTGTGGTGTTGTTACAAAGGTGTGGATCCTGCTTTAGCTACAGGGCTTGGGAGTTCAACCAGAAGAGTTTAACCGGAAGAGTTTGTAGCAGGAGGCAGCAGCAGTTTGATGGCTGAAACGCTTCCTAATTCACATTTCCTCTGCTACCGACGCACCCGGTGACCCTCACCCTGTCACTTAACCTCCACACTCACCCAATCCCTTTCCATTAGTTTATTTCACCTATTCCAGAGTCTGGTCCTATAGTAAAACTGGCTGGATATTGGATCCAGATCCAAAAGCTCCTACCTGGGCTCATTTCCAGCAGTACATTTGTAAAAGGGCTTTGCTGAAGAAACCTTTCAAAGAGAGGCTGGAAGAACAAATGCCCCCACCCTGCTGTATTTTGGAACAATCTGAAGTGATCCCTCCTGTTATCTGGTCACTGATTTCTGTCCTGCAAGTCCCAAGACTTGTATCACGTAACACTGCTGGTTGATGTGGACCACAGTGATTATTTTAATTTTTCAAAACCAGAAGAGACAGAAAAAAAACGCTCCAGGCAAAATTCTTACCCACAAAGTGCTCTAGCCCTAAAGGTGTGATGAAAGCATAATCCTGCACATAACCCTTAGTTCTGCTGCCTAAAATAATACTCCAGGATGCTGGCAGGGGAATACTATGCTTCCTGTGAGTGTTTCAGTTCACATTCTCCCAAAAATAACACAGCGACTGTTAACACCTGCACTTTTCAACGTTTCCTTGCTAACAACAAGGAGATTAATGGGTTCCATTCAAAAAGACCTTTTTGACCTCATTTATGATGTTGAGAAACTCAGGAAATTGCTTGCTAATCCAAACCTTGATAATCCCAGTATTCTTTAAAAAAAAAAAATAAAAAAAATTGCTACTTGAAGCATATGGCAGGAGAGCTGTTTTATCAAGGTGGGAGAGAATCCACAGGGTGTCAACAGTGGTAGATCCCTGCATGAAACAGAGCTGAAGAACAGGCTGGGGATGCAGGAATAGATGTCTCCCAACCTTCCCAGCACTGCTGACCATATGCACGGCTTTGTTTGACTAAGATTTAGCTCCCATTTTGGAAAGCCTGAGAAAAATGGGAGTCCAAGGGGGGATTCCAGCAGGTCCCCAGGGTTTCCAGTGCTCCCTGGCAGGATCAGACCAGGCCGAGTATACAGATGGATCCCAGAGGGACCAGAGATGCCTGACCCAGCAGCTCCTGATGGCTCAAAGCTGCAGCAGCTGGGGAACTGGCAAAAGCAGGAGCTGCAGGTTGGCCACTGCTGGCCTAGTTTAATCGGGCAGATGGCATCACTTCAGGACCTCAGCCTGTGATTCCCAGAGCAAGTTTTCTTCCAGTTTTTCATACACAGTTCCAGCCTTCTGCTTTCAATTTTTCAAAGAACCAGAGGTTTTTTGGGTTTGGTTTTGTTTTTCTTTTTTTTTCTTTTTTATTGTAAACAGGAAATAAACCCAAACTACAAGAGGTTGCCAAAGAGGTCCAGTCCTGAGCAAACAGCCTTCTCCAGCCCTTGCAAAGTACAAATACAGCATCACCTTTACCTTTCTCTGCTTAAAGCAGCATTCACCCGGCTGCTAAAATGACACCTTAATTTACAAGCTTTGCTAAACACACACCCAAGCCAAGAGAAGCGTGGAGGTCAGGATCTGTGCAACTGCTGCACAACAGGAGGGAAAAGAAAAACAAAACCCACTCCTGGGTTCAGCACAGGGCGGTCAGGAACACCAGGGTGGCAGCTGCTCACTTGTCACCTTCCAAACGACACGCTGAGGCTGCTCGTAGAGAAGGACCAGCTTCAAATAAGGGAGGTTTGTACAGAACAGAGTCACTTCTATCCTCTTTGATATTTTCCTGCAATCCTGCGGCTCGCTAGTGAACCAAGATCAGCCAGCAATTAACCTAGAGGTCTACAGCTAATAGACACGTGCCTTTCCAGGGAGGGAGATGGGCATTTCCCAGTTGCTGGAGGTGGATACCAGGGTGCTGAGCTGTAACATCCTCCTTTTCCCCAGCAAAAAGCAAGTTGCTTCTATAAGATGGAGAAAACCGGTTTCTTCTGAAAATCCTTAGTGGGGGAGGTTGTTAAAAATGGACAAGGCAAAGAGCAGCAGGCAGATGCAATGGCTCAGACTCATTTGAGAAAAGCTGTTAGGGAATTACTATAACCCTGCATCATCAGGAAAGAAAAACACATCCAGAGGGTGACCAAAGAGGTCCTGAAACTTCAAGTTTCCAAACCTAGGCAACACAGTCATTTTCTGCTTGGTCTGATCCCTTTGCTTTCATTCCCATCACCTTAAAGGACCATTTCACATCCCTGTCTCACCTCCAAGCTCCATTCAGCCCAAACAGCAGCCTTAATAAAACTTAAAAATTATTTTTTCCCACTCAGCATGAGGCACAAAATCATCAGGTGTGCGAGCAGGAAATAACAGCGTACCACCATTGTAGGAATTTTTACAAATTGTACTAATTGAGTTGTTTTGTCAGTACCAAGCAGGTGGGGGGAGGGAAACCAATGCAGTCATTTTAATCCATTTGCTCAATAGGAAGTTTTCAGGCAGTTTCAAACAATTGGGGCTGAGAAAGTAGAGCTGATGTTGTGTGTGTACAGAGCGATTCGCAGCTGAAATGCAGAAAGGTCAGACCATTGAGGGCCAAGAGCTGGAGCTCATTGTTTGGGAGGCCGAGTTCCCCACGGACCTGCAGGAAGCACAGGGCAAAGCTGAGGTTCCCCTTGCCAAAATTTCTGCAAATATTTTCCCAAGGCACACTTTGTACGCTGCTTGCAGAACAGAAAAAGGGGTATTGCAAACATGTTGATAGACACGGGGCAAAAAATATTTTCTGACAATGAAACGTGTATGTTTCCCAAATGGTGATATTGTGCATAAAATAGAGGTCTTGGTAGGGTCATCTGGAGTGAGAAAAGATGGTAGGTCTGATCCTGTCATTAGAGATGCTAAAGTCTGTGCAAAGGTGGTATCTGTGGGCATAAGCATCCTCAAATCTATCTAATGGAGGGTTTCAGCTGGGAAACTTTGAAATTCACACATTTTTCAGAAGAGTGGGAGGGATTTTATTTCACTTGGTTGTACTATCCTCCCCACATACCACTTTCTGGGTTGGCCAGACTAAAATGCAGGGAAATCCGGCCAAAAGTGTGTGTGGACTTTGCTGTGTTCATCTGATAGTTGTTCTTTCTCAAGGAAAAGTTGAAGAACAAGCCCTCTAAAGCTCATCCCCAAGTCACTGTCTTATGATGCCTTTTTTCCATGTTGCTCAGTCATTCCATGTTTCCAGGGCGAGCTTTATATGGGGTAAGTGAGCAGACTACAGAAACACTTATTTATCAACAGGTATTTGAAAAGCTTTTATTGGGCTTTGAACTTAAGCTGCTGTAAGTAATTGTTGGACCTGCTGATTTGCCAGTGTTCTTATCTGACCATCCTCCAAAAAAACAGAAAAAAGCCTCAGTTCTCTTAAAACATGAGCTACATGCCCCTGTCACAGCAAATAATACTGAATGTGGCTAGAAAGCTTGAAATAGTCTTTCAGGATAAGACTTTTTGATGTTCTTCAGGTTCCCACCATAAGACCATCAGAAAATTCATGTGTACAACTTCCTCAGTTGTGACATCACCAGGTTCCTTCAATCCCAGTGGTTAATAGTTGCAATAGTATAAATTTCTCAGCTAAATGGTAAGCCTGGGGCATAGGAAAAATACGGAAAAGAAAAAAAAAAGTCTAGAAAATAGTGCAGGAAGTTAATTCTGAGCAGAAAAAGCAGAGTTAGCACTTTTATCCTAGAAGGATATCAAAGAAATCTTATGAGCAGGCTCCCTGCTTATAAGAGAGTGAACAGGCTCCTATGAGGGAGTGGAAGGATAGGAAAGTGCTGTAAGAAAAATTAAAGGATAACATCATAAAACCTACACATGAGGTTTTCTTCAGTGTGATTGCCTGCTACACGCACTTACTTCCTTCTATCCCGATACGGCGCTTTCCCAAAGCTGAGCACGTGTTTTCGTTCAGGCTCCAGAGCCAGCTGCAAAGTCACCAGCAAAGCATATCATGATCTCAGACCCCGCGCGAGCCCGTGTTCCAGCATAACATAGAAGCATTTGTGCTTCACCGAACTGCAGTAAAGATCTCTTTCAAAATTGAAAAAACATGGGGAGGAACCACCGCATTTCAAAAGCTGGAAATACTTTGCCCTTCAAGAGCAGTGAATGAAATACAAAAAGAGACATAGAAGCCGGACCAATGCATTACTCCAACTTTACGTAAGTTTTAGAAGTGTGGAACAATCCAACATTGATTTGAGAGTCTCAGGTTTCCCTTCGTAAGAATAAGATGATTACATTCGAGGAAGTCTTCATATTTTGACGGTCCTAATCTTGCATTTACTCCAACTAATATTCATTGCATAGCCTGAAGACTATCGCATGTATAGAAGCCATTTCTAAGGAGTACGAGGACAGTAAAACATCTTAAATTTGATATCTAAAGCTTTTCTCCAATGGTGAGAAAAGTAGCATATGAAAATCTCCCCAGAAAGTTGCATCCTGATAAATCACTGGGAAACACACTGAACTGAATTTTGGATTCCTGATTTAACCCAGGATAGAAGGAGGATTAGGCTCAGGTAGCTCAAAATCCAACAAGTCTTTCTGAGAGGGGTGGGAAAAAAAAAGGCAAAACACCAATGGGTTTCAAATGCAAGAAGAGCCAGACTGCAGCAGTGGCTCCACCCTACCATGAGTAATTAAATATTTTTCAGTTATTCTAAGAAATGAGATAAATGAGATAGTTGATTCAGAGATCACATTCTGCTCGCAATCCACACAGGATAAAGCAATTTTTCCTCTGCTGATCCAAGCCTCCTCTGTGGGGTTCCTGTTTTCTACATTGCCCAGATGCCAAGGCAAACAGAGATATTCCAAGGAACAGGAGGGATTTCAAAAACCTGCCCTGGTTTCAAGCAGAATAACCATAAAGCTGTTCCTAGACATGCACAGATCATTTTGTGCTAATCAGAGAGTAAACTCCTCTGCAAAATATTATTCATGGGACTGAACATCCGCCAACTGCAAAAACATTTTCTTAGCTTGTGGATAAACAGTTGCACAGTATCTGCTTAAGATAGAAAGGCCTCCACCACCACCCAGCATTAACGTAATTTCACACTTTACCAAATAAAATGCCCAGAGGTTCCCAAGCTGCATGCAGGGAAATTGCAGCAAATTAAAACACGCGGCAATTCAGTTTTGGCTGAACTGCTCTGGTCTTTGTTTCAATTTCTTTGCCTGATTTGAACTGAGCTCCTGAATTAGGAACAGTGAATCTGGGATTTTTTTTTTTTTTTTCAGACACAGTTATGGGGAGAGCGTTATTTAGAGAGCATGGGGCAGGGAAAGAGGCTTAGCAAGGTCAACAGAGAAAAAAAATGCCAAGTAGGAATTAAACAGAGTAAATCAAAGAGACAACAGATTAATCCTGTCTGCACACACGAACCATCTCATCTTGTGTTTGGATCTGAGACATGAGGGCCAGGGACTTCAGACCAGACGACAAATGGAACCTTTGAAGAAGCGTGAACGTCCATGCTCTGTATCATGAGTAATTAGATTTCTACCACCACGCAGATGAGTTTTTTGATCCAGGGCAAGATGAACAAGGCCACACCACCTTTTCATAAAGCTAATGAACACCTTAGAGCCACAAAGAAAGGAGGTAAAAACTCTGCCTTGGACATGAGGGACTTTATTCAGCCAGAACCCCAACACAAGTCACTGGTTGATTCTCCAACAGCTCAACACTCACCTCCCCATGAAGCTGAGCGTGGTTCCTCTGGCTGCACTGACCCCAGAAGAGGAGCCCCAAATCCTTCCCTAACTTTACTGAGACCCTGCGCAAGCCCAAAGCTGTGAGCCAGGTCTGAGCACCACCACATGTTAGGGCTGCTGGAATGAGACCTTTTAATCGTGGTCCATCCCAGAGAGAAGGAACATCTCCTTGCAGGTCTGCTGGACATGTTTCAGCCCATTTTTCATACTGCTTTTGACATTTAGATCAGTTAGATACCTCAAGCCTTAGAACATTTAATTATAGCTCATGCCGTCATTTACCTTGTCCACTAAGCCTTTGATTACATTAGGCAAGAATGAAAATTTCATCTATGTTATCCAGTTATTCCTAGCATGGTCCTGAGGCTGAAAATAATACTAAAATTGGCTAGAAAGAGATGATATTTTTCTTCAAGACAGCTGAAGGAAGCATGAAAACTGCTGTCCAGGATATCCGGAACTTGGCTGGTTCTTTTCTCTTCCCTGATTTTGCTCACCAAATGATTTTTGTTTATTTTAATAAAAGTCTGTTCCTCTTTGACAGGTGTCCTATAGGCAGAAAATGTGTCTTGGCTAGAGACACAGGAGGGAATTAGTTCTGGGTTTCTTCTAGAGAGTAATGGGAGTTTTCTGCTAAGGGTCCGTGCATGGGCAGCAATATTCTTTTCTACATTTAACGTAATCTGGTGCATTCAGGAATGATAAAATTATTCAGAATTGAAAGGCTACAATAAAAATGGAAGTGAACTTGCCATGGTGGATTAAATAAGACCTTCAGAACTGTGAATTAACCTGAAAATAAAAGTGAGGTTCGCGAAGGTTTGGCAACTTTGGAAAGCAGTTTTGCAAAATCAAAAGTCTAAACTAAAAACCCAAGAGAGGCAAGGGGTGGTATAAGGCTATGGCCCCCACTTGCTTGTCCTTAAACCCAGCTTATGTGCTCACGTAAGTCCACAATGAAAACCAAGCCCTACAAAAACCACCCAGCAGCTTCTGCTGGCTCAGCCGGGTCAGACAAGCCCCAGGGCCAGCAGAAGGGAAGGTAACACACCATAGGAGCAGAAAAACAGGACCACAGCACAGTGGAAGAGATTATTGTAGTGTTCAACTCTACCTACAGTATTTTGACACTAGGTTGCCATCACTGAAATAATTTCTGATTTTGCTGCCTGTTACTGCAATGTCATCCAAGCCACTTTATCATTATACAGAAACTCAATGCTTAATCCCTGTTTGAAAGAAAAAAAAAAACCCAACTTTTCAGGAGTTAATGTCTCTTAAATGGTAAAAGCCAATGGGCCAGAGTTGTTTCTTTTTTTCCACAGAGAAAGCTCAGGGAAGAAACAGCAGAGGAATGAATCAGCAAGGGCTGGAAAAGGGTATCGGATTAATAATACGAGTAAGGGGAGGACAGAGAGTAGCTGTACACATCCTCCACATGAGCGGAGCCCACAAAACTCAATATAACAAAGCACCGAGAGTCATGCTTAACCTTAAACATGTGGCCCACTCAGTCAGTTGCTTAATCACACTAATGAATACAAATGGTCTATTAAATACAAGTACCCTCCGAGCAACACTGCCAGCTGAACAGACCCCTTTGCACTCAGAGGTAGGGGTCAATCAGCATATCCAGGAAGTTTTGTAACAGACAATTCAAACCTTGAGTAGAGATACCAGGACCCTCTATGAAATGTTTTGTACCTTTTTTGTCATCTTCACTGTCAAGCTGCCTGCTTGGAAGCCTTGTTTCGAAAGCAAATGCAGAGGAAGAACTCTGTTAAGCAGATTTTGCAAATAACAACAGGTTTTGTTGATTTGAGGAGTGAAACAAATTTGAATTTCAACTGGCAACACTTTTCATAGGTCCCTGGCACAGCAGAACTAAGACTTCTTATGAACTTTTCTAATTGGGGTGGTGACTAAGAGCTGGATGTGCTTTGTTTTTCCTACCAAAGTTTCCTTTACCACTACAAACTGCACAGAACATAGAACTCAGAGGAGCTGTGACCAATTTATGTGATGATCTACTCACTGGGACCCACCAGACTACATCATGGTCACCTTTGGAGCCTGAGATATCAGAAGGATATTCTTTAATGTGGACAGAAGGAAATTCTTTAATGTGGAAGGGAGTTTTTAAGGAGATGAAATGAGTGAACCAGAGCTCAGCCAGCCATTTTAAGTGTCTTTAGCATATTTTAGCAAGAGCTTTCATGCTATCCAATGTGCATCAAGTCATCCTCTTGGCCTGGCGAGCATCCAGGCAGCGGTTCCCCCCCTTCCCTCCACAAGTCGAGAAGAGAGGAGTTAAAGAGTGACATGGCAAACCTCCAGTCCTCTCTAAATATATTTTGCTAATGTGGCAATTAATATTACGAACCAGTGCCTACTTCATAAAAGCAAATTTAATACGTCGGTAAGAACTTAGAGTGCAAGTGATTTAGAAACTACTATTTTTTAGACAAGGGCATACTTAAAAAGCATGATCTCATAAATCTGTGGTTTCTCCGCATTTTTAGGTTGTGTATATGAGCACTCCCACACCAGATAGCAGGACGTGTAACATTCTTACTTCCATGAACCCCAGTCACATGACAGTAATTACTGAAGACCTTGAAACAAAAAGACTAATAAATTCAGCATTAAGAGCACAGCTCCTGTTCAGTTACTCATCGTACAGGGCTGAATTTGGCCAGAGCCCCTGTCTGGAATGGTTTTATCCTTTAAAGCATCTTGATTTTTGAAGATGGTGATCATCTGTATACCTCAGTCTACATGTTGAGCAAAAGACAGTCCACCCAAGTGTCTTTAAAAGGTCCGAAGCATCTAACCCAGCTGGAGCTGACTCCTAATTCCCTTGGCATCCTCAGAAACATTAGTAGCTTTGGGAGGGGGGATTACAATGAAGTCCAGCTCAGTGAAGTTTTGCTTTTCAAATACAGAGGTTCTTTAAAGCACAGAGTATCTTAGACAAACTTAAGAAATATGGGATCACTTATGTCCCAGGGAAGATGGACCACAGGTATTCTGGTGATGGGAAAACTGCTTGAAATAAGGAAGCAGGTAAATTGGTAATAATGAGGTAACAAGCACACAAAAGGAGAGAGAACAGTAGAAACAGGACTATTCACTACCAGGAGCAGTGGATGAGAAGCACACACAGTTTAGCATCTCCCCAGATCAAACTCCTGCAGATGAATGCAAACTCTTGTACAAAAACTTCCACAGCCTCCTCTTTCCAGAGCCATCAACAGAAATTCCTACAAAGGAAGGCGAAAGATATTCTTCCCTTTGCTGCGGGTCTCTCCTCCAACCCCTGGTGTGGTCTGTTCATGCCTGGTGCTGTGACTCATTAGCAGAACAGAGCACAGCTTGCCCCGATGTTCCACTCTTCTGCCAGCTCTTTGAAGGAGATAATAGGTCCCACTGCTCGGCCAGGGCAAATTGGCACCTCTCCACTCTCTGAGAGATTTACATATGTATTTTCAAAAACGAAGCAGTCATTAAAACACTGCTTCACTCTGATAATTGCAATTATCCCATTCTTTCAGTGGCCCATTGTAAACAGAGAGTTCAGTGTCTTGTCTTTCGCTCCAGCAATGGAGTCATCTCTGTCCCAGGACTTCCTCCTTGGCAACAGGCAATCCCATCTGAATCACCACCCAGCTCTTGCTTCATCCCGTGGACTCTGATGGTCTGATAACATTTATTCAGGGCTACAAGCAATTAAAACCAAGATGACACATTAAAACAATCTCAATTGAGAATCCATCTTTAAATGATTATTTAGAGCTGATTGGGAAATGGAATTTCTGCTCCGCAGGAAATTCAAATGTTTCAAAATTCCCTTTCATCACAGACTGGAACGCAACCTGAATTTGGCTTAAATCCCACCTTAGTTGGACTTTCGGCACCTGGGACTTGGAAACTGCTTAATGTCAGCCATCACTTCATCCTAGAGAAAAGTACAGATGTTTCCACATGAGGCAACAGTGTAACCTCCATTAAAATGCACTCAGCACTGTCCCATTAATTAGATTCAGGATAGGAAAAATCTCAACTTTCTACCCTAAGCCTCCCCCATGGGCACAGCTGTGCCCAAACCACACCTGACATACAAGGACAGCACAGGGCAAACCCAAAGAGACAGGAGGGCAGAAAACAAGAGCTTTTTCTCAGAGCCAGCACATGTCTGTAAAATGGGGAGTCGTGAGTCTGAGACCTTTCTGAACCGGGCTGAGACAAAATCTGTGTCTCCTCTTTTTCACAGGAGGAATTCACCCACCAATTTAGGGGCAACATCACAACCGGCTTTTCCCCCATCCTCTCCTACTGGGTCTGAACGGAAAGAGCAGAGTCAGTGCCTGCAAGAAGGAGTCGCTTCGCACATCAGGGAGACAGAGATTCCCCAGCACAGGAGCACTGTGGCCCCAGTTCTCACTCCTTTCACATTGTACACAAGATGAATCAGATGACCCCAAACGCACTTCTGTAGTGATGAATTCATCTGATAAAACAGAATACAAAGTTATGGGGAAAACCAGTGTGATGACATCAGGATGAAGTAGGATCCTGTTGCCATGAAGTCCCACTTCCTATCAGCTTGGAAAAAACTTTTCTTGGTAGTTGTGCTCTTCTAAAGAGTTTAAGCTGACATTTATAGCCAAAACTGTGCTCCATCACTGTCTTTGACCTGGTTCATTGTTGCTTTTGATCACTATCTACCACTTTCTGTGTCTCCAGCAAAGCAGGGGCATCATTACAGCTGATGTAAGTTTTGACCAAAAATCCCTGGTATTCAACAACATTGAATACATATGCATACATAACTGCTGCTCTCCAAGCAAGGTTCTGCAGTACAGCTTCAGGATATTTCCAAAGAATGGGATTCTGTGGAAGACAACACTAGTGCTGGGACAAGATTTTTCAGCAAGGCCAAGCTGGGGGTCTCAAGGATGAAGGAGCACAGCTGCTTCTCCATCTGAGAAGGGGGTAAATATCTCCTACCCTCTTTCCCCCAAAATAAGCCCTAGCATGATTTTTCAGGATTTTTGAAGATGCTCAAAATATAAGCCCTGCCCCAAAAATAAGCCCTAGTTACAGTTCATTTTAAAAGTCAGTTTAAATAGTGTACAGACAGCTATAAAAGTAAAAAAAGTAATAAGTTTTGGAGCAAAAAATATGAGACCCCATCTTATTTTCAGGGAAAGGGGGTAGTTCCCAAGTCCGTATGGGTGGGTATCTTGCTGGTCTCCAGCCATGGACCAGAGCAAGAGTTGGCCACTCAATTCCTTCACCCTTTCTCCTGTAGTTGGTGGGGATGCAGCACAGGCAGAGAGGCTGGAAGGAGCCTGTAGCAGACGACGGTCCTGTCCCCAGCATGGCTGATGGAAGGTCTGAAATCCCTCACTGTGCTGCACAACTCATCTGCAACAGCTTTTGGGCATGCCTTAAATTTTTTGTTCAAGCTGGGACTGAAATAAGGGCTATTAAAATTACCATTCTATGTGGTGCTGTAAAGGACTCTTCCTTCACGACTGCTTGAGTGATAGGTCATTACTCAATTGCCTTTACAGAAAAATCTATTTTCATTAAATTCCTTGCAAATCAAATGACTTTCTGGTTTATTGAAATTGCATTGGCTTGAGTACCCTTGTCATCACCAAGTGTTTGGCTCCTACAGCAAAACAACTCCAAGGACGTTTGCCATAGCTGAGCAGGTGGGGAAAGAGGCAGAAATGGCCTTTTATAGGATGAGCACACATTTCCGAATATGAAGCGCTCCTGAGGAAGAAGAATCAGAATATGGGCTCTGATTCAGCAAAGCAATTAAGTATGTGCTTTAAGTCAAAGCCTTGCTTAATTCCTTTGACTCCAATGGGATTTAAGCAAAGACTTCAGACTTAGCTGAATTCAGGTCTAAAAATTCCTCTGACATTTTTTCCTTCTGGATTACAGTGAAAGAAAGTGGTTATAGTGCATGCCTTGGGAAGCAAAGGGGTGATGAACCATGATGCACATTCAGTCTAATGTAAAGTTTAAAAAAAAAAATAATCACTTGGCAGGGACTAAGTAATAAATTAAATTGCTCAACTGGTTGTGCTTTGCAACCAAAGCCATTGTCTTCTGAGGGCTTGAGCATTATAACTTCCTGACTGGCCTCAACTCCACTGTGTCCGATCAGAAGAAACTTGACACTTGATAAGTCCACTAATATGCCAAGGAGAATTCCTCCCTCCCCTCCCGCTTTCCTCCTACCTCTTTAATGAGCATCACCATTAGCTTTAAAGTACAAAGGGAGTTCAACTTGGTAAGCCTTTGTGTTCTTTGCATGTTAGGATAGCTAAGGAGCAGTTCAAAAAGCAATCTGCCCAGAAACCACAGTTTATGAGTCCCAGAAGTTTCGTTTTGCTCAGGTCAGACTGAAAGCTTGGCTGAAGATACAGTAGAAATTTTTCTCTGTCAGGCAACAGAAAGCAGTACAAAGAACCCAGCTGTTAGGTCTCATAGCCCAGGCCTCTAATTAAAACAGTGGAAAATTAGATAACTTCACAAATTCATCACTGCCACCACTGGCTGTCAAAAAAAAAAAAAAGCTCGGGGTTACCACCCACCTTTTGTTTATGTTGCTAACCAGTGTCTCCATCTCGTGTGTGTGCGTGCACAAAAGAGAATTTTTCTCCCTTCCTCCCCCCACTTTCAGCCACTTTTTGCACCTCATTCAAGAAAACTTCTGATGAGACTGGAAAGCAGGCTGTAAACCAGGTTTGCAGACATGCCTCCCTGGACAGATTTTCAAAAGGGTTTTGTTCCTACAAGGGAAAAAGACTCAGTTTTATTGAGAAGGAAGAGGCATTATTTTTCCCAATGATATGAGATATGGCCGGTGTGGTGCTTCTGAATGTCTGGCCCAAGGTCAACAAATATCACTTGTAGCTTGCGAACAACTCCATCATAATAATAAAAAAACCCTAAGCAAACAATGCCTTCATCCCCTAAAATAAAAGAGGAAAGACCTTGCAGCACAAAAACTTCAATGACAGCCAAAAAGGAAAGATTCCATTCTCTGAAAAGTTAAATTCATGTTTTAATTACAGCAGATGAGTTCAACAGCTCTCAGGATTGAGAGTGATTAAAAACATCACTTCTATTAAGCCTTGCTTTTGGAGAAAATCCACTTTCAAAGAACAAAGGAGACTCAGGCTTTAACAGCCACATGAAGTCTGAACCAGCTTCTCCCGCAGAAGCTCTGGAATAGGGGACAAACCATGGTACCACACAGGGCAAGAACCTGACTGAAAGTGCAAACATTTTGTAAATACTTAAGCTGAAGACAAGTTTAGTCTGGGAATTGATCTCAGCTTAGGGATTGTAGGGCAGAGGAGGAGCAGGGCAGATGCTCCCATCCACAGTGGGAAACTTAAACGAGACAGCTGGCTCCACAACTTAGTTTTTTCTTTTTTTTTTGTTACAATACTGTCACAACGCCTGAATATCTGAATTTGTGATCACAGCCCAAGCAGCCAAGGCTGGCGAGGGCAGCAGGTTGTGATTTCTCCTGTCCCACGTGTCCATGCAGCGGGGACCTGGTCTGGGTACCAGCAGCCGGTGCCTTTGCTCTGCTGCAGCCCATGAACTTGGGTAGGGTGGAAAATGAGTGTTGCTTTGGCATAAAGGCAGGACTGTCAGAACATGGGTAAGAATACAGCTGATGAGAACAATCTCCAGGATGAAGAGAAAGACAAGGCATACGGCTGCTTCAAAACAGAGGATACCACTGTTACATTAATCCATGAACTAATTTCCATTCACGGACCAAGATTAACTACAAGCCCTTAATTTGCCTCACTAGTGAAATAAAACACATTTGCTGAAAATCACTGCAAAGGCTACATGTAAATCACACATGGTCGCTTCAACTAAACGTATTTTATCTGATAACCCAGGCAAGCTGAGAGCTTTGAGTCAGCTCCTGGCAGCTCAGAAGTGGCTCCATCAAAGGCTTGTGTGACCCTACACAACCGCTGCTCCTCGGGTGGCCCAAGCACATACCCACCTCCCCGAAACATGGAGCTAAGGGTGAAGCACATGCCTATATAAAACTTACTGAAGTCCCTGCTTCTGCATTCAGGGCTATATGGTTTACGTCAAGCCAAATCACCCACAGCCTGTGGGGTTTTGCAGTGATTTGTATCTTTGGCTTTCTATAATTGGCAAGATTTTCCTAAAAAACAAGGAAAAAAAAAAAAAGCACCACCAACAATGCCTTCCCAATTCTCACCAACAAAAGGTAAAGGCATTGAGAAGGACGGCATTCTCTTGTCACATGTTACCTTCTAAATCTTGAGTCTTCCTTTGTACTCTGACAGTAATTTCACATATAGACATGGCTGCCAAGCGAGGTTTGTTTGATGTTCTTTCCTGCCTTTGTAATGGAGTTTCCTTTTATGCAGGAGGAGGCGGAGGGAGAGGGGATGACAGGAGCTTATAAATATGGAAAAGACACTTTTTGGCATAAAATTCACATCACATTTAAAATATCCCTATGACTTTTCTTCCCCCCCACACTAAACCAGTCACCTTTGGGATTGCCCACTTGGAAAATATCTTAAAAAAAGAAGCACAGAAGGGAAAATCATCACTGCCGGAAAATATTCAAAAAACATTAGGAAGCCAAGGCTGTTTCACCAAAAAAAATAGCCCTTAACCAAATCCGCTACAAATTCTGGAGTGACAGTAGTATTACCTCCTCTCTCTGAAAGGCCAGACTGCCACCGGTGCACCTATGGCAGATGCAGTCAAGGAAGAAATAAATGAGTTTCTCTCTCTGAAGTGACCCGATCTTGGCTAACTTATGCAGTCCATAGGAGAAAGGCCACAATACTCTTGCTGGGTTGTAATAATAAGGTTTAGGAAGGCAGCTCCTGCATTCTCCATTGATAACACAGCCAGCCAGGACAGCAAGCAGTGAATTACCCATTAGAGCTGTTTTCTTACATCTTATAATAAGTGATTGCAAAGTTCTAAGTGGAATACCCAAGGTTACACAAGAACATCATGAGATAAGGAAGCAGTTGTCATCCAAAACCCATTTGCCTGGTCCTCCATAGTCTCCATGCTGATGTTCCCACACACAGTGCCAGAGCACCAGAGTTGAGATGCCTTCATGAGCATAACTAATCTGAAACAACACATGGCCAAAAAGGACACAACACACTTGCTCTAAGGTAATGCAGGACCTAATTGTGTTATTCCAGGAGAAAATCTGAATGGAGTAGGAGATGGACTGGAATATACCAGCCAAGCCCAGAGAGCTGCTGTCCACCAATGCCTGGTGAACTCAACATTTAGTTTGACTCAGCTGCCTGTCTTCATTTCCTGAAGCTTGCCCAGAGCTAGAGCTTCTCAAGAAGGATCTACATGTCTCCCTGCTTTTTAGAAAATAACATATGTGCGTTTCATTTATCCCCATGACTGCTTTCTTTAGATTGCTCTTGACACTACACACTTTGCCTGACACATGAAACCCCCCTCCTTTGATAAATTTATATGCCTTATAAACAAAAGCTAAAAAATGTAGCCAATGGCCCCACAGCCCTGCCAATTTGAGCATATGGGAGAACAAGAAGATGTCAATGGATTTTTTTTTTTGTAGGAGCACTAGAATTTGAAGCAGAAAGATCCATTAGTCCAGCTAATGAGGGATTGTTCGCTATAGTAAATTCCCCTCAGCACTAAATGACTCAAATGATAGCCCTTCCAACACTTCCCTGGGGAAACTATTCCACAGCCTAATAGATCACACTGTCAGGAGTATTCAGCCAGCTGTATTTCAAAGGCTACGAAACGTGCTTGAGTGTTTGACTTGCAAACACTTTAAACAGGGTTTCGACTCTCATATTTGCGATACCACAAGCGTGACTTCAGCTGCTGGCCCACACCACCCAAGCATTGCACACCTCTGTCTGCACACACACGTGGGATCGAGCTCACACGACTTGCTGTGCAAGGAAACCTACCACAGAAAGGAGATTTGCTGAGTGGTGGATGCCAGATGGGCAACAGAAGCTTGAAGTGTCCTGCAGGCTTGGAAGACCTGGGCTGGCATTAATCCACAGAGAATTATTCAGAGAAAAAAAATATAAATAAAATCAGGGTGTTTGACACCACCAGTTTGCCAAGAGATGTCCATAACACTACTGGAGAAATTTTGTTTGCATTCTGCATTGAAGCGTGGCCTAGGACATGGCAGACAAGCTCCTGGTTTTCTGCAGGTGACCTTCTCTTAGCCAAAGTTCAGGCAATATGGAAATCCCATATAACTGTGCAGTAGATGAGAGCTCATGCTTCCCCAGTCCCCGTCATCATTTTGGCCTGATGGCATCACTGTAAAAGCAAGACAGCTGAAAGCACTAGACTCATTCCTCCTGAGGATAAATAGAGCCAAAGGGAGAGATATTTTGCATACATCCAGAGCTAGAGGTGTCCCACTGGAAAGGCCAGCAGAACTAGTCTTGAAGCAGTAGCTTGAAGGTATTGATGTGGTAGGTTGGATCAATGGTAGCACACAGTTGAAAAACTGGTGCTGAATTTAAAAAACAAAGATGGACAAGAGCCTTGCTGCATCTAGAAAGCACACACAGTTCTTCTGACAGCACAGGTTTAATGCTTCATCCACAGATATACTCTGGGATGAGGCATTGCTGGGAACACTTCACGGTATCTCACAGGATTATTTAAAGGAAGCAGAATGAAACCCTTACTGAAGTCCCTTCCTAAACCAGGTTCATTATCCAGACAGCAACAGCAGATCTGAATGTACATATGCACACACAGAGCTCAGAAACTCATGGCTTCCTTCCTTCTTTTTAAGTTGACCTCAAATTACCTCCTTCAGCCATAGCTTTCTCCAGAAGTTTCACATATGATGTCTCAGTTTTCTTTGAAATAGAGATTTTGGCAAAGCTTTGAGATACTTGGAAGTGGGCAGAAGGTAAATCATGTCTCACCCACAACAAGCCCCTTTTGTCATCATCGGCATTAACGTCATACTTGTAGTTATCTGCCAGAATCCTGTTGTGTGAGATGCTGTAGAAAAACATAGAAATGGACCTGCTTTACTCTGAAGTTTATAACCAACTTGGGCTAGGATTTAAATGTCCTGACTTTATACCTAAAAATAAAACAGAATAGAATGTACTCTTCTCCTGTTACCATCCCCACCACCAAGAGGAGAAATACGTTCAACCACTTTAAAGGGTGAAATGTGATAACAGGTCCAATGAGTGAAATAAAAGCCATATAAACTGATCTGAGACTTCGAACGTGTGCAAAATGCACTCACTTTCTTGGCAGAACTGATTTTTATGCAACTTAGGCAGGGAAGTTACACAAGGCATCCCCTCCCCATACACTTTACTGGCAAGTAAGGATGTCACTGAAATTCCTGTGCAATTAAAGTAGAAGTGGACAGTTGAGAAATGTTTATGGGAGAAACTGGTTTGAAATAAAACCTCAAAAGGTGCTTGTTTCCCTCCCCTCTCCTGAAAGACTTCGTGGTGGTTTGAAATTCCTATGACTGGTTTGGCTGAAGTTTTTGCAGACCATCCAGATTTTCATAAGGGGTCACACTTTCATTGTCAAAGTCAATGGAAACACAATGAGGATTTAGGTGCTACAAATGTTTGACACATTTCAAATCTATGTAAAGCGAAAAAATTAAGTATTGCAGCTTAAGCTGTTTCTCTGGCTACATGCAAGCACTGATGGTCCAAGAAAAATACTGGGCATGACTTCTGGGAATTAAGTTTGTTCTTTGATATCGCACGCACGGGGTTTTTTTTCGTTCTTGTTTAGGTTACATTATACCATGCAGATATGAAAATGAGAAGCTTTGATCGATTCCACTTTGGGCAAAATGCATTGAAGAGGCTCCGGGAAGGAAAGACAACAGAGGGGATTACTGTAGATGTTGGCTTCAGATAGCGTTACATTCCTTCCATCACATTAAGCTGCTTTATACCATGCCACAACTTGACAAGATATGATAACATAATACAATAGTACATGATACCATATAACAGTGACCAAAGAGGAAGAAAAAAAAAGCAGGGGAGGAAAGGTAGGTTTTATTTGGGGAAGGATTATCTGCTTCCGATGGGGGCATTCCCTCCAGCAGTTGGGTTGGTATTTGGTTTGGGAAGGGTCTGCTAAAGGAGAAACCAGCTTTTGAGTATCCTCTAGACTTCTAAACACTGCAGATTGAAAAGTATTACAAATGACTTGTTACCGTCTGCTAACGAAAACCTTGTAATCAAGAGAATTAAACTCAAGTGCAGGCTGAAATTTTAATCTTTCCATACATCCAATCCAAACACTGTTCTGCTTTCTTAAGGGATTAGTAATTATTATGACAAATAACATTGCTTCATCCCAAGTTACTTTGCAATTTCTTACGAGCTGCTTCCTCAGACCCCACACTGCACAAAATCGGTGGAGCAAACACCACTGATAACAAAAGAGTTTGGAGAATCACAGGTTGGTCAGGCTGGTGCCTACAAGAGAAGGAAAAAAAATTACTTATGGACTGACTGAAACAGGACTGGCTTAATCTCATTGTCTCTAAATTATTGCTCTGCTCTGATTTAACCTATTAAACATGTTATCCTTTTCCAGATAAAAGTTATCTAAACTGGAAGTTCTGCAGTTTGGCAAAGATGCTTGAAATTTCTCTTAATATCTTTGTTGTTATAGTCAAACTACCTGCCAAATTTACCAAATTGAAGTATATATAGAAATTATTCAGTCTCCTATAAAAAAACCCCACAACCTATCTTCAGTAAACGTTCCCCAAATCCACTTGTCTTATAATGCATTTTTGCAACTTACTCTGTTGCAAAAGGCAGGGTTATCAGACTGATGACTACACACTGTGGAATGAGAAAGAGTTCCTTTTGAAAGTTATATTCTAAAAAAGAAATAATCTGTTGGAAAGGCCAGCAGAGCAATGCATTGGAACAGAAACCGCCCATGGCAAGTGTGCTCACTAATATGTGAGTGTTCATTTAAGTGCTTTGCTGTATCAAGGCTTAAATTCCTGGTTTTATTCAGCTTGGTAACAGTGATGGGAGACAGGAGGATCATAATATTAAAAAAAATAAAAAAATTTTCTAGCAACAGTCCAATCGATTCTTAACAGATTTTAAGTCCATCTTAAGTGGTTGTCACCAAACCATGCATGGAGCTGGGGATTACAGCACTGCAATACTTTGAGCTCTGTGTGGGATTCAGGGTTTTTCATTGTGGTTGCAGGTGTCAATACAGGTTCTGAGGTGGAGGTCCAGCAGGGTTGGAGGTACTGCTACTACTGTTCATAGAAAAAAATTACCTACACTCCTACTATGTCATTTTTAGAGCAAAGCTTAAAGTGCAGCCTAACCTGAAGCAGGAATACTGGTAGCTCAGATCTTGGTTTTAAGCCCCATTGGGTGCATACACCCACTGCTGAATGTGAGTGGTGGGATCCTGAATATCCTCTAATGTTTCTTAGATTTCAATGTTCTAAATTCAAACTTGAGCCCAGTCCTTACTATTCTAAGAAGTTTTTCCCATTGAGAGGCTATAATTCATATAAATTAGCATCTCATGTACACTGCAGGCACAGCAAACACCAGCATCTGCCTCATAAGGGTGGGGAGGGGGGAAGGAAAAAAAAAGAAGGCAATCAGTTGAATTCTTGGTATCAAGCCTGAGTGCTCTCACAGAAAGATTTGTTCATCCCAAAAATTGAATTCACACCATTTCCCCGATCCGAGAAGACAGATGACATCAGAGCCTTGGCAGGAGGTGCTTTAGAGAGGACTCTAATCCATGTACTGACAGGAATATTCACTGGAGCTGTTGCTCACACTCTGTGTCCAAGGTTTGATCACGGCTTGAATATGGACCTCGTCCTGCCTGACAGCAAAAATGCTTTGTGGCAACTGACAAATGAGGTGGTACCCTATAGATTTAAGTGTGATTGTGATATACAACATCAGCTTAAGAGCCCAAAGAGAAGAGGGGATAAGGGTTGACACTAAAAGTCTAGTTGGGCTCAAAACAGCAGCATGTGCTACATACTTTCAAGATTGCTGTATCTTCATCTCTGCCTATGGGGAAAAATAAATGGACATGTTGGATCAAATCTGTGTTGCCTGTTGTATTTTATCACTGCTTTACAGGCCTACAATTCACAACTGAATAGATAAGGGTGATATAAAGTACTTATCTAGAAGAAAAACCACTGGATTCTTTAACACATTGAGCACAAAGGTTTCATGTCCAACAGCTCAAGGTTAGATCTAATGGGCTTTATCCTCCTTTATTCAGAGCCCTTTGCAGCTGCCAGTGTTTAGCAATCAGGGATATTCTCCAGCTTAGAAGCAGCTGAGAAATCAAAAATAGTTATTGCTCAGAGGGAACATGCTAGACAAGTCTGTTGGTCAGGATTCATGGGAGCTTTGAAAAAAACAAACAAACAAACAACAAAAACTTAGAACTTGTCTCAGATCTCAGGTGTGAAGCTTATGTTCCATTCAGTAGTAATAGAATGAGATGCATTTAATTTGTGACAGGTCTAGAAGCTCACTGCCCAAGTCCCCAGGCCCTGCAGCTGCTCTGGGTGTCCCACACTTGTGAGCTGGAGATTTTCTGATGCAGCCAGAATGATGGACACAAGGTAAAGTGCTGCCGATACTTCATCCACCTCATGCCCTTCCTCAAAAACACTCTTTCTGCACACCTTGTGTATTTGGCATCCAATGAAGAGAACAAAATGGAAGTTACCAAAAAATCCCCACAAATAAAAATTTCACTCGAGCAGAGGGGCAGGCAAGTAATCGGTCTGGTTTCTCAGAGTCTAACACAGAGACACAGTCCTGGAACGTGCCAGCACTTAAACCTTTCTCAGTGCTCCCTCCAGCTGAGCCTTGGACTTGGATTGCTCTGGAAGTGCACTACATGTGTACATGCTTAAAAAAAGATGCTGAGATTAGGAAAACATTATTTCACTACAGGAATAACACATTTCAGCTGCCTTTGCCGCTGCTTAATGGGAAAAAAGTCTTTTCCAATCAGAGAAACGTCTTCGTAAGGAAATAAAGTGACACACACTAGAAAAAAAACTCCGGGATTTGGGTGGTTTGAGACCTGGAGATGCAGGATAACATCTTTCAAACCAAGTGTCAACCAGAGTGTGCTGTTCCTTCTGGGGTTCAGTTACTGCAAGAGGAGCAAGCTGAAACCACAGCTCCTTCAAAGACGACACAGACTTCCACACACAACCGTGTCATGCCTGATGAGAAATAGTTGAAAGCTCCACCTGGCATTGCCATGAGACAAGGATGCGTTGTGCTCCCTATCAGGTAGGGCTGCTGCCACCCCCACGGCCTGACATACCCAAAGTCCTTCCCCAGAAGCATCCTGGTCCTAGGACAAGGGTGATGACCAGAAGTCTATGTGAACAGCTCTACAGGTAGCAGCCTGCAGGTAGCTAGCTACCAGCCTCTCCAGACTGTCCTCAGACCAAAGCTAAGATGAACTCAGAATATATGTAGTCAACTTACACAGCTGTGCTGGTTTTGGCTGAGATAGAATTAATTTTCTTCACAGTAATTAGTGTGGGCTGTGTTTCGGATTAGGGCTGGAAGCCATTCATAATACAGAGATGTTTTTGTTATTGCTGGGCAGCGCTTACATAGAGTCAAGGTCTTTTGTGCTCCTCACACCACCAGCAAACAGGCTGGGGGTGCACAAGGAGCTGGAAGGGGACAAAACTGGGACAGCTGATCCCAACTGACCAAAGGGATACTCCACACCATACATCATCATGCTCAGTATATAAGCTGAGGGAACCAGAAGGAAGCGGGGGGCATTCAGAGTTACAGCATTTTGTTTTCCCAAGTCACCATGACGCAAGACAGAGCCCAGCTTTCCTGAAGATGGCTGAACGCCTGCCTGCTGATAGCAGGTGGTAAATGAATTCCTTGTTCCGCTTTGCTTGAGTGCACAGCTTTTGCTTTACTTAGACTGTCTGTATCTCAATCCATGAGTTTTCTCACTTTTAACCTTCCGATTCGCTCCCCCATTCCACTGGGAGGAGTAAGTGAGTGGCTGCGTGGTACTTAGTTGCTGACTGGGGTTAAACCATGACAACAGCACATGTGCTTGTCTAATGGGACAGGAGCTGTGCAAGACTCATTTGCCTCTGCCAGAAACCACTGCCCATCCTTTATACAGGGTGGCCAGGTTAAGTCACCCAACAGAAGCAGGTTTGTAGGTCATTGGCAGAGCCGCAAGAGCCCTGGAGGCTCTGCTTACATTAACAGCCATCCAACTGGACAAGACCAGAAACAGATTCAAGTTAAGGAGTGTTTCTGAAGGCAGTATTTTTGATAGTTTGTTTTTCTGGCTTGTTGGCCTTTTCTCAAAAGGGATAGTGTTTCTCGAAGGGAAGTTTCTTTTTGCAAAGTGACTGACCCGCTGGCATAAGTACAAAGTTTTGGGAGATGAACTCATACTTCTGAGTACGATTCCTTTGCACTGCTGAGAGCTGCTAATGAAGAGGAGCAGGGAGCAGCTAGAAAGGAAGCTGGAGCCAGCAGCTTGGGAAATAGAAAGCAGGGGGTAACACAGGCCACAGGGTCCTGATCTGCTACAAGCATCTTTAAACCAGAGGGGCCAGTTCCTCCCTCCTCCCCAGAGAGAGGGCTTAAGAGTCCTCAGCAGCATTTGAGCCTCAAAAATCCCTCCTCCCTCTTGCTCAACTGCTGCCTGACTCTAAAAGAGCCTAATCTTCCCCGAGTTGCTTTGAAGTTACCCAGGGATTTAGATTTCTGCCTCTTTTAAGGCAAGGCAGAGTGCTGTGGGTGAGCTGGGCAGCAACAGAACTGTCCCTCCGTTCCCTTAACACAGAGCAGGCGCCACAGCATGACAGTGTTAGCAGGGGGTCAGCTCTTCCTCTCCTCCTCTCTCCATAAAACATCTCCTCCTCCTGGCTGGTTTTGTGCAAGGAAATGGATGTAACCCCCAGCACCCAACCCTCCCAACCGGCTGCCATAGCATCACTGCCTTCTGCTGGCTCCTTCCGCCAGCCCCATGACTCTCCATGTGCTACAAAGACCAGGAGACATTTCTACAAACCCATCTGCAAACGAGAGTCCCGCAAAGTTGGCCTGTAGGTGTTTCCCATCTGCCCAAGAAGACTTTGCTCATGAGTATGTCCAAGGGGAACTACACCAAGCCTTGGAACGTGCTGATGTGTGGCAAAGGGAGTCACAGATCCAGGCAATTGATCGCCAAGGGATTGTTAGAAACCTCGTCCCATTGCAGTGATTCACACCTTTTGAATCTGCTTGGCTTTGCACACAGGACCTTCCACCCCAAGAATCTACTACACTTTGCAAGAGGGAATCTGATATGTTATGCTACAAGATATTTTAAGATAGATGGCTAGTCTTTTTTCCTTCCTTTTCAAGGAAGGAGAACAGAGCCAACGTCATGCTGTGAGTCACTGGAAGAATAACATTGAATCCTAGGGCCAAAGTTTGAAAACAGGACAGCAAGGGATTTCTCTCTCCTATTTTTCATGTATCCTTGAAGTTTCCCACTCTTAATCAACGGTCCACAGCATTACAGAAAAAGCGTCTTCAAAACATCACAAAGGCACTGGGGTTTTCGTTTTCCAAAACACTGAAAATTTACTCCCTCACCCCAAATTTCTTAACACTGCTGAAAAACCTTGCTGTGCCCGAGGACTCTCGGTCCCTGTTCCCCTCTGACCTTCCTTCTGTTCCGAGCACAATGAAGGTTGTCAGCAGAGGGCACCTGGCCAAGAGCAGATGCCGGGAAGGTTCCTCAACCTTTGTTCACATGTCACTGGCAGGGGTGCACCCAAGGGAGGCAACAACCACAAGAATCCCATCCCCAAGTTGATCTGCAAACCTCCATCCAGGTGGTTGGGATCATTTGTGCCTCAGTGGAAATCATAGGGCTTTACACTTAGTGTATGGAAATGTCCAGGCAAAGACTTGATTTAGGGGAATGGGAGATGTGCAACGCTCCTGATTTTTATTTCTTACAACAGTTTATCTTCTCTTGCATCATGAAGCATCTGGGAAGCAGCCAAGGGCATGCAGTAGTGGAAAGAGCAAGTGGGGAGGGAGAGGAAAAAAGTCAAGGGGAATACAAGCGTATTTATAAAAATAAGAACAATAGTTTCCCAGAGTTGCGATAAGAACTATTTTCTACTCAAAAAGTGCAATGCTGATTTTTTTCCGTGCGTTTCTTCTCCCTTTTCATTAAAAAAAAAAAGCAAAACCCTGCAACTTTCCTCAAAGCCAAAGCTGTCATGAAAGCAGCAGTCAAGGTGGAAGGAGTTAAACCTTTCACCTCCCAGCACAGAAACCATCTGCCTGCAGACTTCAGAAAGGACCGTGAAGCTGGTGGTCCTGCCCCAGTCCCTGGTGGGCATTTGTTCAGATCATAAAGCTCAGTGCACAACGCTCCCTCCGCTCTGAGCCCGTTGGCAAGAGCATCTTAAAGGGTGGCCTGGATTCGTAAACAAGCAGAGCTTTGCATCCCCAGCCAGCAGCCCTGAGCTCCCTTGGCAAATTTGCCTTATGCAGTATCCCTCTGGCTCTCTGCCTGGCTCTTGCAAGTGTTATCAATCGCCTGCTTCCATGGACATTAAAGAAATCAAACTTTCCTTCTTTCTCTTGTGCTCTCCCCCTGCCCCCTCCCCTTTAAATAGCAGCTTAAAAGCAAACAAAATTAGATCAAGGTCAGAGGCATCAAAAGTCTGTTTCTCATGCTCTGAGGAAATCCTAGCAGTTGGACAGTGGATGCAGTTATCTCCCAGCCCTATCTGGACACAAATTCAGGGAAAGGCTGGGAGGGATTTCCCAGGATCTTACAATCCTGCTCCCATCCCTCCTTCTCTGTTGCAGGGCAGGATCCCCTCTGCTCACCATTCTTGGCCAATCTCAGAGCAGATCCCATGTATGGCTACACACAACTGCTCTGCCTAGGATGCACCCAGGGGCATCATTTATCCTTGCAGCCCAACAGCAGCAGCTCCAGTCTGCAAACCGCTGAGATGAGCCCCCAGAAGCAATTCCTGAGGTGGCTCCTGTGCCTCCTCCCCTGCAGGCTCTGAGCAGATTTATCCATGCAGCTGGTGTAAGAGCAGCTTTGAACAAAGTACTTACCTGAACAACCATCATGGGGAAACCCATGTGAATATTTATGAGATATATTGAGCTGCTCCACCGAGTTTAAGGCAGTTGCTCATCTGAGCAAAGAAAACCCAGGCCAAGAGAGTCAGCTACATACATGGAACCCACTGGAATCAGAGCATTACTTCAACATCCCTGAAGATGAAAATGGCACTTTCAATATGCATTTAATCGTGTAGAAGTAGAGATATGTAAGCTTCATTAAACACATCCTCGCATGAAGCTGAGGGAAGATCAGGCTCAGCAGGATCCTTCCTCCCCATATAATCACCCCAAGCTTCAGCAGAGCATTTCAGTAGCAGGTTGAACAACAGCTTTAGCATTTTTTAGCTAGAAGAAATAACTCTGTCACACCCTTGCAGCTTCTCAGGTGTAGAGCTGAGTTTGACTAAATATGACAGAAAAAGCAGGACACCTGGAATAAATGAGAAGTGACCCACTCAGGGAAAAAAAAATAACCAACCAACCAACACAAACCAAAAACCCCTCACATGAACAACTACCACACACCATCAAACAAACCCACCCACAACTAAATAACAACCAACCAAAGATTTGGGAGAAGAGACTACCTTACACCAGGGTTCTGGTTCCTCACCTAAGTAAAAGGCATGTTCTCCCCCATCTCCTTTAAATCACAATGCAACATCTCCCCTTTATGTCCACACACTTAGCCCAAATAAGTCCAAAAAGGGGAGAAAATAAAGAAGAAGGATTTTAGGTTCATGTTTAAAATAGCTTATGCGTTTTGGAACTCCTTCCAGCTTCATCTCAACAACATTGCTCTTCAAGCCAAGGCTTTATATATTGTGTCATCAGAGGATCACATTTACAAATAAGATCAAGAAGTGAAATAAAAGTCACTTGAGATGGAGATAACTCACTTGTTGGCAGAGAGCAAGGGGCTGAATTGATCTCCTGGCCCATGTGCATGCTTCTCCATCTGCCAATAACACCCAGCAATTAGTCAGTGCTGCAGCACGCAGTGTTTATAGCCGAGGGTTGTAATGAAATCAGCATCTCATACAGGAAACTTAACCCCTCTGTAGATAATCAGGATGATAGAAGTGGCCTCTATGGAGAAGGAAATAGCCAGACCAATGCTGGCTTTGACAAACAAAAGTCTCTGAAAGCATTCAGAACCCTTAGAGAGCTATGGACAACCTAAGGGAAGTCCCTCTGCCACACAAGAGCCTGGAGAAGATCTGGGTACGACCCCCGAGGTTGCTTTGGGTACATCTACAAGGCACAACCTCCCCTTTCCCCCCTCCAGGCTGGACAGACTCAGGTGAGCGTCAGCTTGGACATTACATCTCCAGTTCAACAACCCTTCAAAGAAGAGCCCTGCAGTTGGTTTGTTCGCCCAACACCAGGGAACCACCTGCAAGCACAGACCTGGAAAACAATCTAAGAGGTGATTTAAGACTGTTGAGAGCCACAACTACTTTGCTTAGGATACAAAGCCCCTGTCCAGTGCTCCTACACAGCCCCGGGGTGCAGGGATGATGCAGTGCCCCATAGCAAACACAGACCGCACAAAAAAAGCCTCCACACTCAGCACCCTGCATCTGGACACCTCAGACTCATTGCAAAGCCTTCCAGGACTTCCAGTCATCAGGCCTTCCAGTGCAACCCACCTTTCAGATATTGGAGATGTTTGCCAGCTGTGCTTACAGGAGATGGGACACTGCTAGCCCTGTGCACCCCACCAGGTCAGCACCAACTCCAGACCTATCCCCCAGCACCCTGAAATATTGGTGTAATATAAATCATACAGCATAGGCTCACCACACTGTAGCCTTCAATTTGGTTTTCCTTCCCCCTAACAAACCACTTTATGCAGTTTTTTTTCCAGCCCAGGCTTTCCTAATGAGCACTGTGAAGCTTATATAAACAAAGAAATGAAGCACAGCAGTTCAAAACTAAGGAGAAAATATCATGACTGTACCAACAACATCAACAATTTAGAGAAAACACTTGAAGCTGTCAATACCTTGATATGAGTGGTGAAATGTTTGGGACATATTCCAGTTCAAAGTAGTAGACAGCTTGGTGGTTTGCTTACAAATCTTGGGGGAAGATTGCACTTCTCAGCTGCAATTCAGTAATGGTACCAACTAAGAACATGGGGAAGCCCAAACAAGGAAAAACACTAGCAGCCATGAAAAAAAGTGAAATTAAAGAGCTCTCTGCCAAGAGAGAAGCTCAATAGTTTGGCTCCCCAAAGCTCAAGTCTTAAAATACATCTCAGCACTTCGTAGCCGTACATTCCTAACCCCAGGCTGCTGTCTGCACACATGGCCAGGGCATGCAAAGAGTCAAACTGACTCTGGTAGAGGCGTCTCAAGCGATACTTTCTTCCTTCCAAGACAAATACACAACAGTGCAATGATCCCAAAAAACTCCTGAATGAAGCCCAACAAGCCATACTTATATCTTAACTGTGTGCTGAGACTAGCCATGAACCCACACTCAAGTCCAGATGCACTTTTTGGGCGCAGATTTAAATGCCCTTGCACACCTGGCACAGCTTTCCAGCCATACTGGGAACAGAGCCCAGGAGAGGATCTTGACCAAGACAAGAACAACTGAGCTCAACACACATAGCCATGTTTAAATCCAGGTGCCAACACTGGAGATAATAGAAGTAAAGAACTACAGAAATCAAAAGTGCTACTCACCCCTGACTTGGACTGGAAGCACAGTCAGAATGCCAATAAAGACGAGGAACCAGCAACACTTGTGCAGGAAAACACCATCCAAAGGTCCATCCCCAGAAGAACCATCTGCAGCCAGAACAGACTCAAGAAAGGCACTTAAGCCTGAGCTGGTAGAAATAGATCCCTGGCATGCAAACCCCACCTCCAGTGACGATGGGATTGGCTCACCTCTCTGATGGGTTGAGGGATCCACCAGACAGGTTCAGGCCAAGCCCAGCTAATGAGTGTCATGTGCTGCTCAGGAAAGTGATTGGGGTCAGGTGCTGGGCAAGGACCTCCGGTGCCTCTGCAGGGCTTGGGGTGTGGGGAGCTGCTGGATTAATGGGGTTTCAGCATGGCTGATGGTCCTTTTGCAGCTCCACCCCAGCATGCACCCTCAGTGTCCTGCAGATGCTCCAGGCTTGGGCCATCTGGGCCAGCCAAGGCTCAGGGTCTCGGCACAGCTGTTCTGCAGCTGCATTTTCCTTGTACACCAGCAGCAGGAGGTTGGACTGTGTGGATGGGCCCAGAGAGACTTGGAGCTTCCTTGAGCTTCTGAGCTCAGGCTCAGCTCCCATAAAGCTGAGTTTTTATGTGTCTCCCTGTGTGTGCGGGTGTGTGTGTGCAACCACCAGCGTTTACAACACATTTAAGCATCACCCAGGGCCAACATTTTCAAATGCTGTATCCAGAAGCCTGGATCCACTGGGTCTTCAGTTTGTTTTAAAGCTGGTTTATTTTGGATTTGAAAACACAACTCTTCTCTTCAGCACAAATTGACTTCCTGAGCTGTTTTTCTTCCCCCAAACTCTTCTCCTGGCAACTCCTGTTGCTCTGGGATTTCTTCATGACCCCCCCAACATCTCTTGGGGATCTACCTCCCCCTCCCAACCTTTTCCCCTTTTCATCACCATATGTGTAAGGTTGTTAATTCAATCAGCAACAAAACAAAACACTTGCCATCTCGAGCAAAACTAGGAGAATAGACCACGTAGATTTGTGTCTAATCTGAAAAGCTAAGATTAAATTTTCAATGTTTGCCTTTTCTACTTCTCATTTGTCTTCTCCTTTATGCCATTTTTCTCATGGTTACACTCCTACACTGTCCATCTTTCTGTATCTTCAGTTTCTCAGTTTATATTTTTCCGTTTGATATTGCTTAGTTTTCCCTAGCGAAGGGGAGTCCAGACTCTCATCTTACAAACCTTCATTGGCACAAATTTACATTAAGACACGGGGTTTCTCGCGAGGTTTGTCCCACATAACTGCTGGGAAGGAAGGAGATGTGGAGAGACATGGGGAAACTGCATCTCAAAGAGGCTCAGCAAGACTCGGCGTGTAACTGTCAGCAGCAGAAGTGGGTGGCCCGGGGGGACGGTTCGGTAACGAGACCAAGGTGGCCGAGCTGCTGACAGCTGCAGAACAAGCCAGAGGAGAGGTGGGTTTGGGAGCGGAGGGGAATATTTCATCTTTTCTGACTTGATGAGTTTGCGTTGGCACAGGACAATGAGGAGCAGATGTCAGATGGAGATGCCAAACTACCCTGTACATTTTTACAGCAAAAATAATGACACTCTTTCAGACCACTAATGTTTTCAGTTTCTCAACAGTACTGGCTCGTTTTCTTAGAAAAACCCTCCACAAAGTTCTCAAGGAACAGTTTTTCACCAGCGCTCATGGCAGCACTTCAGCAGCAAAACTTCCACGCGGTGCTCCGCATCTGCAAATTAGCAATCAGAATAAAACCCACCTCCCAGAGCTAATTGGATGCCAAGCAGACTCTGAGCCATCTGTATCCATCAAAACAAACTTACCTAGGGACCGCTAAACACGAATTTCTTCCATAGCACTTTAGGTTGGAAAAGATCCTCAAGGTCGTCAGGTCCTGTGTAATAATTCCTGTGTAACAGCAAATTTGGAAAACCCAATTTAGGAAGCTTCAGACCTAGAAAATACGCCCAATGAGCATCCAAAATAATAGAGGTCTGGTAGCTGGCTGACTTAACAAAGATGTTTTATTGTGGAAAACCTCCTAGTCTTCCTTCTGTTTTATAACAGCGTAGCAGGAGGGCAAACGTCCTTGAAAGCTCAAGGTTTTAAGGATGCTTTCTCACATGTACATGCAGAGCAACAGTTTTCTGGTTTGGGGTTTTTCTTTTTTTATTTCGTTTTGCTTTGCCAATGATCAGGTAAAGCAAAGCCAAGGCAGTTCAACAAAGGAGGCAAAAACATGGCCTTTGGTGGGGGAAAGAGGCAGAAAGGGGGGAAGAAGCAAGGGAGAGAGAAGGGAAAAGGAGGAGGGGCGAATCCTGCAGTTCTCCTGACACATACTCCTTGTTGGTTGGGGTTGGGACGTGGAGAGTGGCACTTTGAACATGGGATGCAGTTGCTGCCCGTTGCTGGTGAGGTCTTGATGCTTCAGGTCTTCAGGGGAAGAAGGAGGAATAGAATCACGGAATCATCAAATACTTTGGGTTGAAGTGGCCTTCAAGCCCATCCAGTGCCACCCCTGCTATGACAGGGACATCTTCACCAGCTCAGGTTGCTCAGAGCCCCGTCCAGCCTGGTCTGGGATGTCTCCAGGGATGGTTCATCCACCACCTCTCTGGACACGCTCTCACCACCCTCATCGTAAAAAATTCCTTCCTCATGTCCAGCCTGAATCTCCCCTCTCCTAGTTTAAAACCTTCACCCCTTGTAAGGAAGGAGGAACCCAACCTGCCACAGGAGCCAGCAGGATGTTTCATGTCCGATTGGCATTAAGTGACACCTGGGCATCCCATGGGATTTGTGAACAAGGAGCATCCTGGAAGAACAGGACATGGGAAAAAGGGACTGATGCCTGAGCTGGGACAGTTTTTGGAAAACACAAAGGAAAGAGGGAATTACACTGTGATGTAAGCAGCTGAACTGGGGTTCAGAAAGCTGTTTAATTCGAGGATTTAAGAAATCTGTGTTTTTCCTGGAAAATCATACAAATCAAGTGTCTGAACTTTAGTTACCTCTTTACAACCTGCCAGATTTTTCTCCATTAATGAGACACAGCTAAAATATTCCAGTTCACCTTCTACAAAACTATTGTGGCATGTCCTGGATTCCAGCTCATGTCTATAAGTGCATATATTATTATCTTTACTTCCTCCTGCTTATTGGCAATGGCTAGTAATCTTTCAGTTGTGGTATGCAAAGCCAAACATGAACCAGTATTTTCCATTATGGTTGTAATTTCGGCCTGTAATTTTATCACTCAAATCTAAATCCACTTCAGAAACACCATAAACTAATTGTCACAGAATAAACTTAAACTTCTGAGTGGTTTATAAAAGTGATTTAATAAAAGGAAAATAAAAAACAAATGTAAGCCATAATATTTTTGGCAAAAAGGTCAAATATTTCTTTCTCTTTACCTCGTTTGAATGCAAGAACCTGCTTCTTTTAAATGCACTCACAGCAGGTTTGTTTGTCTTGGATTACGCAGTAGTAGATATAACATTTGTCCAGGGAGAGTTGTTTAAAAAGACCAAAAAAACCCAAGGTAAATAGATCAAATTTGTATGCAGCAAAGATATCCCTGTCCTATTAAAAAAAAGAAAAAAATCAAATGCTAAGTGCTAACAATATGACCATGTTCTTATTACACAGTTTAAGCCGTTTTCACAGTTTGCAAAACCAAACACTTTACAACCCGCTGTAAGTTTATGTTAGGCCAGAATCTGAATGTCTGCTGCTTAGCCTGCTTCACTTCATTCATATTAAGAAACAATATACAGAGGATATAAAGTGATCAACTCTGTTTACACTGATGGAAAAAAAAAAAAGTCTTTGCATAAGTAGTAAACAGGGAATCTGGGTATGAACATTAAAACTGTTCCTAATCATTTCTGAAGGGAGCAGGCGAGACTGGGAAAGGCAAATGATAACAAGTATCTGAGTGGGATTTCCAGGCATAACCCCAAAATAACCCTACACACGACTCCGAAAGTCAAATATACCGCTGCGCTTCCAAGGTTTGCAGGATTTTTGTGTTTTTTTGACATTGACGCGTGAAGGTTTGCAAGCAAGGGCTTTGCAGAGGGGAAAATAAAAAAAGCCCCACGTCTATTCATAAAAAATATCTGCTTCGAAACTGCAGTGGGAGCCTGTTTATAATAAACCAACAAATGATATAGAGGCTGCTGTTTGGCACAGGAACGGCCTGGGAGAGGCTTGTTTTACATTTCTCTCTCTCAGTATTCATGGTATAAGGCAGAGCAGGCTGAAATTTATGTTCTCCTGGTACTGTCATCCTGGCTCTGCTGCTCCGGAGACAGCTCTGGCACCATCCTGAGCTTGTGCTGTATGTTGCCTCTCCCTGGATTTATGACCAGAGGTTGGGGTGAGGGCAGAGGGGCAGTTCTGACTTCTTTATGGTGATGGAGACACTTGAAGAGGCCAGGAGAGACACAGATAAGTAACCCGAGAGCCAGCTACTGACCACCACTTGTGCTTTGTTGCTTGGTCTTTAACATCAGACCATCACCGCTGTGTCTGGGTTGCATGCAGGTTTGGAGAAAAATGGGAAAATGAGAATTACTTTCTGTTTGTTGGTTATTGTTGCTTAGGTTTTGCTGTCTCCTTCTAGCTTAGCAAGCAGGGCTGTGTGAGTCCCACCCGTCCACCCATCCATCCATCCATCCATCAGTCCGTTCATCCATCCATCTATCTATCCATCCCTCCAACCCTCCATCCAATCTTCATCTCTTGGTCAGCAAGAGATGGCTCTTTCTGCAATAGGCAGCCCAGGAGGGTTGTGTCAAACGCGCAAAAAACTACAATGGGAAACTCAGACCTTACCAGGATATTGACCCCCAGTGCCTGAGAGGGTGGAAGGAGCCTCCTGGGTCATGCTCTGCTGGGTCATGTTTCTTCCTTCGGATGCAGCAACTTCTCCATCACTGTGAGAGAATAAATGCAAAGATCTGTTGTGTCCTTCAAGTCTGATGGTAGAAAAGTCAGGCCTCTAGAAAGAAAAAAAAAGTTAACTTCGGGCTCTCTGTCTCTGAATCATGTTATGGAGAGGTATCTCTCACCCTTTCAGGGATGCTTCTGATCACAGCAGAAAAGCTGATCCCTCGGTGAAGCTGAGCATCCAGCTCCACAAGGTGTTTTGACACCAAAGATGAGAATATGAGCCCAGGAACCCATGAGAGGCCAGTGCAGCAGCTTCTGTGCTGGAGGTGATGTGGATCTCCACATCCCTTCGCAAAGCAAGGGCAGCTCTTTGGGCCAATTCTTGCAGATTTTCTGGCCATGGCATCACAATGTTGAGTTTGGCATCCACAAAAGCTGAGTATTCACGGCTCAGGGTTGCCAAATCAATGCCCATCAGGACTACGAGAAACTCCTGACCGACGCTGCTGAAAAGTTTCCTGCAGTAGAGTAACAGCTCTAATGACTTTTCCCTTTTGCAAAATATTTTGAGAAACTGATTAAAGAGCTTCTCAAGAACTGGATATTACTATTTATTGTTGTTATTGTACAGAATTCACTCTCCACTGTCAGTGAAACGGTAGCAGTATAAGATACAGTGCTGGAGTTACAGTGTGTGTCTCGACCCCTACAAATTACTCCTCAATGCAACAGCCAGGAAAAGCCAGAAATCAGGCAGGAAAAAAACCAAGACAGAGCAAGGTTTTGCAGTACAAACCTCACTGTCTGCTGTGTACAATTCAGTCTTGAACATAATGCGGTTTCACCAGGGTACTACTCCCCAAATGCTCACAAATTCTATTAGGTGGTTAAAAATACATAAATATACATATATACACACACACATATATATGTGCATACAGGCAGAACAAAAAAAAAAAATTAGATGACAGGCCATGAGAACCCCAGGGTTCAGTTCCCACCAAGATGGACAATTTATTTACATTTCTTCTCAGTATTATGAGTTGATCTTTCCATCAGCACAACTCAGAGATGTTTAGGTCATGCCTTTGCTTCTTCTCTTTCCCCACTTTATTTATGAGATAATAGCCTATTAGGACTCAAAACTAACCGGAACTCTTTTACTTATTAGGGTTTGATCCACTGCTGATATTATTTGATAAATTCTTACCCTGATTTACAAAGAAACTCGGAGTCTGAAGGATACTGAGTGTTTTTGACCACTTTTCATGTTTTATTCTGCATGTTTACCATTTGTACATCACTTGGGAGATGAACACAGCTTGGGCTGTTGAACTTTGGGCAATACCTCCCTGCTAGTCCCTTTTTCTCTTGGATTCCCATGACATTGGGGTGTCCCTGTGTTTGGACTGCAAAAGAAAAGGCTGTTTGGGGGTGGAGAGGGAGGGCCACTTGTTTAAAAATAGTTTCCATTAAGGATTTTTTTTAGGCTATTGTTGTTTTTAAATTACCACGTCACCACTGGTCTCAAATTCGATTTGGAATTTGCAGAAGGGGAGACTGTGGAAGAGGAAGAAGTGGGAATGTAGGATGAAATGTCTCTGGTGGAAATGTGAGGAGAGGGACAGAAGGAAAAAAAAAAAGGCAAGAAATGGAGGTGGAGAACAACAGAGTATCAGGGAGAAAAGAGAGAGGAATAAAACACAGGTGCCCTCTAGACAGTGCCAGGGTTTCTCATCTCCAGCATCTCTCCTGATGGATTGAGTGGCCCCATCTTTAGAGATGGGCAGAGACTTTAAGAGGAAGAAATTTTTTCCACTGAGGGTGGTGAGAGCCTGGCCCAGGTTCCCAGAGAGGTGGTGGCTGAACCATCCCTGGAGACATCCCAGGCCAGGCTGGACGGGGCTCTGAGCAACCTGAGCTGGTGGAGATGTCCCTGTCATGGCAGGGGGGGCACTGGACGAGCTTTGAAGGTCCCTTCAACCCAAACTATTCTGCGATTCTATATTTCTCTGACTCTAAGCCTGGCAGCCAGCACAATCCCAGGGGAAGCGATTCCGTGCTGCAGAGCCAGAGTGACCCGGGACAGCCCCGAACATCAGGACAACCTGGCACATCGGGACAACCCACACGGGGCCCCTCGTCCTTGCTCCACCCAGCCCGTGGGCTGGGTTCCCCCTCTCATGCCACATTCGGACCAATAGCTCTGCGACTGCAGCGCTACCAAACATGCCCTGGGATTTGATTTTCCTTTCATGGCCAGGTGCTTTTAATAACCCGCTGCCAACTGCAAGTGGTATTGCTGCAAATGATGCCTGGAATGAAAAGAGGAAAGAAAGAAAGAAAGACATGAACAAAAAAAAAAAAAAAAAAAGAAAAGAAAAAGAAAAAAAAAGTCAATGAAACAGAACAGATAATTTTGCAATTTAATTTTCCATCTTCTCTAATAATGGTACCAGTGTCATGCTTGATGGATGAAACTGCTACATACGGCCTCTCAAGATTAATTCTCCTCCTATAACTTCAGCCGTGATTTTCCAGAGCAGCCTCTTGGCTCCTTTATTCGATCTTTCCCCGGTCTCTTCCCCTCTCCCTTCCCCAGCCTTCTCCTGCTTGGAAGAATGTTTTGGATCAAAGCCGACAAGGAGAATTAGAGCAGGTATAAGGGCTGGCTTTCATGTTTGCTGAAGACACTCGAATTCTTTTTCCTGAAGGAGAGTGCAGCTTGTATGTGGAAAACATCAGCAAAGCAGCAATCAGACCTGAATATCCTCTGTTCCTTATCTGAAACCGCTGACTACTGCACAAATACAGCTCACTGCTCCTTCCAGGATCTTGAAGGATCCATATTTTTTAACATCCTACTTGGGCAGAAATCTCTGAAGCCCATTAAAAGTTATACTGTAATCTGATCTCCATATTTTCTCAAGCCAGGAGATGTGGCATTTAAAGACAAGGTTTGATCTTATCTATTTTTTATCTGATGATGCTGGCTCCACCAAATAGGAGTTATCTGTAAAGAAAATAACGCGATTAATGTCCCGGCTGCCGAAGCCTTTATGGAGACCTCTCAGTTTTTGCTACTCGGAGAACTCCAATTAAATGTAACTCTGTAAACCTGAGCAAACCAAACCCTTATCTGAGAACATGCAACGCTCCTAAATTAAATTTGCGGATTGGGTAAACCCTGTGGAAAGGGTTCAGGCTTTCTTTGCTCCTTTTGTTGTTTTTTTGTGTGTGTGTGTGTGTGTGTGTGAAGGGGACACAGAGACACTGTTCTGAATCAAACCTGAGTTCCTCTCCCCTCGCCTGGCAGGGAGCGCGCATACCACTAACAAGTGCTATTACTGCATTTACGTCATTGAAGAATTTTCTCTTTCTGGCGTGCTCTCTGGCATCGCACAGCTGAAGGGGCTCCAGGAAAAAAAGCAAACTTCTGCTGTCCTGACAGGGCGACAAGGCAGACACATGAAAGGCTGGTCCCCTGGCCCTGCAAGGGATGCAGCATGAGCATCTGCTGAGGGTCACGGTGCCCACAGCTCACCCCAAGTACCACCTGGATCTCCCTCAGTCCAAAAGGATCATCCTAATAAGATATCCAGAGGCTGGAACATCTCCAGTAGATGTCTGGAAAAAAAATTAGAGAGACCTTCCTCAAGCTGGGAGATTTCTTAGTTCTCCAGCATTTTGGAGACCCCAGGGAGCGCCCTGTGGCACTTTCAAGAAAGACCGACACCTTGGTCCTGTTATACAAAGGGGGAAAAGGGCACAGAAAATCTTAAATATCAAGGCACATCAGACCAGCAGCTTCCAACTGGGCAGTGCCCAGCTGTCTCCAGCATCTCCAGCTTCTCCTTTGAGGTCCAGAAGCTGGAGAGACCCACAGCAGCAGGAACGAGGCTGGGCTGGAAAAGGGACAATCATTCCTCTTTAAGCTGAGACGTTAGTGATGCCACCCTGGGCATCACCCCCAGGGTTTCCCAGGGAAAGCAAACCAGGCGCAGCACTTGATGCAAAGGGGCAGCAGGACCTGGGTAGAAGAGTTGGTTTCACCATGAGCAGGTTCACCATGAATGGGTTCATTCACTGCAATTCTGATTTTTTGGCTTTGCTTTTCTGTGCAAAAGCAAAACATCATTTCTGGCTGATCTCACCTGAACTATTTCCAAACTGCTTTTCCTCTGAGTTCTCTGGGTTTGGAATCAGTCTGAAAAAATTAATTGTGCACCCAGTCCTAGGGTTTTACTCTATCAGCTGGGTTGAGAGCTCCCTGAGCTGCACTTTGGCTGCAGTAAGCTCCAAGATGGAAAAATAGGTTCCTGTCCTGAAATCTCTCTCAGCCTCTTGTTGGTTCAAGGCACTAATAGGAAGAACTCACCCCATGAAATTAGAAAAAAAGAAAAAAAGCTTTAAAATTTCTACAGTCAGGAAAAACAGCAATCAGAAGAAAGTACACATACCTGTTGGTTGTTGTTTTCAATTACAGTATAAATATTTTATGTTTTTAAATTTCAGAAACCTTTGGAAAAATCTTCCTTCTTTCTCTATCATCTTTATCTAAACCTACTTTGTCCACTTAAAACTTCATTTCACAGGATTAATGTTACTGGCCTTTGCTTTGCCTCTTTATGTTTGGTCCCCTCACCCCCCATTGTCTTTGTTCATGGAAGATCATCAACAAAATTCCCTTGTTGTTAGTGAAAGTCTTTTTTTTGATAAACATTGCTTGCTATATACATCTTTTTGTTTAAAAATGGCAGTGCTACTTAATAACAAACTCTGAGGCCTTAACATCTGAGCGTTGCAATCCTGGCTGGAAATAATTTAAAACAACTTCACCAGATGTATAGGGCAGGGGCAAATCACAAATCCACTTTGTTCACAACCACTTGGAATAACTAACCTGAAGTCATCAGCAATGGCCACATCTGACCCTAGGCAGAGCATCTCTTGGCAATGGTAGATCCCAGATATTCAGCTGATCTCCACATCACCTTCAGCTGATCCCTGTTGATGTTCAGATTAGCTGAAGGTTTTGTGACATGCTGAATTTGAGGGGACTGGCCGCTCCTGACACGGAGAACGATGACTTGGGGGTCCTCAGTGTATGTCAAGAAGGCAGTGGACAATGAAGTTGTCACCCTTGGCAACAACCAAGCCTGCCTAGACCTGTATCTGACCTTCCTCTCCTCTGATATGGACCTATTCATCTTCCCCTGATTCTGGCAAAAGCTCTCACGTAGACTATTAGGGCAGGAGCCCAAACCTTGCAAACGCTCACCCCATCCCACCTTGTAACACACCTCCGAGATGCGATGGGCCTCGTCGCTTTGCTAATCAAAGAGCTTGCCCACGGCGAGCCGAGGAAATCAGTTACGTGCAGTAAAACTGAAATTTCCATTCCTTGTGTAAACACCATGTATCTCTCCAACGGTGTCCATAAAAATGCGGGAAAGTGCAAACTCAGCAGCTGGAATAGGCCGGGTACCTCCGTGCAGCGAGTGTATACCAGGTGGTCTCTGTCATGGGAGGTGATTTATGTGAACTCGCTCCCTCTTGGGCTGCTTTTATTTAGTTAGTGGGAGTTTGACAGCCCAGAGGTCATAGACACTCCAGTCACTAGTGGTTTCTCTACTGAAATGGAGAAATGCCTTTATGGAGGGGAGGGGGAGAACAGGATGGGATGGGGAAAGAAGAACTGAGCTGAATGCATGCTAGTGTCAACCGCTGGAAAAACAGCAGGTCCATAAATAGTAAAGGGTTTGGAAGACGAGGGGCGATGAATAGTGCCTTAATCAAAAACGAAATGTCAAGGGAGGAGGGGGAAAGGGCCTCTCTATTTATCCTCTCTTGCATGAGATTTAAAACCAGGGAGACAGCATCCTTGGGGACCTCACAATGAATTTTTCCTGTGCATCCAAGGAAGGAGTTTGCCCAGGCTTCTCATAGCTTTTTTTTTTTTGCTTTGCTTTTTTATTATTTTTTTTAACCACGTTCGGCTAGATTTTTGGAAAATGAGTTCATGACCCTGCTTCTTACTTACTGCTGTCTTTCTCTTCAGACTTGTGCAAGACACTTATAATAAATCCTTGCCTCAGTTTAATCAGGCTGTGGGAGAGCATAGGGAGAGCAGCCCTCTTGGAGACATCCTTGGGGAGCTCCAGGGGAAAGATTCGGAGAGGAAAAGCAGCACATCCCCAAGGGCTCAGATACAGCTGAGGTTCTGTACATCCCTGAGATGTGGCACCTCAGTTGTGCTGTGGTAAATAATCATAGAACCACAGAATGCTTTGGGTTGAAGGGACCTTCAAAGCTCATCCAGTGCCACCCCTGCCATGAGCAGGGACATCTTCACCAGCTCAGGTTGCTCAGAGCCCCATCCAGCCTGGCCTGGGATGTCTCCAGAGATGGGAAACCTGTTCCAGTATTTTACCACTCTCATTTCTTCCTCATGTCTAGCCTCAATCTCCCCTCTTTTAGTCTAAAACCATCACCCATTTTTCCTATCACAACAGGCCCTGCTAAACATTCTGTCCCCATCCTTCTTGCAGGCTCCTTTTAGGTACTGAAAGGCCGCAATAAGGTCTCCCTGGAGCATCAATACTCCTGATTTACTCAGCAAACCAGTGGAAGAGCATCTCTGAAAGCCACGGTACTTAGGCCAGTTGCATTTCCTCTGAGATTCAAAGCCTGGGACCTGAGACATCGTTACGCCCTCGCTTTCCATGCGCGGCACATGTGCCTTTAACTTTGTCTTCATTAGAAAGACGTAATTTGTGATCTCAGCGGTACCTCCGCACAGAGCCGGGATTAGTGCTGTTGGCTTTCGTGGAGCTACTCTGGATTTACATCAAGGTAAATGAGATCAGTCCATTAGCCTCCCTGGCAAGCTCCCTGGAACATGGTTACAATTTAATCTGGTCCCTGAAATGCTCTAGTTTTGGCCAATGGCTTCCCCTCCCCATTAGAACGTATACATCAAGGTCACCAAATCCCAGATGTCCTCCAAGGTCCTGATTTCAAGCCGGACACTTTACTGCTAGAAGAAAAATAGTCTGGGTCTTATTTTCTAGCATTTACAGCCCAGGAAATGCAGGAAGCTGTTCAGTTCAGGTTTTTCTTTTGTGACAGATTGGCTTTTTCATACATCTGCTGATACAACGCTCAAGGATAATTTGACTTTCCTTGGGGAAAAATCAACAGCTGGAAGATTTACAGAAAAAAAAGAGCTTTTCCCAGGAAAATCTCCCCGCAAGTTCATAGGAAACTGCAGTGACCTACAAAGCACAGAATAAGAGTTGATTGGACTGGAAGGGTTTGAGACAGCCATCATAGCTAATTCTTCCCTAAGGAAGAAATGGCTTTGCCTGTTTTGCGAAAGAAACCTACTCTATGGGAAGGGATTTGGATTTCATCCTGTGGGCAGTCCCCGTGCAGTCGATGGAAAGACTTCTGAAGGAAGAGTAGCAGAGCAGCGGAGGAACGTTATCTGGCTGAATTGGGCACTTGTCTCCCAGCAGTGTCACGAAGGGCCAACGAAAGGTCATAAACACTCAAAGATCTCATGATAAAGTGGACTTCATCCACGTAATCCCATTACAGAGGACCTGCTGGATGGTTCGTATCAAGTGAAGATAGGGAAGAGATGAAGGAAGAGCTCCTAAAGGAACATCAACATTTTTGTGGTCACTGCTGTCTATGTAGGCTGAGGAGAACTGCGGTGCAAAAGCAACGTGTTACCATTAAGCTGCAGGAATGACTCAACCCACATGAACAAGGGCTACTCCTCGCTCTTGGCTTGTGGACATCCCTCCTGCCGATGCCAACACAGGAGCCTTGGGACTCCAACCAGATCCTAGGGAGAATAAACCAGTGTCAAACATCTTCTTTCCAATTTGGGATGCTTTACCCACACCCTGAATATTCATCCAGAATGTCATGATTTGTCTGCTTTTGGACAGAAAAACAGTGGAAAAATATGGATCATATTGTTGTAAGACATATAAGTTTTATGACTCACCCAGAGCCTAACTGCTGTGTGATCAGTATTTCTGAAAATTGAGCAAATTATTAAGGTACTCGGCATGCACTTTAAGCTCATTATAAGCAGCCAGTTAAAAAAATCTTGTCCGTACGTGTTTTTTGCTCAATGAGGTGTTAAATAGGAGATGCCCTTTAAATAAACTAATCTGTCCACGAGAAAATATACAAAAGAAAGGCTCTGGAATGACATTTACCGCTCCCCAAGCATGTCAGAAACGCCGCCTGTCTTCTCACTCGCCATCGCCGAGGGAGAAAAGGATGAAGTGGGAAGGTCTCCTCCGTCTTAGCAAAACAGCTGCCGCAGACTTAAAAGGCGAGTGGTGAGGTAGAGAGGTCTGACCGAGATCACAGGCACTTCTGGGCAGATAGGATCTCCGGGAAGCGAAGACAAGGTGTGAGAAGTCTGTTCTTTCTTGTATCATCGCAAGGGCTCTTTTTTGAAGATAAGCCCATTTCAAGGGGGGAGGAGGAGGTGTCTTTGCACTTCAAGGGCGGGCGCGTTTCCACCTCCTCTCTGTTTGTTTTCTAATTTTCTTTTCACTCTCACGTCGGCTCTTCGTGACCTTCTCTCTCATCGGCATCACCGCCACCTCCTCGCAGGGCTCCGCAGACAGGGGTTAAGAGGCCTTGCAAGGGAAGGGAGTTTTACAGCAGGGTCTGGAGGAGATGGGCAAGGGCTCAGGTGGAAAGGATGTGGGGGAGGCGAGGCGGGGACGGAGATGCCACGGCACCCGAGTGTGCTTCAGAGGAGCAACCACCACAGTGATGGACCACAGGAGGGGTCCTGCCTCACCTTCAGGATTCCTAAGCACCATCCCCACACAGCACAGGTCCAGAAGAACATCATTGCTGGGGAACCTCAAAAAACACACCCAGAAATGAAGCACTTTAGCAGGCAACTGGCCCAGAGCTTCTGGTAAGGAGCACTCCCAGTTGGTTTCATCCAAGACCAAAACGAGGGTCTTCTTCTACCACCTCTCCGTATAAAATGGAGCTCTTGATTTTCAGTCTCTGCTACTTGACGGTCCTACAGAGTTCCCCAACTTCATGAAGCAGCAGAGGGAAATTTTGGAAATGCTCCATGAAAATACTCTTGCAAATACAAAAGGGTGGTGGGTTTTCTATGAAACCCAAGGATGGACAGCCAGCAGGAGTGCGTATAACTGCACTGTTATACTGAAAATAGTCACTTCTGCTAAATGTCTTGGTTCAGGGCTCTTCTGGAGACTTGAGATGTACAGAAAGCAATGAGAGATGATCAAACTCTGTGCTGTGGCATCTGAAACAGGAGGGAGAAATCTGAGTGCGGCTTGTCTGTGCTTTGTTGGATGCGTCGTGGGGTTGTTCATACAAAGCACAACCAAGCTCAGAAAATAAATAAGCAAAGAGAACAGAAGGGAGCATTGCCAGGGAGGAAGAGGGAAACTAAATGGGAAAGGTCGGTAATTTCCCACTTAACTCAGCCCGTGTCTCCAAACCCCTCTCCGCCGACCCCCTTTCTGATTACCCAACCTACAAACCCGGTAATACAATCACCTATCTTTTCATCAGCTCTTCCTTCCTCTGGGTCTAATCTCTTATGACACAAACGAGCGAGTTCAGGGTTTTATTAGTTGAAATGGGGGATTTCAGGCTCAGAACACGACCGGGAGCCCCCGCCGCTGAGCGGGGACCTGCCGGCAGGCTGTTGCCCGTGTCAGGTTGTTGTACAAACATTACCTCCTGCAAATCCCCGGCTTGGTCACCAAGTCAAGCGGTGGAGACAGTTTGCCCAGTAGTTTGACCTTTCACCTCCCCTTTACTAAATAGACCTAATTACTGCGTTTGTCTGTCATTTAAGCAACAAATGACTCCATTGAGGTCATCTGAGGGAAGCTGGAGTTCTTAGCTGTCATCTCGAGAGAGCTCGGCTAATTTTATCCTGCTGGGGAAGAAAGCCCTGTGAAATTTTGCTGGAAGGCTCGGTTACAATTGCTGTTTCCTGGGAAGGGTTTGGTGACACGCTCGCTGCTGGAGAGAGCAAGGGATGCCCCTACCAGCTCCTCCGAGTTCACAGTCCTGTGTGGTTTACAGCGATTGTAGGAGAAACCTTATAGGATAAACTTCCTGGGACCATCTAAAGCAAAGATGATAATAATAATAATAATAATAATAAATGATAATATTATCTGTAATTTTATTTTCTAAATTCATATTTTGCCATTGGAAATGCCCAAACTCCCAGGGCACGGACCAACCTTTGTGCAGGCAAAACGAGAGCCAGACACTACAGATGCATTGGTTTTGGTGGTAGTTCCTCTGCAGTTTTCAGGACTTGCAGTTCTGATGAATTCCAATGGTGTGCTTTATGGGTAACATGCAAAATATTGATGAAAGCGGTTACACCTGGAGAAAACTCAAAGAAACCAAAATGTGTGCAAGGAAAGACAAAGCAAACTTAGCAAACAGTAATGTTTCCCTCCTGCCTATATACATAGTAATCTCAAAATTAATTGTGGGAGATAAAAATACCTGTCTACACAGAGAATCACAGAAAATACTCTATGTGTCTACTTGCACATAAGCAGATTTGTATAGAAGTAGGTCTGGAAGAGGCATAAAATAGGTCACCTTGTCTACCTATGGATTCTGTCAGCTCCATCAGATCCATTCCTGAGAGACATGAGCTTGACTTATCTTCAGCCCCTTTCCTCTCCCAGCAGTGGAGAATCTCAGTCTCTCCAGGCCACCCCTCACACATCCCTCCCTGACAAAACCAATATATCTAAGCTCAAGTGCAACACACAGGGTCCCTGCTAAGACATGTTTAGACAAGACATGCCAAGGCTAGTCCTTCATCTCGTTTATATCACCCCTCTCTTCCCTAGCCTGGGCATTTCCCTGCATTTCCAGCTCTTTCACCTCTAGAACACCACTGGTAAGGATGTTTTTTCCAGCCTGCCCCTTTGGCTGCATCTCCCTTCTCTGTGCATCTCGTGCTCTGGCTCTTGTTGCATCAGATATCAGGTGTCTGTCCTCACCTTGCAGCCCATCCCCACCTGTGCCTTCCTCTGCCCTGCAGATTTAAGATCTGGTCTCCTAATCTGCCAGGACCCTGCCTCCATCCCTGCCTTGCTTAATTTCCACGGGCACCTCCCTGTTTTCTGCTGGGCTCCTCCTCCATAGGCAAGGGGGTCCCCCTTAAACATCTGCAAAACATCTCCAGCCTCCTCAGCCCCCTCTGTAAAGTTCTCCACCACCGTGGTGCCTTGAAGACAAAACAAAACATGACAGCAGCCTCAATTGTTGTTGTTCCCATCGTGCTAATATCAACTAAGCGCTTCCTCCCCCTGTCCCCGTCTGTCTCCATCCATCTACGGTCTCTTCTCCCAGGCTTTGCTCCACCACCCTGGCAGGCTCAGCCCAGGCTGAGCTCAGCCTTTGCCACCAGCAAAAATCACCCCTTGGGCCACCCCAGGGGGAAAACACCTTGCTTGGAGCTGGTTCAAAGTGTCAGAGCCCTCCTGCTTCAAATGGGAGCAAAGACTGGCTTTTATCCTGAATTTCTGCAGCCCCAAGCAGGTCAGGAAAGCCCGTCCCAAAATCAAAGAGACGAACACCCATGGCTGAGGTTTGAAAGGTGAGAAGATGGTGACTGATGCAGGCACGCTCAGCGCTCTCATTCAGTCCCATCTTTCAGCAGGGCTTAGATTAAATCTGTCAAAACCAGGTCTTTTTCTCTCCCTTTGCACTCCCCCTTTCCCTGCCAACACAAGGACGCATCGCTCAAGGTGTGTATTATTGGCAAAATGCAAAGTTCTTTATGGTGCGAAGCAACCCTGCCACGAGGCAAAGAAATTAGCTAATCAAGGGACTAAATGTCTGATTGTATTTTTGCTTTACTGGTGGGTGAGTCCCAGGGAGCCTCCCAGGGATTTATGTCCTTTCTACAAGCAAAGATTTGCTCCATCAGAACCACTACAGAAGCAGCTGAAATAATCTTGCAATGTTATCCTAGTCTGGAGGTGAGAGCTGTATTATATTATCTGTAAAGGGTTAAATTGGAATAGAGGAAAATACAACCAAAAAAACCCTCATCTTGCTGTGTTTGCCAGCATCTCATAAGCAGCGTGTGTTGGAGAATGTCACAGTTTTGCTGTCGCATCCCATCCCCAGGTGCATGTGGCTTTGCAGGGGGGGCTCATGTCCCTCATCACCTGAAATACAAAAGGGTTTTGGTGGGGAGAGTGGACCCTAAATAAAATGCACCCATTAACAACGATTTGCTGGCTGTAGAGTTTTTCATGTGCAAATAACAGAAGCAGGAAAACAGAGAAGGAACTTTATCATTCAGCTGTTGCAAAATTTAAATAAACATGATTTCTTATGCTCAAAGGACATTTTGATGAAAAGGTTAATGTTATTACAGGTGCTTAAAGGGCTCTAAAATCCTTATATCACTACGCGGGATGAAAATGTACAGAAAGAGACAGCGAACATTGGAATAACATCCTCCTTAGCTCCTTCACTGACAGATGCCCTGGTTTGTTGGAGCACAGGCAGTATTTTAATAGGGTTGAAACACAGCCTTCAAGTTTCTAGAGTTTCATGTGAAAGCAAATTTTTCAACCCAACTTTTTATTTTTTCTTGCCCCCCAAATCTTGCATCCTTCCCTCTCTTCTCCATCACCACACGTATGCCAAGGGAATGCAGCAACACCTCCGAGGGCCAAGTTCTCCTTTTCCTTCTTAACGAGATGACAGATTTTGATTTGATTTTGGCATCTCTATGCTGGCAAAAGGGTTGGTCCTACCTCCCGTGTTTTGGTACCGGGTTTGCAGAGACGTTAGAGGAAGTAACAACACCTCCCGGGATTGGAATGGGGAAAAGAAGCAGCATAAAAAATATTGCTATGTACTTAAAAAAATAATAATAAAAAGGAGAGAGATAGTTGCAACATCTTACCTAGTTCTCGGCACATTTTAGTTCAAGGAAAGTGTGCGTGAAAAATCAAGAGAAGCTCCTGAGGTTTGGACTGAAGGATTGAAGTCAGTGTTTGTTGTGGAAAGGGATGGGGAGGTTGTTTGTGGAGATGGGTCAGGATGGGACCCTCGAGTACAAACCTCAGGTGTGAGCCAAACAGCCCAACCCAACCATGGACCCTTGTGTTTTATCAATTTGTATTGAGGATCAGCGAAATCAACTCAAGACGTACTTTTCAGGAAAAATAAATATCTATGGGAAAGAATTGTCCAAAAAAAAAAAAAAAANAAAAAAAAAAAGAAAAGAAACAAAATAAAATAAAGAGTGTGATGGAGCCTTTGAGCCAAGCAGTGGGAGCACTGACCTCCTGCTGTCTGTGTACCCTTCTTGAATAAATATTTCTGTCATGCACAGATAAAAGATTATTTTTATAACACAATTAGCTTCTTTCCAGTGCTCCACTAGTTTTGCTCTCTAGGCAAAACACAGAATTTCAGTTGCTCTACATTGAATGGGTAAGTGGAAACATCCCGACGCACAAAAATTACATGAACAGCCTGATAAGAAAGTGGAAAAGAGATTATCTATGTATTTATTTTTTTTCTCCCTTCCATAAATCTGATTGCTGCGATTGCCTGGGCTTGTGATTGCCTCTGGTCTTGGCATCGATATAATACTATCAATGGATGTGCAGGTCATAGAATCATTTTGGTTGGAAAAGACCTTTACGATCACCGAGTCCAACCATTAACCCAACACTGCCAATTCCACCACTAAACCTGAAATGTTTTGCATTTGTGTCACTCTGCTTCCTTTCCATCAACAGTAAACCATTGGAAATACAGTCCTTTTCTTTTTCTCTTTTTTGAAGAACAATGCATTAAAAGCTGAAGCAAAGGACACTGGCTATCAAACAGCCTAGCCAAAAAGTGCAGCCCATCTCCAGAACTGCTAACACCGCTGGCTCTGATTTATAGATTGTTCCAGCTGAAGACTATTTACCCCATTTCCTCATGGTTGTCTCCTCCTAGCCATGTATTAATTAGATCCAGCCACCAGCAACGCTCCTCTAGCTTCCTCGAGCTTGTGCTTGGGATGCTTTGGAGTTCATTTTTAATAGACTCGTGTCCTTTTAAACCCCCTTCACCCTTTAAAAAAAGATCTTTTGCAAGCCAGAGAGGCAACAAACCCCGTCGCTGTTCTCACACGCACGGACCCACACGCACAGTGGTCGCCCATGGTGGCTTCTGCGGGTTTGCCTTAGTTAAATAAATGTCCTTCCCTCCACATTTGAAGTGTTCCCAGTGGAAGAGTGAGGTAACCTGATTTTGTTATCTAAAACAACCGCCGGGTTTTTTTAAAGGATGACCTCCATGTGTCTGTGTATATACAGGCACACACGCACATGCGAGCAGAAACGCACATAAAAGACCCCGTTATGAGTTTCCAACTTGGGTAAACCTCCTCTAGACCTCATTAAGATTTGGGCTGGACTTGGCTCCAAGGCTCAAACTCCATCTGCTCCCCTCAAAAGATCTTTGTTAAGCGTGTTTTCGTGTCATGGGGCTGAGGAAAGCTGATACATAGAGTGTTTTTTTGGCCCTGGGCTGCTCCTATTCTCCTTTTAAAATTTGGGGTAAATCAAGAGTAAAGCGGGGCTTGGTTTACCAGGCTGCATTTGAAGTATTGGCTGATGTAGGGCTGTAGCAACTCGCCCTTGCAAAGCATTTTCTCTGTTCCCTGGCTCCAGTGCAATGCAGTAAGGGTTTCAGATAGATTTTGCCCTTTACCCCATCAGATTCTGCACAGAGGAAAAAAAAAATAAAGACAGTAAACCCCAGAAAAGCTGCAGGATTGCAAAACCACAACCAATTTGGACCTGTTGTTGGCCTCTTCTACCTCTCATCCCCCTTCCTTATCTCTCCCTCTGCCCTTTCCCTTCCCCTTTAAGCCGCAGGGAGCAGCACCGTGGTCATTTATCAGCGTCTTTGGGCGTTTGTGTCTCCCCAGTCCTCCTGTGCCGAATTTCCACCCCAAAGCACCCTCAGCCCTCTCTTCCCCCCACCCCTGGGTGAGGAATCCCCCACTGACCGTGCCCGGGCACCCGGGCTGTGCAGCGGGACACACCACTGCTCTCTTCTGGAGAATTATATATTATAGTCTGCCTATTTCTAGGAGCAGGGAGATTTAATTTTCTCTAGGTTAAAAGCTGGAGATAAACTGACAAAAGCCCAGAGCTCTGCAGTAACTGAAACTAGTTAATGCACCCCCCCAAAATAACTCATATTCTGCTTTAGACTGGTGCATCACATTTTATAATAAACCAATTTCTCCTCTCCCACCCTTCAGCAGGGCGAAGAGGCTCTGTGGTATCTTGGTTACGGCACTTAATTAGGTTGGTTTCACTGGTTTTGAAAAATAGAACTTGGTTTCATAACGGAGAGTGAAACCACAGACAAGACGGTGTTGTAATTGGAATTAGAGAGATAAGGGAGAAAGCGATCCCAGATGCACTGGGGGGAGAAAGCAGGACTTAAACCAGGTTTAAACAGATGTTCCGATGTCTGGATTTTGCCAAACATTTCATATTCAAAATGTCCAAGGTTTTTATTTGAACCTTGTCTCCCCAGATGGGAAAAACCTGTTGAGATCAAATAAAAGCATCAACCTGCCTCTTTACCAGCACATGACTCAAACAAGTTGTCTTTTTTTTTCTTTTTTTAATGTTTGAAGGGCTTCAATTATCTGCTTTTATGTTGTCGTGTGGTCGCAGTTGTATTTCAGAAAGGTGGACTGAAATTTTGGGGCATTGCTGCTCTCAGCTGACGGCAGCAGAAGTAGCAGAGAATGGAGACAAAAGCCCAAGAGGCTCTTCTTGCTGGGCTATAAACCCACGAGTGATAAGATTTTGTTATCATGCGATTCTAGGGAGGTTTAGATAAGCTTGTGGGTGATTTAATAAGATCCAAGCTGAACTTTCAGACTCTCGGAGAAGTCTGTATCACTTTAATTGCTCTGGGGAGAGGAAAAATTAAGAGTTTCATTCATTTTATTTAAAGTATTGCAAAGCTCAACATATGCATTGTTATTCATATAACCCCAGGATTAAATCACTGATAACTAGTGGCTATAACTTATAAAGGAATATTGCTGCAAGAACAACCAGATGGACACGTTCAGCCGCAGGATGTAAAACACCGGCAAAAACCAGACCTGCAGCAGAGGCAGATAACGGGGTGAAATCCTGACCCTGCCGAAACGAGCAGCAAACCCCTGCGGTCTGGAGAGGACCAAAAAATTCACCCACATTTGTCCCTTATCACCGCGCACAGCTGTGGAGCCAGGGACGGATTTGGGGTAAAAACCTGCGGCTTGAGGGATGCTGCTGGCGTTGGGGGTCTGGAGCACAGGGCTTGTCCTGCATCCTGTGCTTGCTTTGAAAAGAAATAAATGTATCGCTTGGGCAAAGGCTGTCAGGGAAGATGGAGGATGGAGGAAAGGTTTTAACCTTCAAAATAAGATTTATGAGAGGGAGATAGCAGATTCCTTCCCAAAACAGTGAAAGGAAACCCATATAAATTGAAATACAGGAGACCTAGATCCTCTTTGCACACTCTAAACTCCTATTGATGGTACTAACTTATCTAATTTGTAATATCTAATCACTACTATCTACTGTGCATAGCGTATAGCAAAAAAATCCATATACAAATACAAACATACATACGTATGCACACAAATGCAGGCACAGGTCAACTTGTTAATTTATTAGAGCGTTGTGGTGAAGCAAATCAGGATTCATAAATACAAACTCAGGCTAACAATGAAAATTCGACTGCACACTGGCACTGTTGTTCAAGCAAGGTCCAGGTCTTGTTCCTTGCCTTTGCCTGAGTATCTGGGAATTATCTTCTCTGTGTCCTTAATGTTGTTGCCTGTAAAACAGTAAAAACTACTTTTGCCTACCCAATCCTTAGTTTACACAGTTACATGCTACAGCTCACTCTTTTTCCACTCAAAAAGCAGCGTTTCTACTTCAGATCATGTCTCCTTGCAAATCAAAAATGAAACAACCCAGCAGCCCTAAATGTATTTCTAATTTCCTTCAAATAAACCATTTTGCTATGTCTGGAAAGTATATTCTAAGAAGGAAAGTGGGGAGGAAGAGCTATCAAGATATTTCTTGATCTGTTGTTTTTATACTCGTCATAAGAATATCTCTTTTTAAAAAAAAAAATAATTTCTTGTTTTCCTTTCTTAAATTCCTTTTATCCATACAATCTTCCTTAACCCACATCTAAATTTAATTTTAAAAAATTAAAAATTCATGTTTTTTTTCCGGGGAATATCTGTAGCATCAGCACATTACAAAGATACACACAAAACCCTGTACACAGCCGGTATCCAGAGAAGCCGCCTACACTTAAAGTATGTTTTTTCGTAAGTAGAAAACTCCATAAATAAAAGTCAAAGCTGTACTCTGTAAATGGTAGGAATACAACCTGGGTGTGAATAGTCCCTCTTAAATTCTTTGTAATCCCGGCAGGAAACAAATGTCATGTCGGAGGGGGATCTAAAAGACAAATTGCTCCTATGTTTGCAATCAAGGCTGCGTTAGGCTGATGAATCCAAAAGCAGCGTGTAAATTAATAAAAGCATGCCCAGGACTTTCGAGCAGATGCATGACACTGACATTTAGCTGTTCCAATTAATTAAAAAGAAAGCTTAATCAGGACCCTGTTCCAAACACACGGAAATCAATGATTCTTTTTCATTTCCAGAGAATTTGGTCAAGGTTCAGCTATTTAAAGAACAAATGTTCACATTCCTGGGGCAGAGGGATCTGCTGCCCTGACATCATTTCTCAAATTGCAGAAAAGGTGCAGTTTGCTTTGTGCTGCAACGATTTTGAAAAGGTATTTGGAGCAGCTCATTATTTCTGTCTCTTGAATTGTAGCACTCCGCCTACAATTATTATTGGGACCATTCAGCTTTTTTTTATATCTATATATATACACACATATATTTTTATTTTATTTTTTATATATATATATATTTTTTAAAGAGGGAGGGGAGCAATCCTCGTGCTTGCAAACAAACTCACAGGCAGTGCGGCCAAATCTATTATTGTGATGATGGGAGAAAATGAATTTGCAGAAGCACGATAGGCAAAGCTTACCTGGGCAAAGAAAGTGCGTTATGTGCACATTAAAACACGGACCCTTTTGGGGGATTTGGGGCCAGGATGTTGGCTGGGCTCAGCCTTGCAGTAATTATAGACACCGAGGGTGCGGAGGGGAAGGAAACAAAGCTAAATCCAAGTTGCACGTTCATAAATATGCAGGAGGTTATTCTCCTGTTTGATTGCATAAATCTTCCGTGAGCGGTCTGTGTGCGCCTGGAATGCGAGGAGCGGGCTGAGCCAAGGCGAGTCCTGTCCAAATTTCACTACTTTCCAAACGATGCCTCATTTATTAGTGCAGGCAGCTCCGAGTCTCCGGGGATTAACGTCTTGGCCGCCCAGAGTGATCAGATTCGAGATCAGGAGGAGCCCCGGAGTCTGAAGCGAGATGAGCTTCACTCAGCTATGGCAGGGACTTGGGATGCAGAATAACTTTATTTTTATTAAACAGCAGCACAAGGCACATCTAAAATGCTCCCAGCACGGAAGAGCCAGCAAAATAAAAGTTTTGAAGTGACCAAACCATCATGGGTACTTACATATAGATTATTGAAGTTAGTGTCGTCATGTATTATAATCACTTTTCAACAGAAATTGTATAATAATTAAAAGTGCAATAATTGCCTAATAATTAAAAGTGTGATAAATGCACTTTTTGCCACAGCTGCTTGACATATTTTGAAAAAAAAGGCTTAATTTTACAAATATTTAAGCAAAAGGAAGAGGATCAGTTGCAGGTTTGCTCCCTGCTTCACCAAAAACAAGTGTTTTCCAGCAACACATCATCCTCCCCGTAAATGTCATGTTTGGTATCGGTGGATCTTTTGGAGCTGAAGCTTGTTTCTCACATACTTTTTCTTTTTTCCTGCTTAATTAATCCAAAATTAACTCTGTAAACCACCAGACCATCCATGGTGCCTCCCTAACGAGAAGCTTCTTGATGTGTAGCAAAGCAGTGAAAGAGTTAATAGCTCCGTTTGCAACCAAAAGGAGAGAATCTCCACTTAAACCTTCCTGAAAACAACTCTGGGCCCCAGTGCCATTAACTGAATGTATTATATATGCATATATTTGAGGTACCTCGGTTTAGAGGTATACAATACACTGCATTCTGCCCACATCTCTTGATTTTCAGCAGATAGCACAACAGGAAATTAATAAAACTGAGGTTATCCATTTCTAAATCAACTGCAAGCTAAATCTCATCCTCTAATTGCAAGAAAACCTATCTGACTCCTTGTTTAGTGTTCAAATTTAGCTGGAAGACACTAAGCATAATTCTATGTTATAGATACACCAACTTATTAGCAAAGACTTGGGGCTAAAATCTTTTCTTCTTGTTTGCATAGAAGGGATGAAGAGGAGGGGATGGGAGGGATGAAATGGCTTCTTGCTCCTCTGGCATCTGACATCGATTGCACCAGGTTTTTGTGAGACCCTCCTTGAAAATGGCCGAGAAATTACCATAAAATCTTGATGAAGACTTCCATGAAATCTCACTATAATTTGAGAGCATCCTGCTATGCAACAGGGACATTTTGGAGCTTCAGTGGGAGCCAGATGCCTCACACAAATGCCCTGGAGCAAATCTCTCTGCAGACTTCTGCAATTATTATTCTCTGCCCATGGGCAAAAGCAATAAAAATAAATATGTTCCTGCTTGTTGGCAGTCCTAGTCCTCAGTGGGGGGGTGAAACCTGCCCTCCCTAGAGAAGCTGATACCCAGAGAGAGTCTGCATTTTTGGCAGAGGGGAAGGATGCTCAGCAGGTAGCATCTCAGTATCAATCAGCCATGGGCAGCATCTCCCAGTAGCCTGGGTGTATCATAGAACCCGAGACTCATTTTGGTTGGAAGAGACCCTCAAGATCATCGAGTCCAACCATTGACTTGGGATGCCAGGAGGAGAAGCCCCTTCCAAATCCCACATGGGCTCGTTGCATCCCGCCCTGGAGGGGCTGGAGGTTCAGTGGAGTCTTGGAAAGCCACAAGGATTTGGCTCATGGAAAGAGGGGTGGACACGGAGTCTTTCGTCTCTCTTTTTTTGGGTGAGCATCCAGCAAGTGTCAGGGGGATAGGTGCATACGTGTGCGGCTGCACATGGTCAGGCTGCCCTGTGCCCCAGAATAGGACTCAAGAGCTAAAAAGAATGACCAAAATATATATATATTTTTGATATTTTTCCTGCTAATTCCAGGAAACCGTCCCAAATTCCCCTTGCAAGGTAACCCGTTCCAGTTCACTGGGGAAAGGAAGTTTAAAGCAGACTGTTTGTCCCCAGTCTCAGACACACGGACACACACCAGGGGAAAGCTTTGGACACCATAAAACAAGGCAATTGGGAAAGGGAAAAGAACTAGCAACATTGTTGGCCATTAATAGCTCTTTTCGCCCTGAAACGTAGATCTGTAATTGTTAACAAACTGTAATAGAAACAATTGGTGCCTCCAGCAACGACAGAAAAGCAGCATCAGAAGGGCCAGATCTAAATTTACATCTCCCATTTACTAGAAAGTGTTTTTTGCAATGGGAACCCTTTCAGCATTGTTTCAGGGCGAGCTCTATTTAGTGTCTTGCAGGAAAAGCAGGTCCTAGGATTTCCTCATGAGTTACAAATGGATCCCACCAGGCCAAACTCCAGGTTAATATACTGCCCCAGCCCTCGGTGGAGTTGCAGGAGGAGTCATTTGGCACTGGACTTTGGCCCGTGTATTATTAAGGATGACATTCTTCGCACACGCCTTTCAGGCAGATTTTCTTTCTTTTCTTTTTTTTTTTTTTTTGTTACTCTGGAGAATTAGAACATTTTCGGATGCAACAAAGAGGAGGGAGGAGGAAAGAGGACCTGGGTGTTAAGCGATAAGCAATTGAACTGTAGCTATTTTCAAGCTCGTAAGAGCTTAGAACTCTTAGAAATAGAGAGTAGGTGGGAGGTTTTTGGTGGATGGACCAGACCACTGCAGCAAGCAGTCCACACAGCAAGATGACTTGGTGTGCGCTTGCGATCCACTCTGCTCAGAGCCCGTTAAGGTGCTCCATAGTGCAATCAGTGCAACTCAACGGGAGTCAAGAGGCTGCAAAATCCACAGCGGCTTCAACCCGGAGCAGGGAGGACTCCTGTCATCACACTGACTTTAGTCCTCCAAGCAAAAAAATCTCAGCTCTGTGACTTCTGGCGGTTTATCTCTAAAAGCAAAAAGGAGGCATCGATTTCTTCACATTGCCTGAAAACCAGCTTTTTGCCCTGCACCTTGCAGAGAGGTCCGATGCTGGGCAGAGGATGTAAAGCCATGTGCGATTCTCATCTGCTCAGCTCCTCGGGGAAAGGATCAGCGTGATTTATTCAAGCCAGAATTTGCAAGGTATCCTTCCTATTGTTTGCGAGCCGCTGTGAAGCTTGGACGGCAGGCGGAGGGGTCAGAGCCAAGGCAGAGAACAGAGATTTGCCGAGATCACGCAATGCTCCAAGCCTGTGGCTGCAGTAAACAGAATCTCCTGAAAGGTCACATCTTCGGGCTCCCGCTGCAATTGCCAAAGGAAACTGCAATCATTTTTCAGTCCTTTAAACGCCAGACTCAAATGTACTCAGCCACAATTTTCCTACATGTTCCTGGTTTGTGAGGAGACCACTTAGGAGTCATTTCCTTGCCAAGAAAAGCTTCTTTTTCCTCCTGAACCCGGAATAGACCCAGGCAGCCCTCTGCAAAGTTTGGGGTCAGGGCACAAGGGATGAGACTTTGCAACCGGACACCCCAAAGCCGGTGCCTTTTGCAGCATCGGCAAAGCAATCTGGAAAACCAAAATACTTTATTTGCCATTCAAAAAAACTCCCCGTCATGTCTATTGGCTTCGTAAGAAGGATCAGCTCAGGGCTGAGATATTGCAATACTTTTCTGGGCAGAAAATCACTAATTGCATCTCTTTTTCCTCTTCTAAATCATCCGTGAAAAATCTCAACGTTTCTCACGACTGCCTTTTTTTTTTTTTTTCCCCAGTAATGACTGCGTTTATAAAACCACTTTTCACCCCTTATTTACAGCAGGGAATTGGCTCTATCCTTGTCACTCATCTTCCCCAAACACCCAGCAAAAAACTCAGCCCTCCTGGCACGGGCTACAACCCACCCGACCGATGCACATCACCAGCTCCCGAGCTTAAGTGCGACCCCGGCGTGAATTAAGTGCTGTCAAACCTGGCACGAAAAGTCCACCCCGAGGACTGACCCTCCATGAATAGCCACTGTGTTTACGTGAACCGCCCGACAGATTGCTTCTCTCTTTAGCCAGAGCCTCAACGTATGTCAATAAAAATCTCTGGGTTTCATTAGGCAGCCCCTGCCTGGATACATAAATAATAAGGCTGTTGTCAGATCTCCCCATGGTGTGTAAGGGCAGATCTGGAAACCTGAAGGCCACGACCTTCATGTTTCTCAGCAGGGACCGAAACGCCCTCGGAGCCAAAGTAGTGGGAAAATGAGAGTCTGTGTTATGCTTTAACATGATACTGACAGGCAAATGTAATTTCTCAGGGTTCACTCCGTTGAACAACTGATCTGGTTTATAATCCCGGCTGCAGCTCTGAGGCTGCTGCGGGAGGAGACGGGAGCTGGGTCGTGGGGGACCTGGAGGAGCTTCTTGAGGAGAGGGAGGAAAACCATGGCTGTGTTTGGGATGAGGAAGGTTAGAAAGAGGATGGGCTCGGTGCTCTGGGAGGGTTTTTGTGGCACAGGAGGGAAGCTTAGGGTCCTAACCCTACCCGGGGTAAAATCTCAGCAGGGTTGTGAAGAGGTGATGTGCACGGCCAGCCAAAGGGTTGCTGAGCTAGAAATAGTGAAGGGGGAATGATGGGAGGCTCTTCCTCTGACCTCCAGCCCCTTTCCCCTCCCATCCAATCCCTGATTTCTCCTACATCAAAGGCTCTGCTTGGCTGATCAGAGCAGGTGATGCTGGTGCAGGTGATGCTGGAGCAGGTGATGCTGGAGCAGCAGCCTGGCCCCACGGCATGGCCAGGAGGGACCCTGGACATGCAGATCAGTGTGGGTATGAAGAACCATGAGGGCTTTCCAATGCTGACACCTCCACAGCTCCAGCTCAGCCTGTCCTGGTAGGACCAGAACCAAAACCCATTCACCACCCATCTCCAAGCCACAAATCCCAGCCTCATCATGATGGGGGAAGAACAAGGGTGACATTTGTCACCTGAAAACAGGCCAGGGTGCAGGGAGGATGTTCTGGGGATGCTTGCAAACACTGCAAGGAGAAGCATGTGAGCAAACGGCTCAGTGAGGTTCCAGGATGCTTCTTCCATCATCCTGGCATCTGCTTGAGGGAGAGGCCACGGTGTTTGGGATGCTCTGCAGTGCCTGAGCGTACCACTTACCTATATATTGTCAGAGGAATTAACTACACACACAGATCAGCTCAGGGAAGGGTTTCCCCAGCTAAGGTGAAGCTTCAGGAACGGCCAAAAGGCTTTTCAGCCTCAGCACAGCGTTGCTGCCATAAGGGGCCTTTTGGCCAAAAGGGTCGAGGTGGACGCAGTTGCTGACACCGGCTGGGTCCCTCCTTTGCGAGCAATGGAGACAAAGGTACGAGACCGAATTCGAAGGGAGAAAAGGAGAAGGTCAGCAGATGACTTTATGAGCTGTGGAAGCAGCGGTGGCATTTTTCCAGGAGTACACTGTGTCTTCTGCCCAGGAATGTGTACCCTGCTCCCCGGGGGCCGGGTGACAGAGTTAATCACCCAACCGACAGGAGGGACGGGGATGTCCAGAGCAGGAAACGCTTCCCGGAGCGGTCGGGGGGTCCCGGAAAAGCCCCGTCCCGGCGCGGTGGGAGGAGAACCGTCCCTCCGCATGCGTTGCGTGCAAAGGCAACGCAGCCCGGTCCCTGTGTGGTCTAGAGGGGTTTTGCGTGTGTGGTCCTGCAAAGCCCTGCTCATCTGTCCAAAGGCTGCTAACTGCCTGCTGAATGACCACGTCTGTTTACTTTAGCTCTGTCTGCACCAACTGAACTCTGATCGCTGCCTTCCTCCAGCTGGGCCGGCTCAGGACCCCAACGTGAAGGAGAGCGGGAGAGAGATCTCTGTGTGTGTGAGGCTCAGAAAAAAAGGGAAAAAAAAAAAGAAAGAAAAGAATAGGCTGCAAATGGACTACAGTGTAAATCATGGCGAACAATTTATGGGCCATTTTCTCTCCCATCATTTCTTCTCTGATCCCCACCTCCCCCCTCCTCACTCAAACAGACCAGGCTCATAAATTGCCCGTGCTGAGTGCTGGCAGAAAGGTTTTTCATGTTCCTGACAGCTGCAATAAAAATATGCCTGTGTGTCTGGTAACTGTGTGTGCAAGAGGGGGAGGGAGCGAGATGGGTGCCGGTGCAGGGTGCTGGGTACTGGTGCACAGGAGATAGTTCAGAACTGGGGGGGGCTCTGTGTGCCTAGGACTGTTTTGGGGGCAGCAAGGTGGTGCAGGCATGTGTGCTGCAATTGCACATGTGTGCTGTGAAGGTGTGCATGTCCTGCGATTGCACGTTTGCATACTGTGATTGCATATGTATACTCTGATTGCATGTGTGCTGCAATTGCATGTGCGTGCTGTGTGTGCATGTGCTGTGATTGCACATGTGTGCTGTGATTGCACACGTGCTTTGAGTGTGTGCATGTCCTGTGATTGCACGTGCACTGCAACTGAAGGTGTGTCCACGTGCTGTGATTGCACGTGTGCTGTGATTGCATGTGTGCATACTGTGCTTGCATGCACATGCTCTGATTGCACGTGCACTGCAACTGCATGTGTGTGCATGTGCTGTGCTTGCACGTGTGAGCTGTGATTGCGTATGTGCTGCAGTTGCATGTGTGTGGGTGCTGTGTGTGCACGTTCATGCTGAGACTGCACATTCGTGCTGTGATTGCACGCTTGTGCTGCAATTGCACATGTACCGTGACTGCATCTACATGGGCTGTGATTGCACGTGTGTGCTAATCACAACTTTCTGCTGCAATTGCACATGTGCTGTGACTGCAGGCACGCACGTGTGCATTGATCTGTGCACACTGGGACTGCGTGTGGCCATACGTGCATTTCCCAGGCAATCACGTGTGTTTGCACGTTGTGCCAAAGTGATCCTGTGTGCAGAATGGGCCACGGGCAGTTGTGTGTGCACACAAGCACGAGAGCATGTACAAGCGGGACACACTTCTCGTGTGTGGGTGGGAAATGTTTTTTCTAGCACGGGAATGTTTGAGATGTTGATTT